>CM070512.1:40225278-40551223 GCA_036346375.1 Guadua angustifolia
CCTGCTTCCGCCACCGACCTTCGGTCCCAAGAGCGATGGCGAATCGGCTTTAGCCAAAAAGGGAAAGCGTCATCTTTAAGAGAAAACGTATTTGCCGTTTATGGAAAGTTCTGAATTTTTGGGGTTTTCATACCCGAATAGATTTAAGTATTGAATATCTTTTGATCTAGAAGTCCAATTTAGATGAAACAAATTTGTAAATTCGTGTAAAATCTAGTAGAATTAGAATATGCAAAAATATTTTTAGAAGAATTACTGTATGAATGTTAGTAAATAAAATACATGAGAAGGGCTTTATGTTTTAAGGAACTAATAATTTTAACTTTAGGCAAAATAAAGGAAAGTGAATTTTTATGAAACCCTGATACTGTTAATAGCTTAAAAATGTAAAGTAATAGTATTTAAGTAGAGACACTCCAGTAGCTTAATAAATCCTTAAGTAAAACAATATCACATGTATAGTTTAAAATGAAAATATGCTTTAAGTACAAATAGGAAAATGGTATGATCAGAAGTTATAAAATGCAACTTTAGTTAAGCAAGTGACAGCATGGAACTCAAATGAGTCTCTAGTTATTCATGCACCCTCTTGCATGCATAATCACACATATGCTAGTATACGTATATATGAAGATTCGTATATATATATATATATATATATATATATATATATATAGGAAAATGATTCCATAGTCCTGGGTGTACGTACTCCCACCTTCAGTATATTGTTTAAATGATGTTGATATACCTCTTTATCCTTTTGAGTATACTCTAATACTAATTATAAGATACTCT
The DNA here is from genome assembly GCA_036346375.1 of Guadua angustifolia. Taxonomy (NCBI): domain Eukaryota; kingdom Viridiplantae; phylum Streptophyta; class Magnoliopsida; order Poales; family Poaceae; genus Guadua; species Guadua angustifolia. The sequence goes on from CM070512.1 coordinate 40,226,074, forward strand.
AAAGTGAGTTACACGAAAAATTTCATGAAAGCCTACTCTTTATAGCAATATTTGTTTATATATTCCTTTTACATATGAAAAAGGTATGTAGTAAAAAAATAAAGGGTTCTAATGAAATTTTTTCAATCATATTGCATTGGAGTATCTTAAAATTATTATTAGAATATACCGAAAGTGATAAAGGAGTATAAAGCGTTCATTTAAGTGGTATATTAGAGGTGGGAGTATGTACTCCGAGAGTCTGAAAAGGCTTCCTATATATATATATATATATATATATTCTAGCAATAAGAGTTGTTAATAATTAGAATCGTATTAAAATATTGCTTTGAATCTGAATCCAATCAAAAGGGATGAGAATCTGATTAAGCCCGAACTGATTAGATCCTTATAATTTTAACTAATTTTAGCATCTTGAATTCACAAATATAAATAAAAGAATTCATGATTTCTGCATTCTGAACTCGTAAAATAAAAATAATGAATTCAATTAAGCAACTCTGTCTTATGTGTTCAATTTTATTTGTTCTTGCTATCTACTTTCTTTTTGCCCATTTTAGTTGTTAATTCTTTGTTTTTCGCCTTGTCTTGCGGCGTGTAGGCGGACGAGCCCGACGAGGAGGACGATCTTGCTGTTGATCCCGAGTTTGATCCCTACGATCTTGAGCAAGGCAAGCAAATCCTTGATCATGTTGAGCCCAATAATTCACCTACAATATGTTGTTTTTGCAACTATATATTGCATGCAGTAATTCTCCATAAAACAGACTATATTGGGTAGAACAATTAGTTATCCTGTGTAATTATGGATTTCCTTTAATCTGTATGGCATGTGAACCTTGTAAATCGCACGTATGGTTTAGACATAAACTAATGTCATCAAGGGTATATCGTTAGATATTATATCTGCTTAGCCATGCTCAACGACAAAATGGTTCATCTTCAAATTGTTTATTCAACCAACTGCCATTTGAAAAGGTTGCTATTAGTTCACTAAAAACCTAAAATAAAACTATGTTTTGGATGTGGGCGACTATTGGCAATAGCCGGAAGTGCAAAAAGGAGCTACACGTAGTGTAGGGTGGAGTGTCGCCCACGTCACATTAAGGACCGAGCAATGGGACGCTATTGATCCAAGATTTTCGTGCAACCACGAGGGCTGGTATGGGACAGCCTTAGCTTATTAAGTTATTCAGGTATGGCTTTGCTCTTTGGTAGGCGGGAGCTAGCGGAAGCACTCTAGTTCGGTTTGCTTGTGAGGGGCTTCCACACAGTTCGTGTGGGTAATTGCCTGGCCGGTGCAACGGTGTACGCCCTGCCGTGTTCAGGAACGTTGTGTTGAGTGCAAAAGTGGATCCACGGCTTGGGTGTGTGTTCCTGGTTCTACGGCGGGGGTTAACGTCCCGGGCTGGATCAAAGTCATGTCTGAATAATGTAACGGCCATGTATGATCACCCTGCCGGCACACCTAAGGAAGTGTGTCGAATGGCCTAGCAAAAAGGTGATTCATTCCTTGTGGGTAAAGTTGTATACCTCTGCAGAGTTTAAAAATCTAATTAATTAGCCGCGCCCGCGGTTATGGGCACTTGGTGAAGTCATTCCAATGTTAGAATTTTGTTATTTCAAAATCGGAGTTTCGGTTTGAAACTGGTTTTAGCAAGCTGCTTTTGTGTCCAATGGAATCGACATGTATGGTCATCGATCGGGTAGATGGTTATGCAATCAGATTACTTTCGTAAATTACTTATTCTTTCGCGATTGTTTTTAAATGCAATTGCAATCTAATAGTAGTCTATGTTTTTTGTTTTTTAGCAATCGCAAAATAACTAGAGCCTGTCCTTGTTTAAGCTCGCATGATTATTTAATTGCATTTGTTATCATGTCTTGCCGAGTACCAACGTACTCAATTCTTGCTTTACCTTTGTCTCGAGAAGATGAAGATTGATTACGCCAGACGACGTGTTTTTCCAGCCAGGGCGTGGGGAGTTTGACGACCTTTTCTTCTAGGAGTTTCCCCAGTCTGATGCCTGCGGGTTGTTTGGGGCAATCCACTGGGTTTTGGTTTTTTTTCCCGCTGTTGTGTTGTGGCTGCTCTATAATTTCTAAGTGCTGTAATAATTGCTCTATATAATTAATCTTGTGCAGGTTATAAATATCCTGTTTGGTTGTGATATCGTTGTTGTAAACATGTGTGTGCTAGCTCTTGATCCGAGGACTAGTCTTGTATACACATGGAGGTTCTGTTCGATGAAGCGGGTCTCACAGCTCAATTGTCGATCGCTATGCACCCTTGCGCTCTCTGGTGAGCGGGCCCCGACTGTCAGTCCATGTAGCCTTCTCTGTTATATGCACTCGTAGTCACCGACAGATCGGTCCCGCTTGTCAGCTCAATTCGCCAAATATGCAACAGGCATGCGGGCTCGGATTGTCAGCGGCTCGGGCTCGGATTGTCAGCGGCTCGGCTCTTAACTTTCATAATTATGAGTATTAATCTCATCTCCTCTTTTATTTTTGTAGATGGCATGATATGTACCATGTCATAAATCGACAGTCCAAAGCTCACAGGGATGATGGGTTTGTTGCACGGTTTATTAGAAGACTGTCATTTTGAAGGCCACCCACGCTATGTGGTGCTCCAGGCATATCTCAGTTCGAGACTATGGAGTACGCCACTATCGTTTTTATACCTCCTAGACCAGCTCTGAATGATGGGGAGAGGAGCTTTATTGGATACGGGTCATCCAGTGATGTGTCTGTGAATGAGGTTGTGTATCTAGCTGAAGGATCGAGATGGCGAATAGAGGGAGGGGGGTGAATGGTCGCAAACAAAATTTTCCCCAAAATACTCCAACTAAAACCTCGACAAGATCGCTCAAAGGAAATCGTGAAAAACCCAAAAAACTAGATAACTATGTGTACCCCTAGGTTGCATGGATAAGTACCATAAAATATGTGAGGATTTTTGAATCACAATCCTGGTTGTCTAGTATCCAAATTAAAGAGGAATCAATCCAACTCTTGCTTTTAGAAAGGAGATCAATTCAAATAACAAAAGTCACTTTCAGAAAAGCAAAAGCAGAATTTCCAGAAACTGTCCTCAATTTGAACAGGTGGTTGGTGGGTTTTTGCAACTCAAGAAATTTTGAGAATTTTTTCCCCATGAGAAAAAGAGTTGTAAAGAACTCCACCAACTTTTACCTCAAAAATCCTTACAAAAAAATCATAAAAAAACAAAGAACACAGATAGTCAGAAATTTTGACCAGAAAGTTTGGGGCTTGGTTTTCACCTCATGGCGCCCAAACAGTGCAACAAGTGGACTCCAAAATTTTTATAGAGATGAATATGAGAGTTTCTCACCTTCTCCGAGAAGAATAACTCAAAAAGCATTTTTTATATTTTTTTAAAAATCAAATACCAACTACTGCATGAAGAACAAGTTCTGGACAGAGTTGGAACTTGAAAGAAAAGATATCTCTACTCAATCCAATAGTGCAAAAGAGATGTAAAACCATATGAACACACTCAAAACATCCAAGATCTGCATTTAGAAGGAGGGGAGGCAAATCCAAATTGCATGAATGTAAATTGCGGGAAAGTAAATGCGTAAAGTAAAAACATAATGTAAATGCGGAATTTAAATTCACAATAATGTAAAGAAATTCTTTGTATTTCTGGTGGGAAGGTTTACAAAGCCTCACCTCATGTGGGCAAAGCCCAAAAGAGCAACTCAAACCTTCAAAGGAAGGAGGCTACCCCTCCACCCCTATTTACACTACTCTTGGGCCACCTACCACCCTTGGATGCAACCCTCAACCCTAGAGAACTCATCTAAGGGCTAGGATTTGCCCACTCACGCAGCCATGCAAGGGCTAACCCAAAACTCACACACATACCGGGTTTTCTTGCATGGTTTTTGTAACAGCCCGATTTTCGCTAGTCCGGTAAGTGAGGCTTGTTACGCCAACATCTTCCATAATATTGTTGCATCCTCATTTATTTATCATCATACAAGTGTTAGGACATTCATCTTGCATAAAAGAGGGAGTTACAAAATCCTAACAATCACTTTCCAAAAACTGCACACATGTTATTTCACCTTACTCAATGACATGTGGGCCATGTTTGTAAGAGAGAGGAGAGTAGGCTGCACATACCTACCATATCAATTCTTACTTTACTCACCTCTACCCACCTACCTAACTAGTCTATGACACATGGGACCTACTTTGCATTGGAACTTGTGGGCTGCACATCCTCTCCATGTCTTTTCTCACTTCAACCACCCATACCCACTCTTCCACCCACCCTATGACATGTGGGACCTAGCCCCACATGTAAGGCATGAGTGGGCAGCCTATATAAGGTCTCAACCTTGGTTTCTCCTCCCTTTTCCTACTCATTTGCACAGCCCCAACCCAGAAAACAGCAAGCACCTTCTTCTCCAACCCTTGCCATTTCTTCCACTCAAATCCCCACAAGTTTGGAGTTTGAGCTTGTGCATGTTATACCACCTTGAAGCCAAGATCAAGAGCTTCAAATCCATCCAAATGGATTCTTAAGGCATCAAGTCTTTGGTAAGTGGCAATCGTTTTCTTTTCCTCCCTTGTGCTGAAATTTTTGTGCTTGTAACTCATTGCTATTTTCTCCATGGAATCCATCATTCAACTTGACTCGGGCCATACATGTCGCAAAGAAGTTTGAGGAGGAGGGCTAGTTGTGGTTGCAAGCACGAGCAAGTAAAGGCATTGTCGTTTACGCGAGCTAGGAGGTGACGAACCGTGAAAGTCGGCATTGGGACATTTTCGTCATCCCTCACCAAGACCAACCTTTCACCAAGTGCCCAAGCGACATTGTAGTGGTAAGAATCTACCCTAGTCCATCCCCTTGAAACCCTAGCTCATTCCTTTGAAATGTAGATGACAATAGGCAAATAGCTGTTTTGAAACAGAGACGCCCAGCTCGGATAGTCCGAGGTTTAGCTCGGACATTTCGAACCATTCGGATATTCCGAATAGTATTTCGGCTAGTCCGAATAGGAAGTAGATTGAGGGCTGCATGGGCTCACCGAGAGGCCTACTCGGACATTCCGAGGTAACCCTCGATACTCGAACATACCTTCGACACTCCAACACAATTTCGAATAGTCCGAACATAATTCAACTTCCTACCGAGAGGGCCTACTCGGACAGTCCGAAGTGACACCCGGATACTCCGAACATAATTCGATAAAAGCCCTAAGACTTGAACTTTTGACTCAAAAACTCAATTAGTACTTGCATATTATGATTAGTATTACACATCATGAGCATGTCATGCATCTTTTACTCATGTGCACTATTTGAATCCTTGTTTGGTGTTTATTGAATTGAATTTTCTCGTTAGGTGTTGACGTTTCGGAGGGCACTTTAGCACGACTCACGCTCGAAGTCAAGAACGAGCAGCAAGGCACTACTTTACTCCTTGCTCCTACTATTTGAAGTTTATGTTTTGGAATTATTTTATCAATTGTATGCTTACTTTCAACTACAATTATGATTGGGTAGAAAACTTAGCTATTACCACATTGTGATGTTATCCTCTTATCATGTTCTTTTCGTGTTCCATTGTCGCCCTAGGTGGTTGGTTTATTACTATTGTATATGAGTTCGTGCGAATTGCTTAGCCATGCTTGTAACACCGTTAGAAACCGCGATAGATGGACTTACTCCATCGGTCGCAATCATTGAGAATTACTATGATGCTGTTGTTTTCAATTGTTATTTAATGAGTAGAGATATTGGTTAAGGACCCTAAGGATTAAATCCTGGTGACGTCTTTTTGAGTAACTATTGTGCGAACCACACGCCGTTTATGGGACCGGCGTAACCAAGTATTTGTGTATGATTAGGGTATGTAAACCATGTGCACTCGGCATTCCTTGAGCTTAGTGGAGCGTCAAGGAATGACCGCCGGAATTCCTTGGGCTTAGTGGAGCGCCAGGGAATGTCCTCGGAGTCCCTCGAACTTTGTTGAGTTGGGGATGTCCAACAACGGGTGTACTCCTTGGTCCACACACACCGAAAGACCGGGCACGCGGGACCGAGGGTCACAGTCATCCGGATGGTTTGGATACACTACCATGCATACTGGAAAATGGTTTGTCACGTTCACCTCGGCCGACACATCTAAGGAAATGTGTTAATAGCTTAGCTTACGAGTGTGACGTGTCGTGGGTAAAGTTGTACCTCAGAGAGTTTAAACTATTCAATAGCCGCGTCCATGGTTAAGGACGATCGCTTGAACTGTCATCCTTTGGGCGAGTATTAAGGATTTGGTAGGAATGGGATGGGAGTGGGAAAAGACATGGGTATTGGAGTACTAAATCAGTGTAGTCGAACATGAGCGATGGAACTCATGGTTCGGAGAATGCTTGAAGGCATGATATGAATGTGATTATGATGATGTTATAATATATATTAGATCTTGCAAATGTTTACGAAATGCAAATTCTTTTCAATCTATACATGTTTACGATTTACTCCAAACATTGCTTTATGCTGAAATTGCCATTTTGCCTTCCTTTGATGTAGCAACCACATGTAGCTAGAAATCAACATGCATTGTATATTATTGTGCGAGTACACTCTTTGTACTCAATCGGATTGTCCACTTGCTGCAGGTGAGGATGAGGCAATCGCTCGGGGACTTTTTAAGGCGATTTCGACAATTCTAACGCTTAGTCGCCGTTTTGCCCCAGCTTGGTTGCTCGAGGGTTTGGGGCATGCCATGCTGGCCCTTTTGTTGTTTATCTTATGTTTTCCGCTGCTACTTGATGTAATAACTCTAAATATGTCGTTATGGACAGCAGTCCTACTTTTGGAATGTAATAACGTGTATGCTTCCGATAACTGTGTATGTGTTGTGATGTCAATCGTTGGATGAGAATACTCGTGTTGGCGAACTATCCCAGGACCAACACGGTATAATCGTGGAACGCCCGAGGTTCCCTTGATTCACTTGAGATGTACCGCGATTTGGGTGAATCGGTGGAGTCCCTGGCGGTTCCCTCACGCTTTCAAAGCATACTATCTAGACCCGCTAACCTATCAACTAGATCGCGATCCAACGGCCCTCGTTGATCCACGCGACATCTAGCTAGCATCATCTCCTTTCCTTGTCTCCTTGGCTTGCCCGAACTCCATCTTTCCGTCTCCGATCATCTTCCGGCGATCTCCCAACCGTCTGGACCTCCGACGCTCCTCGCCTAGTCCCAATCATCCTCCGCCTCACCATGACCTAGCACCGTCGCCCTGCAACCATCAAAGACAAGGAAAACCTTTTACATAGCAATGCCCACAAATATATTCAATAATCATCACAAAATCATTAATCAATCATAATTTGACTAAACAGTCCAATGCTACCGCCCCAAGCGGGTAGCACTAGGAAAAGCACTAACACTCAAATTGCTTCACATCGAAAATCTAATTCAAATCAAACTCAATTTCAAATCAAACCAAGCTCAACTCTTGTCAATTACTCATCACACACAAGGATAGACCTCCACATGGTCTTTCAATGTCCCCTTTGATGAGTATATTGACAAACAAATGAAAAGGCATAAGTTTTGAGTTTGAATAAGAGAAGAAGAAAGCAATTTGAATGCAAAGCCAAACTTGATCAAAGAATTGCAAATCAAGAACATGACCAAGTTGGCAACTAGAAATGCTTATGATATATGAAAGATAGCAAAGATTAACAAAAATCATAAGAATTAAGATGAATCAAGATGCAAAATGATGCATTTTCTACGACTTCTCCCCCTTTTGGCAATATAGGCATCAAGATGGCATTTTCTTTTCTCCTCTTTTTTTTGTTGTTTTTTTGCAAGTAATGCAGCCTAAGAGAGCTTTGAAGATTATCCAAGTGACCAACAAGACAAGTGATGACACCAAGCTAAGTTATGGCAAAAATAGACTAAGCTAAGGCATGTCCAAGTGCAAATAAACATTTTGCTAGCAAGATTTAATTAAAACCATATCATTTTTAGCAAGATTGAACATGAGCAACACTTCTCATTAGTTTCAAAACTAGAAGCAAAGCCATTCAAAGGATCAAATGGAAAGCCTAGAGTTCAACCTACTCAACACTTTGGGAAATCTAGAAGTTCATACAAGGTCCTTCGAGCTTATTTTTGTTTCTTGTATGCAAATTTTTCTTTGAATCTTTAAAAGACATAGCGGGGTGCAAATGTTTGACATTATTTGCATTCTTTACCCACGTATGTTTTTTTTTGCATTTTTAAAGCAATTGACTCAAGCCATAATTGATCATGTTAAGAGGGACTCTTAAGAGAATGATCTTGGTCATACACAACCCATCCCAAGTTCATCTCAAGTGCAATGAGAAGCCGTCTTGTGAATGTGAGGTGTTGAATCTAATGCGCACAAAAAAAGTCAATTTTGCTTCACTTTCATTTTAACATTTTCATTGTTAAGCTAGTGAAGGACTCAAGTATGGATCAAACAAGATTCACCCAAGTTGCTATAGGGACTGTAGAGAATTCCAGAATTTCACAAATCATGGCAAATACACCTAGAGAAGAAACTTAGCAAGTAAACGCAACATGTTTTATCTAGTTTTTCTTTTAAAAACTTATTTTTTAATTTTGCAAGCTTAGCAAGATAAATGAACTAGGACATATCTAAGCAAGTAATTTTCTTCATAATATAGCATGGTGCATAAAATGAAACATGGATCATTTGCATAATAGACAAAGCTCATAAAATGAAAATCAAGTCTATATGCAATGCATGAGATAGATTCTTAAACTCCCCCTCAACATGTGATTCCATTTTAAGCACAAATCTGGTTCAAATTGAGTTATTAGCAAGATTAAGCTCAAGAAAGGTCTAAAAGAACTCAATTAAAGCCAGAAACACAGAATGGTGGGAAGAAGTCAAGAAACTGCGAACTGGGTGGCTATAGAGCATAGAAAAGATGGTAGAGAACACTACGGCTTAGACTCGCTTTCATCTTCCCCAATGACTAACATAGGAAGGCTGCCTCTAGATCCCAAACTAAGGAGTGTACACAGACCCTGTCTACCCAGGGACCCCAACACCTGCTAGACTTATAAGACTGTGAGGGAACTCAACCTAGAGAGAAGAGAGAACAGCTAATTAAGCATGATAGCAATCTAAAGCACAAGATGAGAGGTCCATGCAAAGCATGCCAAAAGTCTAAGTGAAGTGAACTCATAACTCTAAGGAATAAAACCCATAAGCACCCAAAGCAATACAAAAGAAAGGAAAAACTGAAATAAAATATAATATATAATATACAGATCAGCTCCCCCTTACAATAGGCCGTAAGGGCACACAACTCCAAGCTCACTCCTCAAGGCAACAAACCTAGAGATATCCAATGGCTTGGTAAAGATATCGGCCAACTGGTGGTCACTCTCCACAAACTGAAACACTATGTCTCCTTTCTCCACATGATCTCTAAGGAAGTGATATCTAACATCAATGTGCTTGGTCCGGAGTCTTTGCTTTGGTTCTTGGCAATGCAAATAGCGTAAGTGTTATCACGAGTAAAAGTGGAACACTCTCTATCTCTAACCCAAAGTCCCGCAAGGTCGATCTCATCTAGAGCACCTAGCTACAAAGAATCTAGCTACAAACAACATACTCGCCTCGGCGATGGATCAGGCGACTCTGACCGCTTCCTAGAAAACCAAGAAACAAGAGAAGTGCCAATGAATTGGCAAGTGCCAGGAGTGCTCTTCCTATCTATCCTACAGCCGGCAAAGTCTGCATCATAAAAGGCTCTAAGGGATAGACAAGAAGAAGAAGAGTACTAAATACCATAATGAATGGTAGCTCGAAGGTACCTGAAGATGCGCTTCACCGTCTGGCGATGAGAGGCACGAGGAGAAGCTCGAAGTTTAACGCACATACACACGGCAAAGTGTATGTTCTACCATGCGAGAAGATACAAGAGGTAGCCAATCATGCTCTGAAACTCCTTTTGATCAGCAGGCTCACCATCCTCATCGGGCTCGAGGACAGCAGTGGTGGCCATAGGAGTCATCATGGGCTTCCCATCTGACATATCAAACCGCCTCAGGAGGTACCGAGTGTACTTATCTTTGTGCAGGAAAGTACCCTCCCGAGTCTGCTTGATTTGGAAGCCGAGGAAGTAGTTCAACTCATCCATCATACTCATATCAAATTCTGTGCTCATCACCTCAGAAAAATGAGACACAAGAGACTGAGATGAGCCACCAAAGATAATATCGTCCACATAAATCTGGACGAGAAGGAAATGAGAATCCTGGTGTCTGATGAATAGAGTTTTGTGTACTATACCCATTTTGAAACCATGACTGAGAAGATAGGACTTAAGCCTCTCAAACCAAGCTCTAGGGGCCTGCTTAAGTCCACACAAGACTTTGGAAAGCTTGTAGACATGGTTCGGGTATTTGGGGTTCTCAAATCTTGGAGATTGCTTGACATACACCTTTTCCTCAATGAAGCTATTGGGGAATACACTCTTGATATCCATTTGATAGAGCTTGAAGCCCAGGGATGCAGAGAACACTGCTACATAAATCATTTGTACAGGCGGTTGGTAACCCATCTTCACGAGCATTTTGCACCTTACCAGAATCGAAGGTCTGTGTAAATTGGTATATTTGCACAGGCATTTCTAAGTACCGTTTGTAAATTGGTATATTTGCATAGGTATTTGTACAGGCGGGTGGCTTAAGAACCCGCCTGCACAAATGCTTATTTGTACAGGCGGTTTCTTAAGCAGCCCACCTGTACAAATGCATTTTACAAGCGGTACTTAGAAATGCCTATGCAAATATACCAACTGGCTACAGCAACATAAGCGGTACTTAGAAATGCCGTGTAATATACCTATTTGTACAAAGGGTGGCTTAAGAACCCGCTTTGACAACAAAAGCTTATTTATGCAAGTGGTTTCTTGAAACTTACCACAAATGCATTTTGTGCAATCGGGTGGCTTAAGCACCCGTTTGCATAAATAAGCATTTTCACAGGCGCGGGCTTAAGCCGTCACTTTGCACAGATCTAGAGAATCTTTTTTAATATTATTATATTAATTATATTATAATATTAATAAATGCATACATTCTATCAATCACATCACCTTTTCAAAGACAAATCCATACATAACAATGACAAGGTTATATATACCAAGCACATATAAATCATTATTGCATTATGTATATATATACAAGGTTATATACACAAGGTTATATATACTCCTCTGATATTCTCCTTGTAAAACTCTCCAGGTGCAGTATCCTGCGCCATGGACTCCTCTGATATTCTCTATCTAATATAAATTACAGCCCTACCGTCTTTCCAAAAAAAATATACATCAGTGTTCACGGCCCGTCTATCCTCGTCTCCCAATTACAAAGTTTATAATGCTTCGCCACTTCACCTCCCGAGTAAAAGAAACTACCTCTCTCATGGATGAGTTCACGACGAATGAATTGGCACATGTCCTTTTGCACATTGCAAAGGTCATCATCAGTGAGTGCCAAAGTGGTCTTTGCAATCTTCACCTGCGATAATAAAGTAGGCAATAAAGAGGTTAAACAATAGTGATATTGAGAATCAGACAATAAATAATCTTGAATCACCAATTTGTATAGGCTAACGTCCTGGGGGTTGCTTCTGTACCTCCTGTTCATCCTGAGGAACTCGCAGATGTAGTATCCACAAAGAACACCGCCGAGGTTGCTTGTGGCACTTCAAATCAAAAAATAATGTATGGAATTAGTACATTGGTAATACCCTTCCTTACTAGTGCAATTATGTTGAAGCATTACAAGTGTCTTCTTACCCATGTGTGGACATAGCAAAGCATCTTATTTGACCCCTTCGCAGGATCATGTTGCCCCTTTTCCGGGTCGTGTAATTCTTGAAAGCCCTACTTAATGTCGACAACAACAAGTAACTATCATATCATAAAACAAATTACGTTATGTTATGTATGTTTGTGTATATATATTTCTTACGATTTAAGACGCGTGAATTCATTGTAAGATTCGGTGGGGTTATGGATGAGTCAAGGACCATATATCTGCTCGCTTCTTGCACAAAGATGAAACAAATGAAGTGATCATCGCAACGAAAACTTATGTAAGTTTCACGAGTGATTATGGTGCAAACTAAACTTTTAGCAATGATTGACGAATGAGAAGATTACTTAAAATTGTAGGAGCCATTATGACGCCCTTGTCTTGCATCCGAGCATTGCTTTTGATATGTATAACCCCACATCTACTTGGCGATCTCGGGTCGTGGGTGCCGCTTTTCTTCTATCTCTGTTTCCATCATCCCCTTATCCTTCAACTCCTTTTCATTGAGTATAGCTCTTAAGCTCGGCGCTAATCTGCGGCAGGTCAAGGAACCCGACACATTTTCCCATCTTTTAGCATCGTTATATTGCATTCTACACGTAAGACAATGGTCAATGCGCCAATTTATATGTCAATGTCGAAACATGACATTTGGCATTGCCAAAATGCATCTTGTTCGACAGATTTGCGAAGTTAACTTTATTTAAAAGGAAAAACCACTAAAATCGCCAACTTACGATTTAGTGAAAATTATATGGATTTCGCCAATTTTGAATGATCTAACAAGCCATTACTATAAAGAGGAACTCAACTTGGCACTCAAAGCGCTATACATTTGGGGTTTTTCTTTATTATGCTATCGTAATGCAATATAATGATATGTTGTTATAATTTGTTATATCGGCACTTGCTCGCAAGAGCCGATATAACAATGTAGAGGTAGGTCAATGGCCAACTTACGGCACCACACACGATCAAGTTGATGTCGAGTTTTCCAAAATGGAACTTCATTTGTAAGTCACCAAAATTGATCCGACGTAGCAAGTATCCTCGTGTTTGTAGACATCCGAGGGACGACGGCTTGAATGCTCTTCACCAAGATGAGATGCCCTCAAGTACCGATCATGGAGTCTCTTCAACTCCCATGGTCCTTCGTTGATCTGCTCCATGGGGAGAAATGGCTTGCCATGCTCATAAGTCTCTAGTGAAGGCATGGTTCAGATCCGAGTGGAGTTGGCACTCCTCTTTGACTTGGTGGTACTCCGTTGATTGCAATCTACTTTTGTTTTTCTTTACAACCAACAACATCGCCAAGATGAGGCGCAGACGGTTGGGGCAACGGAGGTGGTGCATGCGGTGCACAAGGCACCGGCGACAGAGATGCGCGCTGTGGTGAAGGCACTGGCAACGAAGATGCGCGCTGTGGTGAAGGCACCGCCGGCGGAGAAGATGCACGCTGTGGTGAAGGCGCCGCCGGCGGAGAAGATGCGGTTTGTGGTGTAGGCAATTTTGGAAGAGGTAGGACGTCTTGACTCGCTGCTGGCGTCTCTGACCTCTCTTGTATCAATGCAATATCTTCCTTGGGCCATACAATAAATGACCCAACATCATCTTGGATGGTCTCTACGTCATCAGGGGTGCTGAATGGTAGCTTCCACAAGCCAAGGCACGGAACAAGCACGATGTCTACTTGCACCTTTGCGTGACCAATCGGGACAGGTTGGTTGTGTATCATAGTGCCCAGATATGTCTCGCCCACCGCAAGCTCGACAACCAAGCCCCCTTGCTCTACATGTGCACAGAGCTTGCACTTGGTTGCCTCTGTGATATCATCCACAGGATATCGAGGCGTTGGGACTAGCGCGGACCCGACGCTACTCCGGATGTGGGCCGGGCTCGGGTTGTCATCCGACCACGCTTGTAACGCCCTTTCCGCCTCCTTCTTTTCCCACAGTCTTAAAAACTCTTGTTGGGCCAGCTGTCTTGTTATATCAGCCATGGTCCTCTTATATCTTTGACGCGACTTGTATTGGTCTTGATATTCCGGGAACCCATGCTTGAAGCCCACTCGACTTCCGACGCCACGAGTGCGACCTGTGTGTTCCTTGGTTCCCAACGCCATCGTTAGGTCGTCATTCTCCTCGTTCGCACGAAAGATCCTCCGCTTGCTCGTGCGAGATCTTCGCAGCTTGGTTAAACTTCCAGACCTCGTGGTCCACCATGCTTTTGTGACCCTTCTTCTGCTTTGGGTTGGCGAGCTAGGACCCAATTCGCTTTGCTCGCTCTACTCGTCAATGGGTTCTCTATCCCAAAGACGCGCTTCCTCTTCTTCTTACTCCTCCACTCAACAATCTTAGGGCATACCCACTGTGCCCGGTGATGGGGGTACTTGTTCTTCTTCGCGAGGGCAATCAGACACCTCGCTCAATGCTACGGCCGCTTAGGTCTTCACGGACAAACTCCGCCCATTCACCGCGGTGATTTTTCAATATTTACGAATGGTGTCCGCTCCGCCTTCACAAAGTACTTGTTCAGCTCATACCTCCGATTCTGGAAGCTCTTCCCATCACATCCAAGGCATTCTTCTTAGCGATGGCCTCATACTGGGGAACCTTATGATTTTCTCGCAGCTTCTGCTCAAAGGTGCGCCTTTGTCGCGTCGGCCACCTTTGTCCGATTATCAATCTTGATGGTGACATTGTCCTGACAAGACAACCGCAGACTATTTCGAACTTGGATAGTGCCTCACGAGGTGCTAGGGGCTCTCCTAAAGGACCGACCTCCGTGATATACCAAGTGCCTGCCAGTAACTTGTTCCTACTTCGTTCCCCCCATTTTCATTTATGCGAGGTCGTGGTTGTTGCAGCGAGAGAGAATCCACGGGAACATGCACGGAGGTATCTTCAATTACCTCTTGAACTGCAGCTAGTCGACGTGATCGCCTTTCCGGCCTCTTCATAGAAATAAACACGAGGAATACGCAAACATAAGGAAATGCAATTATGTCCACGCCAAGTTACAAATAAAACAAGCTCATCAGCGACCCCATTTTTACATAAATGCAAAATGGAAATCTCATGCACACAAGATTAGTCCTGGATCAAGAGCTAGTACGCACATTTACAACAATTGATATCGCATCCATACTCTTTATTACAAATAATAATGGTAATTTATACAATAGAATCTTACAATTGAGTATTGCAGAGAAAGAATTAAAGTCTTGTAGTGTGCCCATCCAATCCCTCAGGCAACTGACAAAGCGTAATCCCTAGAAAAATTTATTAACATCCCCGAATCCTGCGTCAATTATGTTTCATCGAACTAATCTGATTCTTCACCTAAAAACCACGAATAAGCAAGGGTGAGTACTTGCGTACTCAGCAAGACTTTAGCAAAACTTATAATACATGCAGGCCATTTCAAAGGAAAGGCTTCTATGGTTAATTTGCATAAAGCCAATTTAAATTGTAAAACAAGTAATAATTACAAAATGGAATTTAAGTAAAAGCAATTTGACAGATATGAAAATAATAAGTAAAGCATAAGTAATAACTCACAGTCCTCCATGACGTGAGCATTGAGATGTCCATTGCCAACACATGGCTCAAATCTGAGACAAGTACTTTCCAACAAATATGTCCAATCCAATCCATTTTGAAAATATCAAAACTGCTAACTATGTGATGACTTTACCAAGTGCCCATGATCGGGGTAGCTAATCGATTAGTTTTACTCTGCAGAGTTGTATAGCTTTACCCACAAGACATGACTTAACTCTTGGTGCAATCGATATTAACACACTTCCTTTGGTGTGCTTGCAGAGTCATGACATAATCGTTACATTACTTAATCCTAACTTTGCACTCGTGACGGAATGAAAACCCATACCCTGGAAGAAGAACTCAGAGCATAGAAATGATGGAACTTCCCGGATACGGGCGACACCGTTGTATCAGCAAACGTGACTCCCAATACCTCAGTGTGGGCGCCCCTCCGAGCAATCCATTAAGAAACAGCTCGTACTACTCCGGCCTACCAATGTGCAAAGCTAGTTTTAAATAACTTAATAGGTTAAGACTGTCCCATACTAGTACTTGTGGTTGTACGGTTATCTTGGCCTGAAAACAACCCATAGTTCGGTCCTTAATCCGACACGGGCAATAATCTCCCCATACACTACGTGCAAATCTATGCACCTCCGGTTATTGCCAATAATTGCCCGCATCAAAATAATAGTTTTATTTTCATTTTTAACCAAAATACCATTAACCTTCATCATGTCTCAATATTTTCAAGTTTTATCGGATCAAGTTTTTCATTTGATTTATCCCAAGTCTAAAGCATGGCTAAGCATGAATACTAACCATCGCATATACCCAAATTGACATTAGATATTGTCTAACCATAATTCTAGGGTTATCAAGGTTCACATGTCAATACTAAGGGAATTTCATAAGACAACAGGTATATCTACCAGTACCCACAAAGTAGCAGAGTTTAATGAATATACGCATGCAATAAAAACATTTAATGAAAACATCTATAAAACTGGGATCAATATGATCAAAGGGGGTGCTTGCCTTGCTTATTGATGTCTTCAACGAAGTTGAAATCGCAGTCAATGATGGAAGTAGTTACGTCGGGTTCTACGCGTCGCAAACGAAGAACATAACAAATAACAAATAACAAGTTTCAATAGGGACAAAAAGAAATCAAATAAAATCCAAATATAAATAAATCATATAAAGCAGGTATGATTTAAAGTTGGGTTCTTATTTATAATGGTGTCATGTTAGGGTTTATTTGTACTTTTAAATTCAAATATAACATCAACTGAGTTTGAATATTAAATATTTTTACACAAATGAGTTTCTTATGGATTCAGGAGCATTTATAAATTATTTTATCATTTTAGGATTTTTGATGCACAATTTTTATTAAAGGACAATAATAGAGTTTATTTAAATTTCTACTTCAAATAAATCAATTCAAGCATGATAATTAAATATTTTTATATATTCAGGTTCCCAATTTCATAAGGATTCTAACAAAATTTATTTTATTTAATTTAGTGTTTATTTGCAGAAATTTTATGTATAGCATGTTTTTCATTCCATTCTTTAAATTTAAATTTAAATTATAAACAGAGTTGAATTTCAAAATATTTTTGCATATTCTGAATCTACATGAATTTATATGAATTTAGGAATTTATTTCATTTCATTTTGACTGATGATTCAAAAGTTATAAGCAAATGAATTTAATCAAGTTTGGAAAATCTTTGGAAATAAGAATTTTACCAAATTGAAAGTGCGCTTTCCATCGTGACACGCCTTCCCTTTTTGGCTGGGCCGGATTGAGTTACTGACAAGTGGGCCCGTGATGGCAGAGGCTGGCGAGGGAGCCGAGTGGCTGACAACGTGGTCCCGCTCGGCAGAGAGACGGCGACGCACAGCAGCTGACGGCAGGGCCCGCGCGGTTAGCGGCAGAGAACAGAGCGGCGCCTCCCGAAGCTCGCCGGAGGCAAAGCAACACCGGAGAAGGGGATTTGTCGGCACCATGAGCTTCAGCACACTTGCGCGCATCCAGGGGTGGTCTCGCAGTGGCCGGAGGACGCCGGAGTTGGCGTGCCACCGTGGGCCAGTGGCGGTGTCCATGGTGGGTCGGCACGGAAGAAGAAAGGAGGTTTCCCACTGCGAATTCGCGCCGGATAAAGCATCAGGGCACTTACTAAGTCCCATTTTAGCCTTCAATTGAAAAGGAGAGTAAGTGGAAGGGAGGTCTCATCGTGAGCATCCATGGTGGAAAGGTGGAGCACGGTTGCGCGACTCGCCGAGGAGGAAGAGATGAAATTGACACTAGGGATGGACTCCAGGGATCATGAGGTTTCTCTGGGTTGATTCGAAGCATAGGGGTGTGTTCATGGTTCTCCCCCTTTTTCAGGTTTCGCTGGAATTGGGGAAGAAGACAGGGCTAGAATGCAAGGGAACTGGCTCAGGGGTGAATGGAAGTGGCACTGATGGTCTCTGGAGGATAATCACCTTGGTTTATATAGTGAAGTGAAGGCGGTTGACAGGGTGTGAACTAATTGCTTCGGCGGTGCTGCGTTTTTGCTTGGGCGACAACATGTTGGTGGTTGATGCAGCGAGGAATCGCTAGTGGCGTGGCAAGGTTTTTAATCGAGGGAAACGGTGAGGCTTTTGCAAAGGAAAGAAGAAAGGAGAAGAAGGAAAAAAGCACTGGAGACTGTGCTAATGTGTGGGGGTGAGCTGGCTGGGAGAAGTAGGCAAAGGGTCTAGCTAGGAATGGGCCCACTTGCAAGTGAATGAAGGAGACACTATGGAGAGGTTTCTGGACAGAGCCGGAATTGATCCGCAAGTTTCAGGCAGCAAACCGACTAAATATTTTACAAGAGTTTTTGCAGTGGTTGGATAGGTGAAGATAAGAGCTCAGGAAAAGTTTTGGATAAAAACTATTTGTAATTATTTTATTAAAATTCTGACAATACAATATTTAAATCTCTGATTATTCTGTTTTTGATTTATTAGACTATCCAAATGATTTTATTTATTTTTCAAATTTTGTTCTTAAAACATATTTGAACTAATAATGCTTCTGTAAAATTTTCTGATTTTTATCTTCGATAATTTAATTATAAAAATCTGACATTGCTATTTACAGATTTATTTGTTTTCTGTTTTTGAATATTTAAAAGATTCAAATTTAAGTTTTTATTTATGATATTTTTACCAGAGATAGATAATGACCTTAGGTTGGTATGGTAAAAATATCAGCTTGAGATAAGATCTGGATACTGCTATAAAAATCTGACATGGTTTAAATCAGCTTTCTTTTAAACACAATTACTCAAAGAAAATCCAATAATGCAAAAGAATTCAGAAAATGAAAATTCAAATCAAGATTACATTTCAAACTCATTTTAATGTTTTATTTGTTTTGGGAATAACAATTTAAATTTTGAATTCCTTCTTTTCATTAAGATTATAATGGATGAAATGAGGAAAGAATTTTGTTTTAAATCAAATCCTAATTTCAATTAGATTTTTAATTCATTTCCATTTTCAAATATAAAATCTTAATTTTTCTTTATTTTTGAATTTACAGGGTTGTTACACTCACTCTTCTTAATACCTCTTCATTGGGATCGTAGTCGTAGTCGATTTCTCCACGTCGTCGTTCTGGTCGTGGGCATGGAACTGGGCTTGGGCTCTTGTACGATGACAAGGAACCATCACTGCCCAAGGACAACAATGGGCTCGGTGTTCTTTCCAGCCGCGTGGCTGCATCATCCTTCTCGGCCAAGTCTTGCTGCCTTCCGGCATCGCCCTCCTCTTGCAGCGGCGTATTACCACCGAGCTCTGCAAGCAGGATCCTCTTAAGCGCCTTCTTGGCGAGCAATTATTTATCTCCCATCTTACTACAAAACAGATTGCATTGACATCAATTTGAGCCTATTAATATTTACAGTGGGAATTCATTACGGTTTTATTAATTAGCACGTCAAACTCTTTGGTTAAAATTCTATCCGAATCAATCGCTGACAATCTATTTCTACAGATAAGGGGAATACTTTCTACATCGAAGGAAACAAGAAATATTGATGGTTGATTCGAAGGAAACAACTAAGAAAAAAGAAACCTCTTTAGTGAGATTATATGAGCAAATGCCTGAACCAAAATACTTGTCTTGCTAAGCCGAGCGAGGTGGCGGGGTGGTGTCGGCAGGGGAATTTTTACCTTGGTTTGGGCTTTGCTTGGCGTCGGTGAGGCGTCCGTGTCGACGAGGGTGAGGCTTCGGCAGTTGATGGCCCGGCGGAAAGTTCGTCGCAGGAGCGAGGCCGCGGAGAGGTCACCGAGCGAGGCAACGTGGAGGCGTCGGCGTTAGCGAGGTCGAGGGTCAGTTCGCCACCGAGTGCGCGAAGCTGTCGAGGAGGCGCGAGCCGCGGAGAGGTCACCGGCCTTGAACGAGTTGTTGTCGGATGCACGAGCCCGAGGGGATATCACCGAGGGAGGAGGCGTGGAGGCGTCGACAGGGGAAATTTGGCTTTTGTCCGGGGCAGCACTCGATCTCTCGCCTATTGATATTAGGAGTTAGGGATTTGCACAGGCGGTGCACAAGATTTCCACAGGCGGTCCAAACAATTTCTTTAGGCGGCGTCAGTAGAGACCAGGCGGGCATCTCCAAACGATTATTCGGTCAGTGTAAATATTTGTACACCGGATAATCCATTCGACCAAATGCCTTGAAGTATCTTGCTTGCGATAGCCTCGGATTATACTGCACGGATGATCCGGTTCTTGTAAATATGTGTACACGGACCATTGTCGACAAAAACCATTACTAATTCTAACACACAATGCAATGCGAGATAACATTCGATTCTAACAAACAAAAAGCATTCTCGATTCTAACACACAATGCAAAAAGCATTCTTGATCGGTCCATGGGAACAATGCAATGCGATAACATTAACATTTTCAAAACAAATAGATTCTGATTCTAACACGCAAAATGTAAATGTTCAATCGATTGTTCAATACATCCAAAAGGGCACCAAGAGTACATCGAATTATCGCCAACTAGATACCTAGCTAAACTACTCTATCTACATCCGAAATCGTCATAAATGCGTCATCTTCGGTCCGACGATAACAACATGTTAGCGGAGGAGCCAGAGGAGGAGGAGGTGTCCCAGCAGTAGAGGATGGGAGTCGAGTCATTTGGCGTCCCTGCCGCTAACGCCGTTGTCATCACTCCCCACCCACATGAATCCTTCGTCGTCCTCCTCCTCCTCCTCCGGCTTCTCCTCCTCCTCCTCCACCTCCGGCTTCTCCTCCTCCTCCTCGTCGTCGTCGTCGTCGTCGTCCTCCTCCTCCTCCACCTCCGGCTTCTCCTCCTCCTCGTCCTCGTCCTCCTCCTCCTCCTCGGGAGGGGAGCCGATTCCAAACACCGGACGATCCGGCCATGGTTAGGATACCACACCGGATCATCCTCTATGCGTGAGGTGAAACGTTGCCTAGGAAGTGGAGCCGATTCCACATACAAGACGATCCGGCCCTGGTTAGGATACCACACCGGATCATCCTCAATGCGTGAGGCGAAACGTTGCCTAGGAAGTGGAGCCGATTCCACACACCAGACGATCCGTCCCTGGTTAGGATACCCACGGATCATCCTCTATGCGAGAACCGTGGGCTACAACGGAACTACAAATCGGGAGGATCCGTATGTGTAAATATATATACCGAGACCATCCTACGGCAAAAAGCCTTCAAAGTTATCTTGCGTGCCCGAACTCCTGGTTTAAGCGAAGGTAGCGTAAAATGGCCAAACCGTTAAGTCAGATTTAGTGTTGAAGTAATTAATCACCCGCATGGTCCTAAATGTTCACATCGATCGCGGGGGGCGGTACATTTCACATGGATCGATCGATTTCACCGAAAGGAACAACTACGAGTGGCGCAACATTCAGATAACTCGTCCTTACATGAAGATCTGACAAGAGCTAACACCACTAAAATCAACTCAGCACTACGTGTCCATACGTTCTCGGGCTGGGAATTCCTAAAGATCGGAGCCGGAGCTGGATCACCCTCACGCTCTGCAACAAAGTCACCGGCAGGCTCGTGGAGGTCATGATATTGAAATGGTCTACTCTCGTCACCATCGGACTGATGGGCTAGCGGTGATGTCGTAGGAGCAGGCTATGGACCTTGGGCTTGTGGGTCTCCGGGAGTTGTCTCTACCGCACTAACAGGGTTCACCCTCGGACCCTAAAAACCTATAGTAGCCTTATTCCCTGTGATCATAGTAATCACAACAGTAAGTGATTGGCCGGGAGACCAAAGCTCTACACATGTTGTCTAGCTAGGTGCTCTCCTCAAGCACGGGAGCCGATTCCACAGACCGGACGATCCGACAGAGGTTAGGATAACGCACCGGATCATCCTCTATGCGTACAACTTTCACCGTGGGCTCCAACAGAACTACAAATCAGGAGGATCCGGTATGTGTAAATATATGTATACGAGACCATCCTACTAGGCAAAAAGCCTTGAAGTTATCTTGCGTCGAACTCCATAAGTGAAACGATTAAGCGTAAAATGGCCATACCGTTTCGTGCATGATTTAGTGTTGAAGTAATTAATCACCCTTACGGTCCTAAATGTTCACATCGTTCATGGGCGCTACATTTCACATGGATCGATCGATTTCACCGAAAGGAACAACTACGAGTGGCGCAACATTCAGATAACTCGTCCTTACATGAAGATTCGACAAGAGCTAACACCACTAAAATCAACTCAGCACTACGTGTCCATACGTTCTCGGGCTGGGAATGCCTAAAGATCGGAGCCGGAGCTGGATCACCCTCGTGCTCTGCAACATAGTCGCCGGCAGGCTCGTGGAGGTCATTGATATTGAAATGGTCTACTCTCATCACCATCGGACTGATGGGCTAGCGGTGATGTCATAGGAGCAGGCTATGGGCCATGGGCTTGGGGGTCTCCGGGAGTTGTCTCTGCCGCACTAACAGGGTCCACCCTCGGACCCTAAAACCCATAGT
Source organism: Guadua angustifolia (assembly GCA_036346375.1). NCBI lineage: Eukaryota > Viridiplantae > Streptophyta > Magnoliopsida > Poales > Poaceae > Guadua > Guadua angustifolia. The sequence continues at coordinate 40,248,550 of CM070512.1, forward strand.
AGCCTTATTCTCTGTGATCATAGCAATCACAGTGATGAAGTGATTGGTGGAGACCAAAGCTCTACACATGTTGTCTAGCTAGGTGCTCTCCTCAGCACGGAGCCGATTCCTGCACAGGATGATCCGGCAGAGGTTAGGATAATGCACCGGATCATCCTCTATGCGTACAACATTCACCATGGGCTCCAACGGAACTACAAATCAGGAGGATCTGGTATGTGTAAATATATGTATACCTGACCATCCTACCGGCAAAAAGCCTTCGAAGTTATCTTGCGTGCTCGAACTCCACAAGCGAAATAGTGCAACATAAAATGGCCATACCGTTCGCTACAGATTTAGTGTTGAAGTAATTAATCACCCGCACGGTCCTAAATGTTCACATCGTTCGCAGGGGGCGCTACATTTCACATGGATCAATCGATTACACCGAAAGGAACAACTATGAGTGGCGCAACATTCAGATAACTCGTCCTTACATGAAGATCCGACAAGAGTTAACACCACTAAAATCAACTCAGCACTACGTGTCCGTATGTTCTCAGGCTGGGAATGCCTAAAGATCGAAGTCGGAGCTGGATCACCCTCACGCTCTGCAATAGAGTCGCCGGCAGGCTCGTGGAGGTCATGATATTGAAAAGGTCTACTCTCGTCACCATCGGACTGATGGGCTAGCGGTGATGTCGTATGAGCAGGCTATGGGCCATGGGCTTGGGGGTCTCGGGAGTTGTCTCGCCAGACTTAATGAGGTCCACCCTCGGACCCTAAAACCCGTAGTGACCTTATTCTCTGTGATCATAGCAATCACAATGAGAAGTGATTGGCCGGGAGACCAAAGCTCTACACATGTTGTCTATCTAGGTGCTCTCCTCAAGCACGGGAGCCGATTCCACACACCGGACGATCCGGCAGTGGTTAGGATAACGACCGGATCATCCTCTATGCATACAACTTTCGTAGTGGGCTACAGCGGAACTACAAAACAGGATGATCCGGTATGTGTAAATATATATCTGGGACCATCCTAGGCGAAAAAGCCTTGATGCATGATTGTCATGAAAGAGTACAAAGTTAAATAAAATTGTCATGAAATGCATCGTTCCAATCTAGGCGAACACAGTGAAATCGAAATACGACATATCAAGCAAGTTAGAGTGCATAACAACCGAAAAGACAAGTGGCGCAATAAGCAAAGAACTACTCGTCCGTGCTTGGACTAGTACCAAAAAGATCGGAGCCAGAGTTGGAGTCTTCCATATCAGCCTCACGCTCAACACCGTCGGCGTTAGGCTCATCGAGGTTCTCCTCTTGGGACTTTGTAGCTTCAGTCTCCTCATCAGGGGCCTGTGAACCTGTTGGTGAAGGGGTCGGAGCAATCGCTTGGTCACCGGCAAGGTGCGATGGGCCTATCTCAGGCCGCCTTTATAGGTTCGGAGGTCGATCCACAACACCGTGTCGGCAATATTCTCTGTGATTTGAGTAATCACAAGGCGGCGTGTTGAGTCCGGAGACCGATGTTACTGTACATGTTGGCGCAGTGTTATCCTTATCAGGGGCCTCAAGGGCTGTAGGTGAACTCACAGGGGCATACTCGAAGGCAATGACTAGATCGTCGTCAACTTGAGGAGTCGGCACCTCATCGATAGGTGCAGAACTCAACGATACTACACTACGGCGGCCATCTCGTTAGTCATGTCGGCATGCAGACGTATGTTCGGTATCATTGAACAGCAAGGGCATGGTCGATGTGGGTGCATCCGCTAAAGTAGGTGGAGTAGTGGACAACGGGCGGATGCCTTATCATCGGCTAGTCGGAGAACATCCTGTCAAGACCGTAGGTGTGGTGGGGAACGTGGACACGGAGTGGGCGGAAGCCCCAGCGAAGCAAGTGGGGCAGCAATGCGGTGGCGGGAGGTGGGCGAGGTGGCAGCTCGGTATGCAAGACCAAGCTGCATTGTACAAGCCGACCAAAGTAGCTCGAAAGAAAGTGAACATCCGAGCCATTTTCATCGACCTTGTAGCAAAGCCGCTGGGTCGCTCTCTTGATGCAACCTCATCTCCTCTAGTAATTGGGTGCTGTGTCTCTCATTTGTTGGGCAATTGAAGCTGCCTAAAATTTCGCAACTCAACAATCAAAGCAATTCGTGAGTAAGCTCGAGGGGTGAAAGCAAGCCGCGATCACCGGTGTCACGTTAGGAGCTGCGACGATCTGGTGAGTCATCTCGGTCCTCAGTCTGAGCCTAATCCACCCGCCTCGTGGTCGTGGGCTTGGGTAGTGGAAAGTACTCGGGGTCTTCCTCCTCCTCCTCGTCGTCATCCAGTCAATATCAATGATCAGGCCAACCCAAAGCATGCTCCTCGGCCTCTGCTAGTGCTCGTCCTCCCTTGGCGGTCTCTCTCGGTTCCTCGGTATCGCTCTGAGCCCTCCTCATGGAATCTTGGCCTGCGTCTGTCGTCAAGAGATGGAGGCATGTCTTGTGAAGACGAACTCGCGCTTCGGTACTCCTCACGATGCTCGTCGGGGCGCGAAGGTACTGCATATGTAAGAAATTATATGCGCAAATGGTTGTTGTCCGCCAAACTCATAGCATCTGCAATAGGATCTTCAATCTCACAAATGATAAAATCGAGAATGTCGAGCGGCTCGTGAGATAGGATCGAATAAAGTAACCACTCATCGCAAACTAGTGATCATCTCGACATTCCCAATCCTCGCAGCAAGTGACTTCCTCAAAGCCATGTGGACCGCCTTTGCCTCGAGGAGTGAGACGTGCGGATGGCGAAGGGATCAACGGGCAGTCTGTTGGAACAGAAAGCGAATCTGGTCATCTATCGGGAAACACCCTCCGGCCTTAGCACGACGAGGTAGTGTGTTGTCTGCGTACACCACCTGATGCAAAGTTCGGGCCTCCTCCTCAAAACCAAACAACTCAAGCAAAGTGGACCTGTACACCCTCTGGGGTTCTCCGTCATGCATGAATTGAATGTATCTGTGCTGGTGGTCGATCCAAAGCGCGGGCGAGAAGTCTCGACCCACTTTTCCACTACCGTGTCGAACTCACATCAACGACTGGTAAGACCTTGAAATGGTCCAAGTGTCTCTGACGTCCACCCCACCCGCTGCCCTCTGCAAGAGGAAGTTGAGCGTCCCTGCAGTCCAGCTGGACCTCGAAGCTCTCAGACGTAACAAAGAAGCTTTGTTGAAGAACCGTCCAGAACCTCCTATGAACTCCAAATTCTCTCGCTTGCGGAAACCAAACATTGACATCAGAGAAACGAAGGCTCTTTACCCTTCGGGATGGGAGGTTCGAAGGTCTCTAAGTCTTATCTCAGGTCGGGGATGTGGCACATGGTACTCCTCGTCCTCTTCCTTTTCATCGCTAGTCTCCTCCTCATGCGGAACTATGTTGGGGCGAGCACGCTTTTGCCTAGCAGTGTGCTCGGAAGATGTCGAACCACCACGAAAAGTGCAGCTGGAACGACGAGGAGGTGCCGCACCACCCTCTCGTGAATTGAGTGCCCCTCCCTCTCGGCCCCTCTGCTGTGACTCTTTATGTCTCTAATCGCAATTGGCGGCCACGCCCGCATACTGAGCCAAATTAGCATCTGCAGCCATCTCATTTCGCACCGCCTATACGTGCCTTGGACTTCTTAGCCTTCTCGGCTCACACAACAACTTCTTTTCCCTTCCTTTTCCTCGCTATCGCAAGTTGCACGGTTGAATGTCAAGAACTTGCGTCGTATTCATATGCATTTGAGTGGAGTCCAAAGAAACCAGAGGATGTGGATCTCACCGCTTACAAAGTGAAGGAGAGTCGATCGCCAGCCGAGGGCTCGGATTTGTTGGTGGCGACAAAACGGGTGGCGCGAATCGGGTGTGTGGCGGCGCGAGGCGGTGGAGGATTGGAGTACGGCATTGCAAGGCATGGAAGCAGACTCTGGCGCAAAGCGGCGTGGAGGCGTGGAGAGAGAGTAGTTTAGTGCGATCGATATTAAAGCTCCATGCGGTTCTCAATGTTGAAGCGTGTTTTGGCTAAGGTTAAGACTTGAGATCAACATCTTTGGATGATCGTTATCGAAACATCACCGTTGGATCGATGCCTCTGTTCGACCGGTGGCGGGATGGTTCGCCACCGAGGAAAAAGAATCGGATCATCACTTGTAGCGGTGTGCTAGCAAAGTCACAATAACGAAAGGAGCGGACAATACGAAGACCGGACGATCCATATAGGAAAAGATAAAGATGCTCTCGAATGCGGACGAAGGAGGCCTCGAAGCTAAGATTCACATATTGGACATTCCGTTAAGTTGAGAAAAAACCGTACCGGATTATTGTCCGGATGAATAGTGCTTAGCTTCCTTGGGCCTCTGTTGGCTTCAGTTTACAGGATGATCTGGCCTAATAGCGAATTATCTACTGTACTATCCTGCACTTTCACACAACAGTTTTAGTCAAGTTCAATAAAAAATATAAGTTCTATTACATATTAAGTTTATACACAACATGTCCCTATTTGCCTTTAACAACTTTTTCGACGCAATCATCACGCATATATGGCATCATTGAAATATCGAGGGTTTCTTCTACAAGTTTGATCCTCTCCGGATCTCCTAAAAGCGGTAGGTCGTTGAGGCGATTGTAATACGCCTCGTTGTGCACATTGTCAACTCAACGATCCTTTGTTTTCCGGGAACAACAATGTTCCTTTTCTTATTCTTTCGGGTCAGCTATGTAGAAAACTTGCGAGACTTGAAGCTAGTATCCGAGGGTCGGTTTGTGGCCAAGATTGTTGAGGTCGGCGATTTGTGAACCCATAGTTGTCCACCTCCACACCATTAGGATGTTTGACCCGATTCTTGCGAAATCGGGGATCTGCATATCCCTTCCATAGTCGAGTTTCCAAATTTCTTCAATAATTCCATAGTAGGTGTTCTTCTCCCCTATCGCATCTATGGCTTCTACCCGAACGCCACTGTTTTGGGCCAACGTCTTCTTGTCATTTTGAATGGTATAAAACGTGTACCCATTGATGTCATACGCTAACCATGATGTTACCAGACTTGATGGGCCATGAGCCAACATTTTCAATGTTTCTGTATCTTCGTCCTCACCATCTGGTATGTTTTGGTTCTTGAACCATGTGGTAAACATGCACTTATTCTCTTTCAGGATCCAATCAACTTGGCGTCCTAGATTTTCTCTTTCAAGCTCTTCCAGGTGTTGCTCCACGTACGGCTCCACTATCTTTAGCTGTTGCAAGATGGTGAAATGTGCTTGGTCCACATTCTTGTACTAATGGTCGATGAATCTTTTCTTTCCCTTAGTCCCTTTACCAGTCAACCTCCCCTCATGTCGAGGGACAGGCACACCAATCGGCCTTTCCGTGGGCATGAAGTAATCCGTGCAACACTCAATGACTTCCTCAATATTGTAGCCCTCAATAATGGAACCCTCTAGGTAAGCACGATTCCGTTGTAAGCTCTTAAGCAAGCCCATCCACCTCTCAAATGGAAACATCCGATGTAAGAATCTTGGTCCCGTACCTTTACCTCCTCGACAAGGTGAACCAAGAGGTGCGGCATGATATCGAAAAAGGATGGAGGAAGCACATATCAAGTTGGTTTATAGTCTCCACTATGTAGTTCTGCAGATAGCTCAAATTGTTCATCATCGATTACCTTACGTGAAATCGCATTGCGAAATGACATGACCATGTGATGGCCACCTTTACAAATGTTGAGTTGATACCCCTGATTGCAATTGGGAGCATTTGTGTCATCATGACGTGGAAGTGGTGAGACTTCATACCACTTATCTTTAAATCTTTCATCGATACTAGGTTTTTGATGTTGGATGAATAACCAGATGGGACTCTGACCCCACATAAGCACTTGCACACTGATCTTTTCTCCTCGGTACCGAGAGTAGCTTCTTTGGGGAAGGTAATACTTTCCATGTGTTCTTTCTTGAGGGTGTAGTTCTTTCCGATTTTAAGTACTACTAAGTCTTTCTGAGCTTTAAGACCATCCTTTGTCTTGTACTGAATGTCCAACAAGAGACCTAGTACGCTTTCACAGACATTCTTTATGACATGCATGGCATCGATGCTATGGTGAATTTTCAAGTCCTTCAAGTAGGGCAAATACTTGTAGAAAATTGACATCTTTTTGAACAGGACAATAGGCGGAGGAACCTCCTCATCGGTATTCTTTCTCTTTCGACCCCTCTTTTGGCCTCGTGACCGCTTCTTCCGAAAACCACCTTGATGTTCGGACCATTTCAAACACTTTTTTCCCTTCTGATTGCTTTGGAGCCACACCTTCCTCAACCGTATTGTCAAAATACTTGCCCATCTTGCGTTATTTGTGAGCTTTCAGTAAGAAACGGCGGTGCCGCATGTACACTAACTTCTGTGAGCATAGAAGGAACGTCGACAAAGTTTCATCCATGCATACTACACAAGCTGTCTTCCCTTTAATCTGACCCGATAGGGCTAGAAGGGCGGGGTAATCACCGATGGTAACAAAAATAATGGCTTTTAGTGTGAAGTACTGTTGTTGGAACTGATCCCACACATGGGCCCCATCGTGCCACAACATGGCCATATCTTCCATCAGTGGTTCGAGAAACACATCAATATCTACTCCAGGCTGTCTCGGACCTTGGATAAGAATGGACAACATTAGGTACCTTCTCTTCATACATAGCCATGAAGGAAGGTTGTAGATGGACAGGACTCTTGGCCAAGTGCTATATGTGGCATTCCATTCACGAAAGGATTCATACCATCGATTTTCGGTCACGAACCTTACATTCTGGGTTCGTTGCGAAATCTGGATACATGCGATCAAAATTTCTCCATTGTCTACCATCGGTGGGTGTCGAATCTTTCCATCTTTTCTGCGCTTGTCGAATGCCAACCCATTAGTTCGAGTCCCTCTCATTCGAAAGTACAAACATTTCAGGCGTGCCAATAAGCGGCAAGTACCACATCACCAACGCAGGATTCTTTTCTTCTTGTCCGTGCACGAAGAAGTGTCTTCTTCAAGTTATTACCGATAGTACTATTCTTGTTCTTCTTCTTCTTAGAGTAGTCTTGGTGAAGAATCATCATCGTCGGGAGTCATCATTCTTCTTATACCAGCTTCGCCTTGCACTGCGGGCATTGATCCAAGTCCGCGTAATCTTTACGGAAGAGGATCTGATGGTTCGGACATGCATGTATCTTTTGCACATCCAATGACATCGGGTGATAAGCTTCTTCGAAATAAGTGCTCGTTGGCAAGGTGGGCAATCCATTAGCCTTCGAGTATTTACGCCAAGAGCCTCAACGGATCGGTGAAACTCTTGTCCAGACCATCCATTGCTAGCCTTCAGCAGAGAAGCATCAAGACCGTATGCAACACCGTAAACTCTGGAGGACAACCCTTGGATTCCTCATATAACAGATCATTCACTGCTTTGTGTAACGCATCGACATTATCTAAACCTGTCATCTCCTTTAAAACCTGTGGTTCGGCATGGCGCAACATTTCCTCTACATCAGCGATACGACCATAATCTAGCAAACGAGCATGCACATGAGCTTCATCTCCCAAACCATCAGTGTCACCTCCGGCACTTCGATCATCCATGAGATCGGGATCAACGTCATCGATTGTTTGCGATGTACGTTACTCGCCATGGTTGGACCAACATGTGTAATCCTCTATAAAACCTCTCATGATCAGGTGTGTTCTGATTACACTTAAATCTCCCCACCCTACATTGTTCTTACAGTCTTTGCATGGACAAAGTATTTTCGTTTCCTTCTTACTCCAGGCGTCCTTCTGAGCGGCTTTAATAAAAGTTTCGAGTTCTTTGAGGAATACACCCTTATTTCTTGGGGCATTGTACATCCATGCCCTTTCCATCTTGAACACATGTAAAATCAGATCGAAATGTCAATTATTTAGATAGAACTTTAACAAGAGAACCCTAAGTTAAATACTATAAAATGATTTTATTAAAATCACGAAAGAATGTAATGTCCTCTCCCTCTAGATCTATGACAGTGGGCCAGAGTGTCATAAAGTGAATCACGAATTTTAAAGAGTGTTAGTGGCTTCAATCTCCCCTCTAGAGAGAGGGAGGGATACAAGATCTGTCTACAGATCTAGAAGGTGAGGGCTTCAACCCCTCTCCCATACACATTCTATCTACACTACATCTTCCTCTCCACAAGATATATAAACCTCTACAAATGTCAGGAATGAGATGCTCTTACCTTAGAGAGTAACTAGCTATTCCAAGGATTTCAAGTTCAAAACCTAGCTCCCCCCTTGTTTTCACAATTTTGGGGCTGCCTGGAACTGCCGCATAGAACGATCTGTTTGGAGCTTTAAAGCGAAGTTTCCACAGTGACTTCCTAAGACAACGACTGCAGAAAATAATAACGATAAAGCAAAAGCAAGACTCTGGGATGATCCGTCAATGGACAAAAGAACCACACGGAGTATTTTACATTTCATGGATTTCGTGTAGTGCCATTGTTGCAACATAACGGATGATCGATGCGTCAATACAAACTCATCTGGGAGTATTGTGCGGGCGTTGGATTTCTGTGTTTTGCGGTATTGTAGAACAAAGGATGCTCCTAAGACGCATACATGAAAGCATATCTGGCATCTCCTTCGTCACAAAATTTGCAGACAAGCATTTACAAAATTTGGACAGGCGGTTTGTTTAAGAACTACGCCTTTAAAGACTTGAACATCACCACAGGGGGTTCGTTAATTAATTAGGCCATCAATATAATTAACTAAGGTGGCTTGCTTAACATACCGCCTGTGGAAACTGCGCTTTCCGCATGCGGCTTCATAAGAAAGCCGCCTGTGTAAAGATCGCAATTTCCCAAGGTGGTTCCTTAAGAGAGCCGCCTGTGAAGAGCATAGTTTCCCAAGGCGGTTCCTTAAGGGCACCGCCTGTGAAAAGATCAATATTTTCACAGGCGGTTTCTTAAGAGAGCAGCCTGTGAAGATACCTTTACACAGGTGGTTCTTAACCCCAAGGACCGCCCGCAGTCATTTGAGGCAGCTCTCCTTTTAATCCGCCTGTGGAAAGAAATCCCTGGTGTCTAGGAAAATCATTTCTGTAGTAGTGGAATGCAAGCAGGATTCTAATCGCCTCTAGTCTAGCTACAGGGGCAAAGGTCTCCTCAAAGTCAAGACCCTCAACCTGAGTGAAGCCCTGTGCAACTAGCCTAGCCTTGTTGCGAATGACAACCCCATCTTCACTCTGCTTGTTTTTGAACACCCACTTGGTCCCAATAATATTATGACCAGATGGGGGCTCTACAAGCTGCCAGACTTTATTCCTCTCAAAGCTTTCCAGTTCCTCATGCATAGCATTAATCCATGATTCATCGGATAATGCATGAGTAACATCCTTTGGCTCAAAAGAGGCAACAAAGGTAGAGTGATGACAGAAATAAGATAAACCCGATTTTGAGCGCGTAACACGCTCAAATAGATCACTAATGATCTGTTCTGGTGGATGAGAACGCTGAATGTGGCGAGGAGAACCAGAAGCAAAAGTGGCCTCTACCTCTTGAGCAAAAGAGGAAGGAATAGAGCCACTCGCTGAAGGAGAGTCTGAAGGCAAAGGCTAGTCTCCATGAGGTGCAGAAATGGAAATAGGAGGCACCTCAGGTGTAGAGGAGACTGTATCAGGTGAAACACCATCATCTCCATCATCCTCATCCTCTACAAAGATGGTCACGGAGGGATAAGAAGAGCCTGAAATATCAGGTCTAGCTCCTGGACTAGCCTCATCAAAGGTCACGTCACAGGTCTCTATGATTCTATTCGCATCACAACTCCAGACCCTATAGCTACGAGAAGAAGTCGAGTAACCCAGAAAAATACCATCAGAAGAACGAGACTCAAACTTATCTAGATTACCAGACTTCAAGATAAAACACTTGCAACCAAAAATGCGAAAACGAGAAACACTGGGCTTTCCCCCATACCTCAACTCATAAGAAGTACGATGCAAATGTGCTCTCAACAAAACGCGATTGGAAACATGACAAGCAGTAGCTATAGCCTTAGCCCAAAACTTCCTAAGAGTACTGTAGTCATCTAGCATCATCCTGGCCATCTCAACCAGGGTCCTGTTCTTCCTTTCCACTACGCCATTTTGCTGAGGGGTGTAGGGAGAAGATAACTAATGCTCTAAACCAGATTCTACACAAAAACTCTCGAAGTTGGAATTCTTGAACTCGGTGACATTATCACTATGTATAGCTCGTAATGCACCTGGGAGCTCAATAGACAACCTACTAACAAATCCCCTGAAGTGAGAAAAAGTCTCATCCTTCAAGGCCATGAAAAATAGCCGAGAATACCTCGAAAAATCATCAACAATGACAAGGACATACCTCTTCCTCCTGCCGATCGCAGACTCTAGCCGACCAAAGAAGGTCCATATGTAAAAGCTATCTGGTGCATCGGTCATCACTACGGTGATCGGAGGATGAGAAGCAAGAACTATCTTGCCATGTCGGCAGGAGAGCAAACCAAGTCTTTGACCATCTTGAGTTTGGGCAAAGCACTAATAAGATCGCGCCGCTAACTCTGGTCAAATGATCAAAACCAATGTGACCAAGTCTCCTATGCGAGAAGGAGAGATCACGAGACTCGGAAGCAATCAAACACCGAAGAGAGTCTCCAGAAGAAATAGAAAAATCAGCACGAAAGACTCTCCCAAATCTAGAAATCCCGCAAACTAACTCTCCTGATTAATCAAGGATTCTACAAGCATTACTCTTAAAGCTTACCACGAAAGAGTCATCGATAAGCTGAGAAACAGAAAGCAAATTATATTGCAGCTTACTCACTAAGGTAACGTCCCTAAAAATAAAATTTTCATTAATGAGGCGGTACCTTTAGCAATGACTCTACTCAAGAAGCATCCCCAAAAGTGATCAACTCATCACGGGGGCTCGGACTAGGAAGAGAACCAACGAGAGTCTCCGGTCATATGGCGAGAACAACCGAGTCAACAATCCAAACATCTCCTTCCCCATCCGATTTAACCTCTTACGAAGTCGCTGATCCGAATTAGTGTCCGCCATGAAGCACATGGGAGAAGTCGCCGCCTTTCTTCTCTTGCGGATCATCCTCGCCGTCGCTCCATGTCTCCGCGTGTGGAGAGGTTGATGTCGTCGAGGGCAACGAGGACGCAGTGGAAGAGCTTCTTGTTCTTCGAGAAGTTGCGGTACTTCTTCTCGTGGCGGCTCGCGGCTGGAGGCTTCTTGTTGCGGTTCTTGTCGATGTAGTCATTCTTCTATCGAACCGCCGAGTCGTTTCGCCTTTCTCCGTTTGGGACAATTAAACTCGAATGTGGTATGGGCCACTACATTCAAGCAAGTGATCCACCACCTCTTCTTCTCTCTCACCCTCTTGTAGGCGTGAGAAAACTTCTGACTAAAAGAGCAAGCTCAGTTTCTGGAAACTTGTCCAGTTGGTCATCGCTTAGCTCACAAAGTGCAGAGAGGGAAAAACTAGTAGAAGCATCAAAAGAAGGTCCAATGGGATCGGTGAATAAGGCCATCGATTGTGATTTTGTCTTGCGAGAGACGACGCCGATCTCATGAGTCTTGAGTCGGGAATAGAGCCCGTCAAGAGTCAAGGTCGACAAGTCGGTAGTATCCTTGATGGTGGTCACTTTCATTTCCCAAACACGAAGATCGAGTGCGGTCAAGAAGTGACGAGCATTATCTGAGTCAGGGTATGTACAACCAACTGCCCGGAGATCGCTCAAAATTTTAGTAAATCGACTGAAACACTCATCTAGACTCTCACCAGCGTGTTGTTCAAACTTGTTGTACTCACGCTTGTATTGATCCTGCCTCACGGTCATGATTTGGGTAGTGCCCTCATGGTGCATCGAGGGTCACCCAAATCTCGTGAGCGAATCGCAGGTGAGAGATCCGATCATACTCACTACTATTGAGTCCTCAGATGAGAATGTTCCTTGCCTTAGCATTTGTCTCAATGTCACCATATTGCTTTGTGGACGTTCCCATCGGCAGAACCTCATATGGAAGCTTCATTCGCCATATCGAGGAAGCCACAGGCAGCGATATATGACTCTATCCGGGACCTCCAAAATAGAAAATCGACACCACAAAATGGGAGGCTTGGTGGAATACTTGTCTATCGCCATGGCTCTCGAGACCGGTCAAGATCTATGGAAGAGCAAAACCGGCTCTGATACCAATTGAAGGATCGAAATGGAGAATAGAGGGGGGGTGAATGGTCGCAAACAAAATTTTCCCCAAAATACTCCAACTAAAACCTCGACAAGATCGCTCAAAGAAATCGTGAAAAACCCGAAAAACTAGACAACTATATGTACCCCTAGCTCACATGAGTAAGTACCATAAAATATGTGGGGATTTTTGAGTCACAATTCTGGTTGTCTAGTATCTAAATTAAAGAGGAATCAATCCAACTCTTGCTTTTAGAAAGGAGATCAATTCAAATCACAAAAGTCACTTTCAGAAAAGCAAAATCAGAATTTCCAGAAACTGTCCTCAATTTGAACAGGTGGTTGGTGGGTTTCTACAGCTTAAGAAATTTTTAGAATTTTTATCCCTATGAGAAGAAGAGTCATAAAGAACTCCACCAAATTTTACCTCAAAAATCCTTACAGAAAAATAAGCAAAAACCAAAGAATACAGATAGTCAGAAATTTCGAGCAGAAAGTTTGGGGCTCGGTTTTCACCTCATGGCGTCCAAACGGTGCAACAAGTGGACTCCAAAATTTTTATAAAAATGAATATGAGAGTTATTCACCTTCTGCAATAATAATTACTCAAAAATGATTTTTCTAGATTTTTCTAAAAATCAAATACCAACTACTGCGTGAAGAACAAGTTCTGGACAAAGTTGGAACTTGAAAGAAAAGATGAGCTCTACTCAATCCAAGAGTGCAAAAGAGATGTAAAACCATATGAACACACTCAAAACATCCAAGATCAACATTTAGAAGGAGGGGAGGCAAATCCAAATTGCATTAATGTAAATTGCGGGAAAGTAAATGCGTAAAGTATATGCTGAATTTAAATTGCGTAAAGTAAAGACATAATGTAAATGCGGAATTTAAATTCACAATAATGTAAAGAAATTCTTTGTATTTCTAGTGGGAAGGTATACAAAGCCTCACTTCATGTGGGCAAAGCTCAAAGGAGCAACTCAAACCATCAAGGGGAGGATGCTACCCCTCCACCCATATTTATACTACTCTTGGGCCACCTACCACCCTTGGATGCAACGCTCAACCCTAGAGAACTCATCTAAGGGCTAGGATTTGCCCACTCACACAGCCATGCAAGGGCTAACCCAAAACCCATACACATACCGGGTTTTCTTGCACGGTTTTCAAAGCATACTATCTAGACCCGCTAACCTATCAACTAGACCGCGATCCAATGGCCCTCATTGATCCACGCGGCATCTAGCTAGCATCATCTCCTTTCCTTGTCTTCTTGGCTTGCCGGACTCGCCTCTCGATCATCTTCCGCGATCTCGGGACCGTTCGGACCTCCGACGCCTCGCCTAGTCCCGGTCATCCTTCGTCTCACCATGACCTAGCACCGTCGCCACTGCAACCATCAAAGACAAGGAAAACCTTTCATATTGCAATGCCTACAATTATATTCAATGATCATCACAAAATCATTAATCAATCATAATTTCACTTAATGGTCCGATGCTACCGCCCCAAGCGGGTAGCACTAGGAAAAGCACTAACACTCAAATTGCTTCACATCGAAAATCCAATTCAAATCAAACTCAATTTCAAATCAAACCAAGCTCAACTCTTGTCAATTACTCATCACACACAAGGATAGACCTCCACATGGTCTTTCACTAGCGGTGATCCGTCTTCAACACGTCCTTCCAGATTTAAGCCCTGCCTACTACTATCTTCCTGGAAGGCCTTTTATTGGAGACAATGTGTATAGGAATCCTAGTGAAATTAGAAAGGATAGCCTTTGTGTTATGGTGAATTTTGTAAATAGGCTGGACAAGCACTATGTATAGTTAGTTCAGGAACTGATGGAGACATGCCGACGAATGGCATTTTTGGAGTCCTACTTAGCGGTGGGCACGGCAAGAGGTACTGTACCATGCTCAGTGCTAAGCGATAGGGCAACTCAAATTCCATCTGCCCGGTCTCCCCTGCCTGTTTCTTACGTACCCACCCCTGGTAGGTCTAGTGGAGCTAGGATATCTAATATAGGTAGCCATCCGCGTTTAGTAAATGATAAAGGAATAAACCCCTGTCGTACTTGTATGTATCATCCCGAATCACCTTGTGTGTATCGACGAAAGGAGTATATCTCTAAGGTTTTAGATGGGAATAGGGTAGAGTGAGGAGAGTGGAGGTATGGTGTTGAAAAGTTGTAAAAGTCCTTTTGTAAGATGTGTATTGTGAAGTAATATAAATGGTTTGACTTTTGTTAGTGATACTTGTGTTTTTGAAATTACATACAAGTCTTAATTTTTAAGCAAAAATGCCAAACAATAATCTTAGTAAAACTTTAGGCATCTAAATTGACAATTTGTACATAAAAGTAAATTGTTGTAACCTGTTTCTTTATGTTTTAGTTTTTAAAATATAGTTCATACTAATTTTGTCATATTTTAAAAAATTACAGATGGCCAATCACATCATGTGGGCTGATGTCGCTAGAGAGTTCGCCGTGGACTTTGGGCATAAAAAGAATAAACCTATCTTCAACATAAGGCAAACCCCGTATGGATTTATAGTACGTGCTCATGTGACTACGATGACAAGAGATCACATTGTGCATCATCATATGAAGCACCACAACGCCACTAGATTTAAAGTGATTCAAGAATCAGGGCGTCAGTTGTTGCGAAGGATGTGCAAAACTCATAATATTAGTGTGGACACTTATGTTCATATATATGAAAACTTTATAGGATTTCAAGATCCCGAGCTTGAGCCTAGGCGTTGAAGAACTGGTAATAGACAGGAGTATTTGCAGCAGTTCCAGCCAGTGGGAGTGCATAATCAGTCACTTTTACCATCTAGTTCTGAGACTAGATATGATGTAGATGTACCACGATCGTATCCAGAGGTTCGTGGCGTGGTGGTTCTATCCAGTGATTCCGAAGGGTAAATGGTAATAGCATGACTTAGAATCTGGAACAAAAGTTTAGGAATAGAACAAAGGCCAGTTAGTAGAAGCTACAAGTATAGTTGTATACATTTGGTATTGTAGAATAGTTGGTTGTAAAGATAAGTAAATGTATACTTTTGGTATTGTAAGAAAGATAGTTGTAAAAATGAGTAGTGCATGCTTTTCGTATTGTAAGCCTTTGCTTGTATAGTTTTTCTATGAATGAATGTATGGGTTTTCTCTCACAAATTTTAGCTATTGAAGTGAAAATTTTCGATGGGATAATCCTTAAATTTAGTTGAAATCTAAATGGAATAGCAATATGATGGGATGCGTTTAAGAATAATTTTGGTTCAACACTCGCTTCTGTTATCGATCTCTAAATAAATCTATTTGTAGGATGAGGACTACGAGGTCGCTTAGTCAGATCATGGATAATGAAGCTACTCAGAATACTCGCACCGCAAGGATGAGTATTCCCACATCAATGCAACCCAATCCACAACACCCGACGACCAGAGCTTCATCGTCGCGGGCTCCTCGAATTGATCCTCCTGCTACCCAACATGTACAAGGAAATGTTTCTAAAGAACAGCTGCCAGAGCCACCAACCATGGCACATGTGCTGGCAATGATAGAGCAAGGGAAGCAGACTAACACCTTGTTGTTGCAACAAATTGCTCAAAGCTTAACTTCATAAGGTGTGTCCTGAGGAGGAAATGGAGGGCCATCACAAGTGTCAAAGCTGAATGAGTTTCTAAGAACTCAGCCTCCAACCTTTTCTTCATTGTTTGAGCCATTGGATGCGGATGATTGGTTTCGTGCAATGGAAAGTAAATTAACCATTGCACAGTGTGATGAAAGGGAAAAAGTTTTGTATGCTTCGTACCAGCTGTAGGGAGCCGCAGCTATCTGGTGAGAGAATTGCCAAGCTGCCCTGCCAGAAGGGCAAGTGGTTTTATGGCCAGAATTCAAAGCAGCTTTCCGCCACACACACATTCCTACTAGTATAATTGAGGTGAAAAAGTGGGAGTTCCTAGACCTAAAGCAAGGTAACATGTCAGTGATGGAATATTTGCACCGCTTTAATCATTTATCTCGATATGCCACATATGAGGTTGCGGATGAGGCCAGGAAGGTTGAGAAATTCAGGGAGCATCTCAATGAAGAAATTAAATGGGCCCTGATCGCTCAAGACATTGATGATTTCCAGACCCTGGTTGACAAGGCAGTTTGTGTAGAGCACAGGAGCAAGGATGTGTTGGAGAGTAGAAAGCGTAAGTGGCTTGTGCGCAAGACTGCCGAGACAGGATAGTTTAGGTCACAAGGTCGGCAATCGACAAGTGCTCATAGGCCACCACTGCAAATTCAGAGGACTCAGCGACAGGCTCCGCAAGCTCAACGCTACCAAAGCCAAGTCTCTCGCGCTCTACAGCAGCAGCCGCAGCAATCTGCTCGATCCTCACAGCAGACCAAGACAACTACGGGTGCTTAGAAACAAACACCTGATGTTACCTGTCTTCATTGCAATGAGCGCGGGCATTATACCAATTCATGCCCCAAAAAGAAAGCAGGACAGTCTCGCTCACAGACCCAAGGGAGATCACAAGGAACTCGGAGTCAACATGCTCAAAGACTGGCTCCACCACCAACCCAAGGTGGTAATCTTCGGCGCCTCCATTATGTGACTGCCGAGGAAGCACAGGATGCCCATGATGTTGTGCTAGGTACACTTCTCGTGCAATCAATCCCCACCTTGGTGTTATTTGACTCTGGAGCTTCTCATTCGTTTATGTCTAAGAAATTTTTGGAACAAAATCATTTAGAGGTCTCTCTTCAACCCGCTTACAAGATTATTCAGTCACCTGGAGCCACCATTAGGACTAAGAGTTTTTGCCCTAGTGTCAGAATAGAAGTAAGTGGAGTATTATTTTATGCCAATCTTATCATAATAGAAACGCCAAGGCTGGATATAATTTTGGGAATGGATTGGTTAGCTAAGCATAGGGGTTGCATAGGTTGTGCAAATAGATCTATAACCCTTACAAACCAAGATGGTGTTCATGTGGAGTTCTTGTCTGGTGCAAAATCCTTCATGCCACAACCAGTTCTGTGTTCTATGTCCACCTCCAAATTAAATCAAGTACCAATAATGAATATCCTGATGTTTTTTCTTATGAATTGACGGGAATGCCTCTAGATCGTGATATGGAGTTTGTTATTGATGTGGTGCCGGGAACTGTGTCGATATCCAAGCGTCCATATCGCATACCTCCTAATGAGCTGATTGAGCTAAAGAAGCAACTTAAAGAGCAATTGGACAAAGGTTTTATTCGCCCTAGTACGTCTCCTTGGGGAAGTCCAGTTTTCTTTGTTGGGAAGAAGGATGGTGGTCTACGGATGTGCGCAGACTATCGTGCATTGAATGATGTTACCATCAAAAATAAATATCCACTTCCTCGGATTGATGATTTATTTGACCAATTGAATGGAGCTCAAGTCTTTTTGAAGATTGATTTGAAACTCGGGTATTATCAATTGAAGATCAGGCCATCTGATATTCCAAAAACTTCTTTCACTACTCGTTACGGTTTATATGAATACACCGTAATGTCATTCTGACTCACAAATGCTCCAGCAAGTTTCATGAGTCTGATGAATAAAATCTTCATGGAATACTTGGATAAATTTATGGTAGTCTTCATTGATGATATCCTAATTTATTCCAAAAATAAAGAAGAGCATATGCATCATTTGCGAATGGTTCTTGATAAGCTCTGAGAAAACAAACTCTATGCCAAATTCAAGAAATGTGAATTTTGGCTGGCATTTCTCGGGCATATCTTATCCAAAGGAGGAGTTGCAGTTGATCCTAGTGAAGTACAAGCTGTATTAGCTTGGGAGAGGCCGTAATCAGTTACAAAATTTTGAAGTTTTCTGGAACTAGCCGGATATTATCGTCAGTTTATTGAAAACTTTTCCAAGATTGCAAAACCTTTAACCCAACTCTTGAAGAAAGAAACGAAGTTCACCTGGACTTCAGAACGTGAAGAAAGCTTCCAAGAATTGAAAAAGAGGTTAACATCAGCCCCAATGCTAGTGTTAGCTGATATTCATAAGAACTTTGAAGTATATTGTGACGCATCACATCTTGGCTTGGGATGTGTATTAATGCAAGAAGGGAAGGTCATCGCGTATGCTTCTCGATAACTTTTTCCGCATGAACAAAATTATCCCACACATGATCTTAAGTTGGCCGCTGTTGTTCATGCTCTAAAAATCTAGCGGCATTATCTCATTGGAAACCAAACTGAGATTTATACAGATCATAAAAGTCTTAAATATTTCTTTACACAGCCAGATTTGAATTTGAGGCAGAGCAGATGGCTAGAACTGATTAAAGACTATGATATCGGAATTCATTATCATCCTAGTAAAGCCAATGTTATGGTTGATGCTCTTAGCTAGAAACTTTATTGCACTTGGATTTCTAATCAATCTAATTTGATGAATGAGTTTGAAAAACTCAATCTAAATTTAGTTGAGGATGGGTATGTGTCGGGACCCGAATATGCAAATCCAGACCCTTTGTGTATACTACACTAGTCAAGGATCACGCTAGTGCACACAGGCTCAACATTAGTGAATATCACAATCATACACAGAGGAAAGACATTGCATACAAAATATTACTAGTTGAATGACCTTATGGTCAACTTACATAACAATGCCTCACAAGGCTGAACAACCAAATTGAACTGCAGCGGAATGAAGACGTAGGTAACCCCTCAATATACCACAAGCAACTGACAAGGCTTGCACCCTAAACATTCGTCCCTTCATGGTACACCTTCTTCAGCACTGATGATGCTGTAGGCAAGGGTGAGTACATAAAGCACTCAACAAGTTGTGCACATAATGCAATTCTAACATAACTACATGCAAGGCTTATTCCAAAGGAATGGCTAACAATGGCTATTTGCAGTAAAGCAGTATTTATGAACAAGTACAGTATATAGATTGAAAAGACAGCAAAAACAAATAACAGTAATAGATAGATTCAGCGGTTCTCAAGTAAACCAAGTTTCTCATCCTAAGTCAAGATTCAACTTTCCATGGCAACCCGCCATCCATCCCAGGTTTTCATTTTGCAAAAGTCTAACCCTTGACTGTAATTCCCGAGCATTGCTCAATACCGTGGGCACGGCTATCCGAATAGTTTGTACACTCTGCAGAGGTTATGCACTTTACCCACACGACATGATCATCTTTTGTTGCCAAGCTATTAGCACACTCCCTTTGGTGTGCCGGCAGAGAATCATGACAAAGCCTTTACAATGCTCTGTCTTAACTCAGGACCACCCGCTAAGGTTTCAACACTGAAGGGACTGGTTACCACAATAGTGAAGGTGAACGCATAGGCTACGCTAGCCGAAAACAAAATTTTCTACGCATTCAACTAGGATACATGCGAGTAGTGGATCATGGATCATTACCCTTGGAGCACGTTAGCAGCAGAAGAAGAGTGGGTGAAGCATCGCGTACTCCAAAGTCTGATAGTAGATGCCGGAGTTGATCGTCTCCTCCTCGCGATCGCACACGCATAGCGCTATAGAGGAAGTAGACGTTCACTGTCAATCACGAGGTAGATGCACGGCGCCTCTACGGTATCCACACGTCGAGTAGGATCATCTTACTGGTGTGCTAGCACCCACGTCTGACTAGGGTTTAGGGGGCGGAGGATGCTGCGACGGCTAGGGTTTGTGGTGGGGAGAACCTCTCACCGCACACCCCCACGCCTTTATATAGAGTGCACTAACGGGCCTTCTACAATAGAAGCCCACTAGGACTCACACTAATGGATCTTCTACAAGAGAAATCCATTAAGACGCCAGAGAATCCAAACTGTGTAAACCCACTAATGGATCCAATCCATCAGACATGATCCAACCCGTTAAGTGTGTGACCGTTAAGTTCATGCAAGAACGCCATGGCCCCGAAACCTCTTTTTCCGCACCATCGACAACAATGGTTCCTAGCGGGACATGTTGTCCCCGAATGCACAAGAATGATCGTGATTTTGAACCTTGATATACTCAGATACCAATCGTTTTGCCACGCGATACCGATCAAGCTCAAGGCAAGATGCGTGCCATCCTTGTGATAGCTTCGACCCATTCACTCGTCAATGTAATGGATATAATTCGTGATTAACACTTTAATCACTTTGGCATGGCCATGCACTTTTCCTTATCCATCCACACCGAGGGGCCCAAAGATATCTCTCCGTTATCAGGAGGGCAAATTCCATCTTGATCTCTTATATCTCACGTCTTGTTTCATGGCATACTCGTAAGCTACCTTTATAACTCTCCTGCTACGGAGAAGCGTTTGATAGCCCCAAAGTATACAATTACACATGCTGAGAATCAATAACAATCTCAGGTCAAAGGATCTCAACAAATTTTTAGAATTTTGAATCACCTCAATCGGAGTTCGTATGAGAGAGAACGAGCTCTCGGAAGATTCAAATTCCTGAAAATTCATAAAATTGGAAAATCAATATTTAACCGAATTATTTTTGTAAAAGAAAATCCGATTATTGCGTCAGCGTGACATCAGCGCTGATCCAGACCAACCGAGTGCTGACACATGTCACATGGCACTGTTCCGTGGACCGGTGCACCGGCTAATGTCACGGTGACGTCAGCCACCACGCGACGGCGTTGGATTGGTTCGGCTCGCGACGCGATCTGGTTCGCTCACATGGATCCAACGGCTACCGATCAATATGCTACGTGGCGCAATCTAAACCGTTCACCCACGATCAAACGGCGAGGGATACCAGAGGCATTTTACTGCTCACCGAGAGGCGTGGATTGATCCAAAATGCTCGATAAAGATCCGACGGCCGAGACGCTTTGATCTTGCTCGGGTGCGGCGCAACGGCGATGCCCCGGCGACCTTCGAAGCGTTGTACCGATGCGATGCGATGCGACGAGTCTGGATCTGGCCTCAGGTGTGGTGATCGGCGGCTTGACGACGGCGCAAGGTGGCAAGAACCGAGGCGGCGCGAGTGCGAACTTCGGCGAGGTCGTGTGAGCTCCCCTGTGGACTTCGGCCGACTGCGTTTCGGGAAAAAGATGCGGCGGGCTGTGATGATTCTCGGAAGGGGCGCCCGGGCCTTAAATACCCCACACACGACGCGTATGGGCACTGGAATCCGTGTTATCGGCGGCATGCGTGATTCCGAAGTTCAAGACGGACACGATTAACCATCGCCGTCCGATCGGCGATCAAGGGCGACGAGGACTCTGGCGTGCACGATCCGAGCCGATCGGCGCATCAACGGCGGAATCCCTAGGGTTTTAATTGCCCGACGGATGGCAATCGCACGATCTTGATCCGACGACTGACAAGGGCTAGGGTTTCGAAGCGGCGCGGCTTGATGAAGACCCTTGGATCTTCATTCAACGGCTGGCGTTAATCCCTCCAGAAAAACAAGCCGGCTGGGCCGAACAGTACATGGCCGAGCGGGCATAGTAATGGACTTTGGCCTATTACTGTTCTGAACGAATTTTCGGGTTTTACTTTTAAAATAATTAAGGAAATTACTTTGATTTATTTGAGGCAATAAAAATCCCATAAAAATCTCAAAAATACTTTGAGGCATTCTGGACTCAAATAAAATATTTTTGGAAAAACTTTATTTTAACTTTATCTATTTATAATTAGTTTTTGGTAAAAAGGTTAATATACTTTATTTAAAATAATTCAAATAAACTCTGGAAAATTCCAATAAATCTAGAAAATTCACAAATCACACAAATAGCAATAAAACACTATTTAGCTAAGTTAAAAGGAAAATTTTGGGATGTTACAAACCTCCCCCCTTAACAGAATGACCCCGAGATTCAGGGCTGTCTAGAGAGTAGGTTTGGGAATTCTTCCTTCAGGTCCTCTTCGCGCTCCCAAGTTGCTTCGCTCTCCGAGTAATTGCTCCATTGAACTCTGCAAAAGCGAACAGACTTGTTTCTGGTTCTACACTCCAGCACGTCTAGAATCATGATTGGCTGCTCTTTGTATGGCAGGTCTTCTTGTACTCGATTGCTTCTAACGATGTCTGCTCTGCTAGCACTCTGAGGTACTTCTTGAGCTGTGACACATGAAATACGTCATGGACTCCTGCTAATGACTAGGGCAACTACAACTGATAAGCAACCTCTCCTCGACAACTCTGGATTTTGAATGGTCCAATGAACCAAGGTACAAGCTTCCCTTTGGCATGAAATCTTTTTACACCTTTGAAGGGAGTGACTCTGAGATACATGAAGCCATTGGGTTCAAAACTCAAATCGCGGTGACGATTGTCGGTGTAGCTCTTCTACCTTGACTGCGCTGTCAAGCCTTTACCTGATCATGGCAACTTGTTCTTCGGCCTCCCTGAGAATTTCAGGCCCAACCACTGAACGCTCTCCCGTTTCATTCCAATTTAACGGTGTACGACAGGCACGACCATATAAGGCCTCAAATGGTGACATCTACAAACTAGCCTGATAACTATTGTTATAACTGAACTCTGCATATGGCAAGCATTTATCCCAAGATGCAGCATAAGATATCGCACAAGCTCTCAACATATCTTCTAGGATCTGATTAACTCTTTCTATCTGGCCATCTGTCTGCGGATGATAAGCGGTGCTGAAATTTAAATGAGTCCCCACTGCTTCATGCTGCTTGTTCCAAAACCTTGAAGTGAATTGGGTACTTCGATCTGACACAATTTTCTTGAGCACACCATGCAACACACAATCCTTGACATATACAGATCTGCCAAATGATCTTTTGAATACGTAGTCTTCAGTGGTATGAAACGAGCAACTTTGGTAAAGCAATCAACGATGATTCATATGAAATCATATCCTTTTTGAGTTATGGGAAAATCCTCACCACTATAGATCCTTTTACTAGTTTGCCTCCTATTTCCCCTCAGGGATCTGCGCGACTGTAACGAACCAACGGGTCACCAATGCATTGCCTTCATTCTCTGACCCGCATCACATAGGGCATCCTATCCAATAGCTTCGCTCTTCATTTTAGACCACCAATACTTTTCTGTAGACCTCATTACATCTTTGTACTTTCTAGATGAATCGAATACTTAGAATCATGGGTTCCCTCATGTATCACCTACTTAGGATCTTCCTATCTGGCACACTGGTTCGGCCTTAAATCCTCATGGTATCCTAATTGCTCAAAATTCTGTTTCTTGGCTAAGCCTTCTTCTTTCCTTGGCTTGATTTTGTATTTCTTCTCCCTTCGAACTTCCTGTGATCTGATCTTCTAATGTTGGTTTTATTTCCAAAGCAGCTATGAAACTTTGTCGAACGACCTCCAATTTCAGCCTCTCAAATTCTTTGCATAACCCTGGTTGACCGCTCATTATCCACATATTTGCACTGCAGCCTCATAACTCAAACGTCGACTACCACATTTGCCTTATCAGGATGCCCATGGATTCTGACACTAGAATCTTTGATCATTTCTAGCCGTTTTCTTCGTTCCATATTAAGGTTTGACTGAGTAAATATAATTTTGACTCTTATGATCCGCATATATCTCACATCTGTTTTCGATGAGATAGTGACATTACTTTTTCAAATCGTGAACTACGACAGCTAACTCCAAATCATGCGTAGGGTAATTCTCCTCTTGTGGTCTCATTTGCCCTATCACGTGCAATAACCTTGCCATTTTGCGTCGATTCGCATCCCAAATCATGTCTAGAAGTATCACTATATATGTCGAAACTGCTCCGCATAGCTGGTAATACTAACACATGCGTTAATGTTAACCGCTTCTTCAACTTCCGAAAACTCTTTTCACACCCTGGCGTCCATGCAACCTTTTCTCATCAACACTCGCATAAGAGGTCTAGCTGTTGTCGAAAAACCTTTCTATGAACCAACGTTAATATCCTGCCATTCCCAGAACTTCAAATCTAAGTAACGAATTTTGGTTGCTTCCAATATCACACATCTTCTACCTTGCTTGGTTCAATAGTAACTCCTTTAGCAGCCTTTGCATGGCTAACGAGATTCCACATTTTTCTTCCAGAATCACATTTGTTGAACTTAGCGTACGACTGCTGCTCTCGCAATCTTTCCAAAACCAATTTAACATGTTCTGCATGTTCTTCTCTTGTCTTAGAGTATGCTAGAATGTCATCTGTATGGTAACCATGAATTTATCCAAATAATCCATAAACACCTTACTCCTCATGTTCATGAAGTATGCGGGGGCATTGGTCAATCCAGGAGATATAGCCAAAACTTATACTGTCCATATCGTGTAGAGAACGCAATCCTAGAAACATCCTTCACATGACTACTCAACTAATGATAGCCGGAGCAAAATTTTATCCTAGAGAAATTCTAACTCTCTTCTAAAATGTCCAAACACGTTGTCAATCCTGATATTGGATACTCGTTTTCGATCTTTTCTTCATTTAGAGCACAATTCAGTGCACTTTCCTGATCTTCCATTTTCCTTTTTGATAAACAAGAGCTCCCATGGTGACGCACTAAGTCTTCTCAAAACTCTTCCTAGTAACTCTTCAATATACTTTTCCATTTCCCACTAATTCCTTAGTATATATTTGACATGGTCCTTTCGCTATTAGGCTGTACCAGGCACTAATTCACTCACGAACTTGATCTTTCGATATGACGGTATACCAGGCAAATTCTTGGAAAATATATCAAGGTATTCTCTAACAACTAGCGCATATTCTAATTGGCAAATTCCACACTATTATCCATCAGCTGGCTAACACGAACTGTCATCACTTGAAACCCCCTTTTTTTCACATTCAGGGTTTTAAATCGATATACTCTTCACCAAAATAGCCTTATGTTTGAGCATTCAACTAATTCCAGGAATAATGTCAAAGGTCTAAGTATCCAATCGCAATATGATTTGCTTGGAACTCTTCTCATTCAATAAGCACTGAACTCTCAACATCCTGGTTAAATCTAGCACAACTTAGCACTTACTGACAATGACAATTCTTCTTGTTAACAAAATCTTGCTGGGTACCACTAAACTAGCCA
This sequence comes from Guadua angustifolia, assembly GCA_036346375.1. Taxonomy (NCBI): domain Eukaryota; kingdom Viridiplantae; phylum Streptophyta; class Magnoliopsida; order Poales; family Poaceae; genus Guadua; species Guadua angustifolia. The sequence goes on from CM070512.1 coordinate 40,273,862, forward strand.
CCATTGCACATGCACCATTTTCAGGTAAACCTTTAACACAGGCAAATATTCATGGAAAAATATGACCATTCTTTTGCTATCAATGCTTTTATTCCATCAATTTACATCCCAACCTCTCAATCATCTCTACTTTATTTCTTTAAACAAGAAAACCCTTACATGGAGTTTATCACTAATCACTTTTCTTTACAAATGAGGATATGACCCTTGCATAGGGTAAAATCATTGATCCAAACTTTCAAGGTTGACGTTGTCGTTAAAATTCTGACTGGGGCAGAGTTGAGATTGACATGAACTGGCATAGTTAGTTTCTTCTGTGGGCAGCTGTTGGCAAATTCCTGAGCTTATGACAGGTATAGCAAAGTGGGCAACTCTTTTCCTTGAGCATTCTTTGACCGGGATAGTATCTTTGCTTAGATGCCTTTTCTTCAACTGATTCTCAAGGCAAATTTCTCTCACAATTTCACCGCTCACTCTTCGCGTTATGTATCGGACTGAGGTAACTTCCAGTATATCCACGGCTATAGAAATTATTTGTTCTCTCTGTGGGCATTGCTTGACAAAATGGCCTTCTTCTCTAATCTATTGTGACCATATCATTCCTTGGTGGAGCAAAGAGATCATGAAAAGCAGCAATAAATTCATTCCAAGTGATTTTCTGTGGGGCTTCATGGTTTGCACAATAGTTCTTCCACCATTCAGCGGCAACTCCTCGTAACTGATATGAAGCATACAAGACCTCCTCATCACTTCTGCACTGAGCTATGAGTAGCTTCCTCTCAATGGTCTTGAGCCAATCTTCTGCCTCTGAAGGTGAAACATTCCCTGAAAACGTTGGCGGACAAGTCCTTATAAATTCTGATAACCATGAGTCAGCACAGGGATCATTGATAACAGTTCGAGATGATTTACTGACATTAGCTTGATTGGTCATATTCTGTATTTGCTTCATCATTGCTTGCATCAACTGAGTCTAAGCGGCCAAAAACTCTTTAAAACTCTGCATATCTATCGGTATTGACGGTTGAAGAACTAATCCATCCTTAGAGTTTCCACTGAGTTGATTTCCACTCCCACTGGCTCCATTGCTATCACTAATCTGAACCATCTGCTTGATTACCTCGAAGGGGTTATGGAAGAGGGAAATAGCATAGGTAAGGAGCAAGAATCCTAACACAGGGGAGATAGGTTTAACCCAATCAACTTAGGCAACTATATTAATAACTTGGTATGGTTGCTTATGTAAGCCTAAAAGCTTTGCAACACATACTGCACAACCAGCAATCAAGAAGAACCAATTTAACCTAAACACACAAAACTACCGTCTGCATGGGTGACACTCCTATCTTAGGAAACGCGACTCCCACATATAAGTCTCAACTGGCTACTTGAAGCACTGAGTCTTCTAGCTCTTGATACACTTCATTGATCCGCTCTTCCATGAGCTTGATGATTCTTTCCTTCATAATCTTTATGGTAGCAAAGAGTACACGATGCCATCTCCTAAAGTGTGGTATATCGCTTTTACTCAAGATAACTCAGGTAAGATTTTAACTCAATTCAGTAGAGGTAAGAGAAAGAAATTTTAGCAAGGGAAAAGGAAGAATTTTTGGTAAGGACGGAAATAGAAGAATGAGATAAGTCAAGAACACATTATTCTTCTAGGTTAGGTCTTTTACTTTAGAAAATAATTTTGAAAGACCTATAGAGACGCCCAACTATCTAGGGTCAAGACCTACAACAAGATGGCTCGATACCACCTTTGTCGGGACCGAATATGCAAATCCGGACACTCAGGTATATCTTGACTAGTCCAGATCACGCTTAGTGCACACAGCTCAATATTAGTGAATATCACAATCATACACAGCGGAAAGACATTACATACTAAATATTACTAGTTGAATGACCTTATGGTCAACTTACATAACAATGCCTCACAAGGCTGAACAACCAAATTGAACTGCAGTGGAATGAAGATGTAGGTAACCCCTTAGTATACCACAGGCAACTGACAAGGCTCGCACCCTAAACATTCGTCCCTTCATGGTACACCTTCTTCAGCACTGATGATGTTGTAGGCAAGGGTGAGTACATAAAGCATCAACAAGTTGTGCACATAATGCAATTCTAACATAACTACATGCATGGCTTATTCCAAAGGAATGGCTAACAATGGCTATTTGCAGTAAAGCAGCATTTATGAACAAGTACAGTATGTAGATTGAAAAGACAGTAAAAAAATAACAGTAATAGATAGATTCAGCGTTTCTTAAGTAAACCAAGTTTCTCATCCTAAGTCAAGATTCAACTTTCCATGACAACCGGCCATCCATCCCAGGTTTTCATTTTGCAAAAGTCTAACCCTTGACTATAATTCCCGAGGATTGCTCAATACCGTGGGCACGGCTATCCGAATAGTTTGTACACTCTGCAAAGGTTATGCACTTTACCCACACGACATGATCATCTCTTGTTGCCAAGCTATTAGCACACTCCCTTTGGTGTGCCGGTAGAGAATCATGACAAAGCCTTTACAATGCTCTGTCCTAACTCGGTACCACCCGCTAAGGTTTCAACACTGAAGGGACTGGTTATCACAACAGGGCCCCCCTCTTGCGCCATCTGGGTTCATTAAAAAGGGTGAATCTCACCACAACTGGTAGTACCAAAGCTAAGACATTGCAAATTAGTCAGCTAGGCTACCCCATAACAGACTTGTGGTTGCATGATTGACACAGGTCAAAGGCTTGCAAGGTTAAGTCCTTAAAGTTTGATCAAAGCAAGACTTGCACATACCCTCTGCCCATCGGGCCCACCCACACTACTACAGAAATGATTTTCCTAGACACCAAGGATTTCTTTCCATAGGCGGATTAAAAGGAGAGCCGCCTCAAATGACTGCAAGCGGTCCTTGGGGTTAAAAACCGCATGTGTAAAGTATCTTCACAGTCGCTCTCTTCTTAAACCACCGTGAAAATATTGATCTTTTCACAAAGTGCCCTTTAGATGCCGCTGAGGAAACTATACTTTTCACAAAGCGTCTCTTATGGAACCGCCTAGGAAATTGCGATTTTACAGGCGGCTTTCTTCACGGCCGCATGCGTAAAAGCGCAGCTTCCACAGGCAAGATATTAAGCAAGTCATTTTAGTTAATTATATTGATGGCCTAATTAATTAACGAACCCCCTGTGGTGATGTTCAAGTCCCGGACTAATGTGGTCATGGCAGAGACAACTCCCGGAGACCCCCAAGCCCATGACCCATAGCCTGCTCCTACGACATCACCGCTAGCCCATCGGTCCGATGGTGGCTAGAGTAGACCATTTCAATATCATCACCTCCACGAGCTGCGGCGACTACATTGCAGAGCGCGAGGTCGATCCAACTCCGCCCGATCTTTGGGCATTCCGGCACCGAGAACGCATTTTACACGTAGTGCTTGAGTTGATTTTTGTGGTGTTAGCTCTTGTCGGATCTTTATGTAAGGACGAGTTATCTCAATGTTGCGCCACTTGTAGTTGTTCCTTTCGTAATCGATCGATCCATGTGAAATATAGCACCCCGCGAACGATGTGAACATTTAGGACCGTCGCGGAGATTAATTACTTCAACACTAAATCAAGACCGAACGGTATGGCCATTTTACGCTGCACTCTTTTCGCCAGGAGTTAGACGCATAAGATAACTTCAAGGCTTTTTGCGGTAGGATGGTCTCGTATACATATATTTACACATACCGGATCATCCTGATTTGTAGTTCCGCTGTAGCCCACGGCAAAAGTTGTACGCATAAAGGATGATCCGGTGTGTTATCCTAACTGGGCCAGATCGTCGGCTTAGGAATCGGCTCCGTGCTTGAGGAGAGCACCTAGCAAGACAACATGTGTAGAGCTTTGGTCTCCTACCAATCACTTTCACTGCGATTGCTACGATCACAGAGAATAAGGCTGCTATGGGTTTTAGGGTCTGAGGGTGGACCCTGTTAGTGCGGTAGAGACAACTCCTAGAGACCCCCAAGCCCATGACCCATAGCCTGCTCCTACGACATATTTACATAGACAGGAGAATCATGTACTTGCTTTTCTACCTAATTTAACGATCCGATGTGCACATATTTACATAGACAGAGAAACTCAGATTGCTTTTCGACCCACGGACGATCGGTATGCTAGAAGCAGGCGTCCTTCGCCTTCGGTGCTTATATTAACCACCGGGAAGCGATTCGTGTTCAGAACTTCCCCAAGCCATTCCTATTCTCACCCTCGGCAATGTCGGCTTCCTTGTCCTCATCCTCCTCCACAATGTCACAGATCGAGTCCGCCAGAAGCGGCTATAACTCCGTGCGCCGCGCCGTCGGCCCGATTGTTAGGCGTCACAACTGGGTCCCCGATAGCAGAGGAGGAGGAGGAGGCTATTCATGGCGGCAAAGAAGGCGGCAAGGGGCAACAAGGGCAGAAGTGGAAGGCGATAGAAGGCAAAAGCGATGGCAGCATGGACCATGAGGAGAAGCCGGGCGAGGAGGAGGAGGAGGAGGAGGAGGAGGAGCCAAAGTTGGCAGCGGGGAGCGACGACGACGGCGTTAGCGAGGAGGACGCCGGCGACTACATCCCCGTCTTGTACCGCTTGGACACCTCCTCCTCCTCCGGCTCCTCCTCCGGCCACGTCTTGCTCTCATCGGACGAAGACGACGATGACGATGATGATTTTTGGATGTAGATAGAGTAGTTTAGCTAGGTATCTAGTTGGTGCATAATTCTGATGTACTACTGGCGCCCCTTTTGGATGTACATTTTGTTAATATTATGTGCATTGCATTGTTCCCATGGTACTCAATAGAATTGAAATTTCAGAAAATGACACTCGAATTCTCCCCTCAATTCGCGGTATCCCCAAACGAGAGATTTGGTTATTTGCCACTTTAAACATGTGGCTTCGCAAAATTGCCACTGGACCTACATTTCATTGACTCAAACGGTCCTATATTTCATTGGCTCAAGTGGCATCATGTAACATCCCAAATTTTGGCTTTTCTTTATTTAATATTCATTTATGGCAATTTATGATTTTTGTGAATTTTTTGGATTTTATTGGATTTTCTGAAATTTATTTGAATTATTTTGAATTAAAATATAATACCTTTGTTAAGAAATAATTATAAAAAGAAAAGTTCAAAATAAAGTTTTGTCAAAATATTTTATTTAAGTCCAGAATGTCTCAAAGTATTTTTGAGATTTTTCTGGGAATTTTTAGAGTATTTTTATTACTTTAAATAAATCAAATGAATTTCTTGGATTATTTTAAATGGAAAAACCCCGGAAATTCCTGTGAATAGTAACGGGCCGAAGCCCATCACTGTGCGGACCGCCGGTGGAAACGGGAGGGTTAACGCCGATCGTCGGATTATAATCCAACGGCCATTAAGGAGCCATGTCATTTACGAAACCCTAGAGTTTGTAGCCGTCAGATCTCGTCGCCCTACCAATAGTCCAGTCTCGATTCGAGTTGATCTTTATCCGACCGTCGGATGATGATCGTCGGTCGAGGCTCATCGTCTCCGAGATGGACTCGCGCCGCCGTCTCCGAGTCGAATTCCTTATTTAAGGGCCGATCATGTTTCCCAAGGTTCCCCACAAGTCGCCCAGAAGTTTCCTGCGGCGTTGTCGTGGAAGGTCATCTGAGCAACGAGGGAGCTCGCCAAATGCCAAGAGGATTGCGCTGCTGTTTTGCCGCCGTAGGGGACTTCTTCCGACGACTTGAGGCGGATCCAACTCGTAAACGCAGCACCAACCCGCTGGCGCCACTTCTTCACCTCCGGAGATCATCAGAACGCCGGCGCGGGTCATCTTCCTTGGGTCCGGTACACTAGCGCCGCCGTGAAGCCATCGCCGAAACGTGCACTACTGACCATCGGATCATCATCGAACGCATCAGAATTGGCCGCGTCGACTCGTGAACAGCACTCAGCTTGGGTAAGATTTCCATCGTTAGATCGAAATCGTGTGGTCAGGAATAAGCCGCGTCGGTTTTGGTCAACAGTAAATGCCTCGGGTAAGTATTGGACGTCGGATTTAAATTGGAGGGATAGGAATGCGCCACGCCAATTAGGGCTACTGATGAAGGGTATCGAGAGTTGCTAATCGTTGATCGGATCGAGTGGTTAGGGTTGACCACGCCATGGGTTAATCGATAGCAGTTAGATTGGATTTGAGCGGTCTAGAGTATGCAACGTGTCGCTCAGACAAACCAGGTGCAGTAATTCCAATTTTTCTTTATAAAAATAATTCTATTAAATCTAGAAATTCAATTTAAATTATTTTCAAACTTCTAAATGCTATAACTTTTGCATACGAACTCCGATTGAGGTGATTCAAATTCCTAAAAATTTGTAAAATTGAGATCTATTCAATGGTGATTTTTATTTGAATTTTTGAGTTCATTTGATCCTTGGTTTTGGTGTTTATTTGCTATTTCTTCTCGTTTCGCGTAGACGATAAATTGTGTGATGCAACCGGAGAAGATTCATCAACTCAAGATTGAAGTCCAGAGCATGGACAAGGGTTTTTCTAAGGCAAGTTGTGCTTTGATCATGTTGCACCCATAGCTAGATTAGTTGCTATTTTGTTTTAACTATATTGCATGTTATTTCAATCGTATAAATGATTTCAACTTAAATTTGGGATTAGCTAATGCACCCTTTGAATTATACCCTACCTTGGCATTTGTATGCCATGATCTATTGTCACCCTAGGTTGGTTCACTATAGTTGGTTAATAATGAAATCAACATGGATGGTTAGATCGAGTTAGAATGGCTTAGCCATGCCACGTCATCACTTATACTTGAATCTTTGATAAATAATCTTGACTAATGGAATATGGAACAAGGTTATGAATTTGTGTGTCATGTGTGGTCACACGATGAGATTGAGTTGTGGTGGCAATAGATGTCACACAACGATATTGAATTGTTGATGGCACGTGGTGCTTGGTAATCAACTGGGGTGGTTATGATTTTAGATCGGAGCAAGTGGCAAGGGCAGTATGCTAGGGTGGGCCCGATGGGCAGAGGGTATGGTGGAGAAGCGGCTCAAGGAGCGCCACCCTGACGACGATCAAGACGAAGATCCTGCCCCGCTGGCTTTCCAGCAGGCGGACCACGCCGTGGCCTACATCCACGGTGGTTCGTCCACCTTTTCCTCCAACGCCGCTTATAAGCGGTTGAAGAGGGAAGTGTGCACCACGGCGTCGGGCCCAGGGGTGGGTCGGATGCTGAAGTGGTCGGAGCAGACCCTCACTTTCAGTCAGGCCGACCACCCTGAGGGCGCCACCGGCCTGGGACATCTCCCGGTCGTGGTGTCGCCCACCATTCGGAACGTGCGGCTAGGGCGCATGCTGGTGGACGGAGGGAGTTCCATCAACCTCCTGTCCTCTTCGGCATTCTCGGGCTCCTGCATCCGTGGCGGTGATCTGGCTCGGCTTTGCCCATCTTTGGGGTAGCCCCAAAGGCTGGCTTAATGCCCCTGGGTCAGGTGTGCCTCCCCATCACCTTCAGGGAGGAAGACAACTACCGCACCGAGATGGTGGATTTTGAGGTTGCCGACTTCGACCTCCCCTACAATGCCTTACTCGGCCGACCGGCGTTGGCTGAGTTCATGGCGGCAACCCACTATGCTTACATGGTGGTGAAGATGCCAGGGCCCGGCGGCCCCATTGCGATCCGGGTGGATAAATCCGAGGCCTTGCGCTGCCACAAGTATGCGCTGGACATGGCCGGTGCCACCTGCGTCGGGCGCCCGACGCCACTTCCTCGAGCCCTCAGGGCTGGACCCGCGCCTCACCTAGCTCTGCCGGTGAGGTCAAGGTGGTCGCCCTGAGCGGGGCGAACCCCGAAAGACCGTCAACATTGGCGCTAACCTCAGCGCCAAATAGGAAGACACGCTCGTCACCTTCCTCCAGTCTAACTCCGACGTGTTTGCCTAGCAACCGTCCGACATGACTGGGGTCCCTAGGGAGGTGATCGAGAGCGATTAAGCAACGCCCACGAGGTGCATCCGGTCCGGCTGTGAAGGTCCGTCGGCGGGCGCCGAGCGATGGGATGCCATTCGGGAGGAGGTAGAGAAGCTGCTGAGCGCAGGGATTGTTAGGGAAGTCTCTCATCCTGAGTGGCTTGCCAACCCCGTGCTCGTCAAGAAGTCCAACGGGAAATGGCGCATGTGTGTCGACTTCACCGACCTCAACAAGGCCTGCCCGAAGGATCCATACCCCGCATGAAGTCGACCTCATTGTTGACTCCACGCCGTAGAGTCGACTCATGTGCTTCTTGGATGCGTACTCCGGGTACCACCAGATCAGCATGGCGCTTGAAGATGAAGAGAAGACTTCTTTTGTAACCCCTACGGGTGTTTACTGTTATGTAAGAATGGCTTTTGGTTTAAAGAATGCCGATTCTACTTACCAACGTGCCATGCATATTACTTTCCGCCCCCAAATAGGGTGAAATCTTGAGGTCTACATTGATGATTTAGTAGTAAAGATCAAGAAAAGCGAAGAGCTGATCCAAGACCTGGAGGAAACCTTTGCTAACCTCCAGAAGAATTGCTTGAAGCTCAATCCTGAAAAATGCGTGTTCGGTGTGCCCTCCGGCAAGCTGCTGGGTTTCTTGGTGTCCAGCCGAGGTATTGAAGCCAATCCTGATAAGATATCGGCCATCGAACACATGAAGCCACCAGCGCGACTCAAGCAAGTTCAGTGCATGGCCGGTCGCCTGGCCTCCCTGGGGCGATTCATTGCCCAGTTGGGGGAAAGAAGCTTGCCTCTGTTCAAGCTGTTGAAGAAGACCAACCATTTCGAGTGGACAGAGGAAGCCCAGAAGGCATTTGAAGATTTGAAGCAATACTGCCCTCTCCCCGGTCTTGGTCTCTCCTGGGTGAGCCGCTTACTCTGACATAGCTGCCACTCCCCGAGGTGGTGAGCGCCAGGTCTTTGATTCGGAGAGGGAATGTGTCGAAGGTTACCTACTACATCGGCAAGGTATTGCACGGGAAGTAAACCCGATACCCGCAAGCTTAGAAGATGTTGTACGCAGTCCTGGTGGTGTCCAGGAAGCTACGACATTATTTCCAAGGGCGGGAAATTACCGTGGTCATGGCCTACCCTCTGCGAGAGATCCTTCACAACCGTGAAGCAGAGGGTCGAATCGCTAAATGGTCAGTGGAGCTGGGGGAATTCAACCTCAAATTTGTACCTTGCACCGCCATCAAGAGTCAGAAGCTGGTGGAGTTCGTCACCGAGTGGACTCCCGCCACTCCTAAAGCCGAAGAAGTGCCCGCGCCTTCTCCCTGGACCTTATTCTTTGATGGCTCGTTCAGTCTGGAAGGCGCGGGGGCTGGGGTTGTCCTAGTCTCTCGACTGGCGACATCCTCCAAGATGTAGTCGCCTCGACTTCAAGGCCACGAACAACATAGCTGAATCTGAAGGCTCGCTGGCGGCTGCGCTATCGCTTTCGACGTTGGGCATTCGGCATCTCAAGTCAAGGGTGACTCCTGCTAGTCATCAATCAAGCGCTGAAGGAGTTTCAATGTTCCGACCCCACCATGGCTGCGTACTTGGCGGAGGTCCGAAGAATGGAATGTCGCTCAAGGGTAGGGTATATTCATATCCCCATGCGACAACCACCTTGCGGACGGGCTTCGCAGCGGCGTCCTCAAGGGCTTCCGTTCCGTGGGGTCTTGAAGAAAGGCTATCGCGACCGCCCATCACAACCACAGTCCTGTGGGGATGATGGTGTCATTGTCGCAGACCCGGTTGGTGGGGGACGGCAAGGCCGTTCTGACCTCGGCTCGGTGGGGAAGCGGTGCGGCGCCCGCCTTCGGGGAGGAAGGCAGCAGGTTCGCTTCCCCTGTGTCCGGGAGGAAAGGCGGTGATCTTGCCGATGCAGACACTGGGGAAAAGCTTGGCCCAAGAGAGTACCCAGCGAAAGCACCGAGTGGTCGCCACGCTTGGCCAGAAGATCGGTGGATGGATCCTATCCTAGCCTTCTGCGCAACCAAGTGATCCCCCGACGACGATGCCTCACCGAGAAGATTGCACGTAAGGCCAAGTGCTATACTCGTAGGTGGGGACCTATATCGCCAGAGCGTAAGCGGAGTTCTCTTCAAGTGCATCACTTTCGGGAAGAGGGAGCAATTGTTTTCTCGATATCCACAGGAGGCGCAAAGGGAGCCATATGTCCGTCGAACGGCGGTTGGCAAAGCATTTCGCCAAGGATTTTATTGGCCCACTGCCCTCCAGGATGCTTGCGAGCTGGTGAGGACATGCGAGGCTTGTCAATTCTTCACCAAGCAAATCCACCGACCAGACCAAGCTCTGCAAACAATCCCGCTCTCCTAGCCGTTTGCGATGCAGAAATTTGGATATCCCGGGTCGTTCCGCTGGTTACGGGCTTCACCCACCTCTTCGCCACCGCTGACAAGTTCACGAAGTGGGTTGAAGCCGAGGCGCGCTGGCGCCATCATGGCACGCCGCCGTCAAGTTTATGCGCTGGATCTTTACCCGCTTTGGAGTCGCCAACCGCATCATCACCGGCTAACGGACTCCGTTCACCAGTCGCGGCCTTCCAGAATTCGTGGACGAAATGGGCACCAAGGTATGTTTTGCTTTGATGGCCCATCCCATGAGTAATGGTCGGCCGAACGCGCTAACGCTAGTCGGTGTCAAGGGCCTCAAGACAAGGGCGTTTGATCGGCTCCACAAGCGGGGCGCGCGATGGACGGAGGAGCTCGGTTGCTGCGCACTGTCGCTTCCGCACCACACCCACCGCCACCGTGAGACTCCTTTCTTCCTGGTATATGGGGCGGAGGCTGTTCTCCCCTCCGAGTTGTCACTCGGGTCTCCGCGTGTCTCGGCGTTCAACGAAGAAGGCCAAGAAGACCTCCGGCGGGAAGAAGTCAACCTCCTAGAGGAAGTGCGTGATCGGGCCGCCCTTCGCACCGCCCGGTATCAGCAAAGCCTCAGGCGGTACCACGCCACCTGGGTCTCCGAGCGAACACTGGCGGTGGGCGACCTGGTCTTGCGCAGGATTCAGACGCATGCCGGGTTGCACAAACTGTCTCCCCGGTGGGAGGGCCCCTTCAAGGTGGTCTCAGTATCTCAACCCGGGGCGGTCCGGTTGGCCACTGAGGACGGTGAAGAACTGGCGAATTCCTACAACATAGAGTTGTTGCGGAAATTCTATCCTTGAAAGAATTGTAAGTACCCAGCAGCTCGCCCTGGTCAGCCATGAAGTAAGTCTCTCCCATGGCTGGTCGGCGGCTACTAGCGGTTAGTAAAGTTATTGCCCAGAAGGCTTTTGCTTTTCTGTGATTATCCCCTTTTTGTGCCCTGAGTGGCGAATTTTTGCATGAATGCCGCTGGCCCCATACGCTTGCTAATTCCGTGGTGATCCATGACGGCACTCGACGTCTGTGTCTAGCGAGCACGGGTAACTGGGGGGCGAGTTGGGCGCGGTGCTCAAACGCGGCTCGCACACCTCGGGTTGGCTCCCTGAAGCACCGTTGGTCTTCACCGCAAGCACCGTCGTTCTAACACCACTCCTGGGAGCCCGCTGCTTTGACGCACAGCACCGTAGTTTGATTTCCTGAAGGGTCACAGGGAATTAGAAACCAAATAGAGTGGACCAGGACATCCCATGCTGGGACTTAGACTGTTTGGGCCTACCTTGCACGGGCCCTTCGAAGCATCTGCTTATCCTTCTGGTAGTTGTCTATGCACGCAGACAGCGCAAGCGCGCCTTATTCTTGTGAAAGGCTCCAAAGATCTCCGCTGGTCGCCCGGCCGTAAGGGTGGTCGCCCAAGACTCGAAGGGTGGTCGCCAGCGCTTGGGTTTGGTCGCCAGGCGCTCAATGGGTCGCCCAATGCATATAAAGCAAGATAAGTGCTTGCGGTATTTTGGCCATTTCCTTACGTGCTTACACTAAGATGGGGCAAACTACGTGTGATTGTCGTGAGTGTCAAAAATCAACGGCCCCTCATGATAAAAGAAATGTACTAAGTGTTAACGTCATGCGGGCTGCTTAATCGGGTGTAAGTTAGGCACGGTACTCAAACATGGCTCGCTTGCCTCGGGTTGGCTCCCTGAAGCACCGCTGGTTGTCACCGTTGAGTACCGCCGGCCTAGATACACTTCCGAAAGCTTATTTCCTCGACGCGTTATGCCGCAGCACGTTTCCAGGCGATCATCGGGGTCTAAGTTCCGGAAGGATTTGAACTAAGCGACAATCTCGCGCAAAAACCTGATGCTAAATCTAAGCTACGTCTTACATTTCCCGTTGGACTTAGTGTCATTTCTACCTAAGTCCTGTACGACTTGCGTGATCTATACTTGTGTTCGCAAAGAATGCGAGATAAGTGCCGGGCGGGACTCAGAACACCGCCTAGCTTCGGCCTTCTCAAGCATTCCAAATGGTTAAAAAATCGCCGCCTAACAATTCGATCCAGCGAACTCGATCATACAAAATAGATAAGCATATAGGTAGCATTGACCAAGAAATATCCATTTCATCAATCCTACCCAAGTGTTCATGCATGCGCATAAATCAACAAAAGGAAATAAAAGCAAAGAACAAAAAGGTTGCCCGACCCTTCACTCATCGTCGCCGGTCAAGGTCGCCGCCCTCGCCGCCTTCCACGGCCAAGGTGGAGACGCCCATGACCGGCCGCTTCCACCGCAGATCTCGCCACGTGTTCGATGATCACAAGACTCGCGCCTCGCTTTGGGCGTGTCTCTTCAATACCGGTGCCACCGCCGCCATTGGATCGGCGGCGGCGTCGCCGGGCGCAAAGAAAGCCAGCGTGTAGGTCGCGTTATAATCGCGACCTCCGCCCTCTCTAGCGAGAGGCGGCCAGGCAGCAGTGCCCCGGAGTGCCTCCGCGGCTTTGGTTGGTCGCGCGGCAAACCGAAGAGAGAATCCTCCAACGGCGCGTTGCCGCCACCCCAAGGGCTCGAGCACCTTTTTCGTGGCGCTGGAAGGCCTTCTTGAGCATGATGGCTGTAATGTGCCGCAGCGAAGGATTCGAGCCCGAGTTCTTAGCGCCGCCTCGATCCTTCGCCTGCTTGCCCTCTCCGCCACGCCGATGGCGGCCTGTGGTTGGCCCACTCGCGCTAACTCGCTGCTGCCCTCACCTTCTCCCCGCTCCACCACCGCCATCGAGGCCAACTCACCGGGCCGTCTCGAGCACCATACTGGCGGCTGCGATAAGGAGAGTGCCCAGCATGGCGTGCGTGTCGCCCAGCTAGGTGAAGAGCTCGATGAAGCGCGCAGCGGGGCGATGGCGGTGCGAGGTAAGGCCCGGTTACCGGTGCTGGGTCGACTTCCTCGGCCCTTTCTGCGGCAGCGGCCGGAGGTGCTGGGGCGGGAGCATCCGCCGCCTCGGCAAGGCCATGCTCAGACTTGGCGCTGTTTTGAGGGCCACCTTGGTGGCACCCTCAAGCTGAGGCCGGCCATCGGGAGTGTGAGGCCACCCTGTTGGGCGGTGGCCTGGGCCCCCGTGGCCAAAGGTGTTGGCGCCATGATCGCTGGGGGCCGGCGCCGGAGGAGGAAGCGTCGGTGAAGACACCGGAACTAGCGCCGCAGGAGGCGACAGCACCGGAGGTGAAGTCATCAGGGGGGCGGCCCCAGTCGCCGCCCTTTGTGGAGGTGCCGCCGCAAGGCAAGGGCGGGCGGCAGGTTCGATCTCGTGGCTCGGACCTCTTGGGGTCCGAGCCCGTGGCATCTGGGGCAAGTGGCCATTTGCCCGCGGGTCTCGGCCTTGGCGGTGATCGTGTCCCTGATCACCAGCGGGCCGTGAGCCGGCACCACAGCAGGTCCCGTGGAGTCCATCGACGGGAGTAGCCTGACGACCCGCAGGAGCTCCGCGTGCTCCAAATCGGCGAGCGGCCGAGCCACCGCCGAAAGGCCGAGCCGCAAAATCGGTACGATTAGCGCAGCAAAGCCACTGCCAATCACAGCTCCTCCAAGTTTCGCTACCGCAAAAACAAAGAATGACCGCTGTTGGTAGGAGCCACATAAAGAAACATGTGCGCAAGAAAAAGCTAAAGGAAAGCGAAGACTTACGTCCTGGCCACGTGCGCGTCATGTCGTTGTCACCTGTGTATTACCATGATGGGCGGGCGTGGCGACGAGGGGCCGATCCTCCCGAAAAGAAGTCTCGCCACCACCGCCAGATAATCCGCGCCCCATAATCTGTTGACGCAGCCGCCATCGCGAGGAGCTCCGCCGCCTCGACCGGGCGAAGTTCAGCTTCCCGAGGCCTCGCCGCCGGGCGAAAGCACCTCCAAATACGTCGACTTCTTTGTCATCGTTGATGTCTGTGCCGGTCGTGCCATGCCTTCCAATTGATCTAGGCCGAAGGCAATGTAGCGGAGGCCATCCGCCCCAAGGCGGAAATAGCACCCCACCTGCGCCGTTGTCGTGGAGGGCGGCAGATGAAGAAGTGGCAAAAAGAGGGAGATTCGCATCACCCCCATTAACATTTCACGAGGCGTGCGAAGATGGAAAGGGAGACAATGGAGTTGGGGTGAGGTGAAGGTGATGGATCCCATAGAAATGGAGGACGTGAGAAAGAAGTCGGAGAATGGCGGGGCAGCCCGCCATCATCGCCAGTGTGGAGGACGATCTCGCGGAAAGGCACCGCTGACGTGTGTCCCCGCCAGAGCGAAGGTGCCCTCGGCGAGGATGGCCATCCTCTTCAGTGTATGAGTCCGGTGGAAGCAGGATGGAAGCCGCCATGGAGACGAAGAAGGCGAAGGCTTTGGGCAAGGAAGATGAAGAGGTGAAAGTTGAGATGTGCAAGAAAGGTATATGAAACCGCTGGTACAGACGATCTATATATGCATCACTAGCATGCAATTGTATGAAACAAAGTACTTTTGCAAACATGGGTTCAATATGATCAAAGGTCTACGACTTGCCTTGTTGTTCAAGTGCTGATTCTTGGTCCTCGAAGTCTCCGTTCACTCCTTCGGGGTTCGCGTCTACCGGAAAATAAAGCAATAAAGCCAAATAAATACAAAACAGAGAAGCAAACTAGCTCAAAATTGAAAATAAATGGCTCTGGAATGTAGAGCTTGATTTTACAAAAATGTAGAAATTTGAATCACTCCAATCAGAGTTCGGACGAGGGAGAACGGGCCTTCGTAAGATTTAATTCAGAGAAAAATCAAATAAATTCATAGGGGTGACACGTGGCAGCTTGTGATTGGCTAGGATTTTCGGTTTTTCGGAAAATCAGAAAAGAAAATAATTGCCGGCCGACATGCGGGGCCCACATGTCGCTGGTTCGGCCCACTGAGAGACCGAGAGCACCGAGGCGATTCGGTGATGCGCTGATCGCGTGCCGACACGCAAGATGCCACGCGGCGCTTAGGGTCGACATGGCGCTGACGCTGGCGTCGACGCGACGCCGACGCAAAGCATGGGAGCGGGTTCTGCCACGCTGGCGAATCCGAGGCGTTGGCTCCGCATCGGACGGCCACGGGATGAAGATGCGGTGAGGAGACGCGGCGCGATCTAGATCGTTGGCGAACGATCGGACGGCTGAGGGCGAGAGGAGATGCTCACCGGTGGGTGGCGGCGCTATTCCGCCGGAGCCGAGGATGACGACACCGTAGACGGTAGAGGAGGGCCGGATCGGACGGAAGAGAATGCGAGTCTGGGAGAGCGCGACGCGACGGACTCGGAGGAAAGACTGATCACGGCGGAGACCCACCGGAGAGGGAGGAAGCGGCGGAAGGTCTCGGAGGGCGGCGATACTTGGCGAGCTCGTTCTCCATGTGGCGCTGTCTCGTGACGCATTTAACAGGCGGCAAGTGCGGAGGAAGTGGCGAACCTCGGGCAAGGGCGGCGGCTCTTTAAAGCCTCGGGAGGCGGGTCCGACGCGAAAACTCGGAAGGCGGGCGGCGCCGGGTCTCCGAGGCGACTAGGGTTTCAAGCCGGCGCGACGGGACGATCTCACTAACGCTATGAAGGGATCGAGACGGCGAGGACGCTACAGTCTGGCCAAGCGGCGCATGAAGTGGGCCACTGAGGAACAGTGTGGTAGGGTAATTCAGCCCAAGGAATTTTGGAAATTAAAATTGTTTTTCGAATTAATTTAAATTTCAGAAATTCAAGTAAATCCAAATAAATTCAAATAAATACCAAATAAATTTAGAAAAATCTCTAAAAATACAGAAAAATTCCTTGAAGCACAAGGAACCCAATAAAAACTGGAAACCTTAATTTGATGCATAGATTAGTCAAATAAAATCTTATAATTATTAGAAAAATTAATTTAAGCTTTGGTTAATTTCAAGAAATTGCAAATGATTCATTTTTGATTTTAAACATTCCAAAACTCAAATCTTGGGATGTTACAGCGAGCACGCCCCGCCAACCAAAAGTGCCGCCACGTGGCGCCGACGGCAGCAGTGGGCAAGGACGCCTACTCACCCGGCGACGATCGCGTGGCGGCTTTGGCGGACAGGCGGCGAAAGCACGCCCACCGACCAAAGCCGCAGCACATGGCGCCAGGAGCCAGTAGGCGAGACGCTTGCTCGCTTGCCGCCTACCCACGTGGCGGCTTTGGTGGACGCGGCGAAAGCACACTCACGGCCAAAGTGCCACGTGGCGCCCGGCGAAAGTAGGCGAGACGCCTGCTTTCGGGCGGCGCCCCATCCGGGTGGCGGCTTTGGCGGGCGGCGACACACCCCGCCGCCAAAGTCGCCCGCGGTGCGCCGAAAGGCGTGGGCGAGGATGCCCCGCCGCCCGGCGCTTAGTCCATGTGGCGGCTCAAGCGACGGGCGGCGAAAGCACGCCCAGCCGCCGTCTTGCCCACGTGGCGCCGGCGGCAGTGGGCGGGACGCCTGCCGCCTCGCCAAGAAGGCAAAAGGTGGTGCGAGGTAGATTCACCTCGAAGTCTCCTTACCCTATCATATCGTGCCAGACGGCAGGCCTGCTGTGTCAGACCTATCATCTGCGAGGATTTCTGCAACAAGCCCATTCCTCTGACGCCTCTCACCTACCCATCAAAGAGAGGTCACGTGCCGGGCGGACCGGGCGAGGCCATGCGTCAGCATTTAATGAGGCTGGAGGAATGGGACAGCACACGAAGGAGTAATAAATGTATAAGGATCAGCATGATGACCCCCCTTTTACCTACTCCTGTTAGCCCGGCCTATATAAGGGCCTTCTAATGCATGGAAAAGGAGGAGGACGAGTCGAACAAGCAAGAGTTCTGCAGTAGAGCCTAAGGAAGAACTTGTAATTCCCAAGCTCTGTACTGTACACTCTTTAAACAATCTAGCAGGAAGTAAGGCTATTACCCAAGGCAAAGGGGGCCTGAACCTGGGTAAAATCTCTGTGCCATCCCTAGTTCATAGCCATCGGAACTCACCGTGTGGGAGTCTCTAGGTTTTCACCCTAGGTTAGCTTGTCATGAAGACGCCTCCTATCGAACCAAACCCGGCTCAGAGACTCAGGCCTGCAGTGGAATACGCCGACAGCCGCTGCGTGGTCATCTTCCTCGGGTCTAGTACGCTTAGCGCCGCCAGTGAAGCCATCGCCGAGCCGAGCATCGCCGACCATCGGATCGCCATCGAACGATCGAATTGGCGTCGATTCAGTGAACAAAGACTCAACTCGGGTAAGATTTCCACCGTTAGATCAAATCGTGTGGTCGAATAAGCGCGCGGTTTAGGTCAACGATAAAAAGCCTCGGGCAAGTATTGGCCGGATTTAAATCGAGGGATAGGAATGCGCCACGTCAATTAGGGCTACTGATGAAGGGTATCAATAGTTGCCGATCGTTGATCTGGATCGAATTGGTTAGGTTCACCACATCATGGGTTAATTGATAGCCGTTAGATTGATTTGAGCGGTCTAGAGTATGCCTGCGTGTCGTCTGCACAAACCAAAAAGTAATTCGATTTTTCTTTATAAAAATAATTCTATTAAATCTAGAAATTCAATTTAAATTATTTTCAAACTTCTAAATGCTATAACTTTTGCATACGAACTCCGATTGAGGTGATTCAAATTCCTAAAAATTTGTAAAATTCAGATATATTCAATGGGTATTTTTATTTGAATTTTTGAGTTCATTTGATCCTTGGTTTTGGTGTTTATTTTCTATTTCTTCTCGCTTGGCAGAGATTTATAAATTGTGTGATGCAACCGAGAAGATTCATCAACTCAAGATTGAAGTCCAGAGCATGGACAAGGGTTTTTCTAAGCTAAGTTGTGCTTTGATCATGTTGCACCCATAGCTAGATTAGTTGCTATTTTGTTTTAACTATATTGCATGTTATTTCAATCGTATAAATAATTTCAACTTAAATTTGGGATTAGCTAATGCACCCTTTGAATTATACCCTACCTTGTCATTTGTATGCCATGATCTATTGTCACCCTAGGTTGGTTCACTATAGTTGGTTAATAATGAAATCAACATGGATGGTTAGATCGAGTTAGAATTGCTTAGCCATGCCACGTCATCACTTGTACTTGAATCTTTGATAAATAATCTTGACTAATGGAATATGGAACAAGGTTATGAATTTGTGTGTCATGTGTGGTCACACGATGAGATTGAGTTGTGGTGGCAATGGATGTCACGCAACGATATTGAATTGTTGATGGCACGTGGTGCTTGATAATCAAGCTGGGGTGGTTATGATTTTAGATCGGAGCAAGTGGCAAGGGCGATGTATGTGGTGGGCCCGATGGGCAGAGGGTATGTGTATGTCTTGCTTTGATCAACCCTAAGGACACCTTTGCAGCCTTTGACTCGAGTCAATCATGCAACCACATGTCTCATATGGGCAGCCTAGCTAACTAATTTGCAATGTCTTTGCTTGAGTACTATCGTGGTGGTGTGGTTCATCCTTTTAATGAACCCAGATGGCGCAAAGGGGCCCTGGATGTGGTAACCACCCCACCGGTGTTGATACCTTAGCGGTAAACCGAGTTAAGACAGAGCATTGTAAAGGCTTTGTCATGATTCTCCGCCAAAGACACCAAATGAAGTGTGCTAATGGCGTGCACAAAAGAGATTATCATGTCGTGTGGGTAAAGTGCATAACCTCTCGCAGAGTGTACAAACTATTCAGATAGCCGTGTTTCACGGTATTGAGCAAAGCTCGGGATTACAGCCAGGAGTATATGGACCCTGTATTCGTGCATGGCAGGTCGTGAGGACCACCCGGAGGGTAGGCAGCCGAGTACATGAAGATGGATATTGCCCAAGAGACAGCCGCCATGCGCAGAAGGAAACCTAGAAGATAGAAACCGACCACGCTAAGGGAGGATACAATTGTAATCCTATCCGCTATCATATTAAACGGATATGAAATAGATATAATCTCCACTTTGTAATCGACAGGACTCTCCTTGTAACAGCCCTCCTCCGCTATATAAAGGGGGTGGGGAGAAGGAGAAGACCAGAGACGACAGGAGAACATCTCATCAAGAATCGCCTAGCCACATATAATTCCAGAGCACAGGACTAGGTATTATCTCCACCGTGAGAGCCCGAACTCAGATACATCGGTGTTCTTGTGCTACCATCGAAGTTTGGGTCCGCGCAGAGCCCCTTTTTCATTATTGTTCGGTAATAAACGTCGGCGGTTAGCGCGCCGGTAGGGCTGCGCTTAAGATCAATCGCAGCAAGCTTGATGGCAATCTTCATGAAAGTCTAGCCTTTTCGGTGGCGGCGGCGATCGGTCATTTGTCGTGTACATCGGCGAGATCGACGACGAACGAAGGTGGCGGTGAAGCGGGAACTCGCAATGAGCAGGCATCAACGAAGTTCAACACGGAGATCCGAGATCTTTGCCGAAGCTGCGCACCGCACTGGTGTCCCCGATCGCCATCGCGACATGATCCTCGTATACGCGTAGACATGCACAACAGCCCGTTCGCGACCACATCTACGACACGGACTGCCGGTCTTTGTCATGGAAGCGGCGGGCCGGAGATCAGACGGCGCCAGCGCAAGGGTTGCATTACCTACACACCCAAGACGCGCAGGCATCATCCACCTCCTCGTGCTCATATGCTTCGGCGATTCTAGTAAAAAGGTTGCATGCATGCACGCAAGGGACGACTAGAAGATTTCAAGGAACTTCATGCATGCATGTTGGACGGCGACTAGAAGATTACCGAGTGCTTGCACGACTGCTGGTTCCAGCTAAGGTCGTCAATAAACAAAAGGAAGGTCCTACGGCTGCCACGAAGAAAACGGAAATTTAAAGATTTGTCAAGGAAGCACACACCGTGCTGTACTCCAAGTCCGATTAGGATCGGCCATCCGACCACCAGGAAACAGGCCAAGTTTAGTCGGCAAACTAACAGCTAAGTCTTTCTAACATTTAAATTATGCATTTAAATATGCAGCTTATTTTATACATATATATATATATATCCGAGTGGTTTAAAAAATTATTCAGATCACTCGGGTAATTTTTTGCAAAAAGATATATACTACTCAGATTCCTCTCTGATTATTGTTTCAGGAAATTATTTTGGTGTCGGTATTAAGCCTGACACATATAATGCATCGAGGCACTAAACTTGGCGCCTACCGATCGATTAAATCGATTATACGAAACTCGGGTCGCTCGACCCTCCGATCGCTTTTTTGGCTACTACAAATAACCCAAGAGCGTCATCTTCGGCACGGCCACGAGCCTACGCCTGCGCCCCGAGCGCCAACTTCGGCACGGCCACGAGCCATGCCTGCGCCACGAGCGCCATACTCGACACGACCATGAGCTACGCTGCGCTTCGAAGCGCCAATTCGACGCCACGAGTTTACGCCGCGCTTCGAAGCGCCAACTCGCACGCTAAGAGCCACGCCGCGCTGCGAAGCGCTAACTTCGCATGGCCACGAGCCATGCTCGCGCTTATTTAGCGCCATACCGGTGACGGCCACGAGTTTACGCCGCGCCCGAAGCGCCAACCGCAGACGCTAAGAGTTTACGCCGCGCTTCGAAGCGCCAACCGGCTGCGGCCACGAGCCACGCTGCGCTCGAAGCGCCAACCGCGACGGCCACGAGTTTACGCCGCGCTTCGAAGCGCCAATTCGCACGACGCCACGAAGTTTACGCCGCGCCCGAAGCGCCAACCTCGCACGACCACGAGCCTACGCTGCGCGCTTTAGCGCCAACCGTGACGGCTAAGAGTTTACGCCGCGCTTCGAAGCGCCACCTTCGCACGGCCACGCGCTAACGCCCAGGCGTCGAAGCGCCACCTTTTCGCACGGTTAAGAGTTTACGCGTGTTTCGAGCACCACCTTTCGCAGACGGCCACGAGCTCGCTGCGCTTCGAAGCGCCAACTTAAGACGGCTAAGAGTTTACGCCTCGCTTCGAAGCGCCAACCGGCACGGCTAAGAGCCACGCTGCGCCCACGAGCAAGGACGGCACGATCGTCAGAACACATGGAGCATAAAGCACTAAGTCACTTTTTACTCAATTATGTCATTATTGTTGGCTATTATTGACTTGCTACTCAATTAAGCAAAGAAGTGGGGCTACACCTAATAGTGTTGCACATGTGCAACCCCGCCAGGATCATATACTTTTCCTTATTTCTTATGATTGCGACTAAGTCCGAGCGCTTTGATTCCGAGTTGTGAAGCTCTGACCCCATGAACGGCGAACTTTAGTCACCCAAAGCGCGTGCCTGGGAAAAAGAGCCATGAGCCGACTCTCGGCGCTCGGGGGCTAGACTAGTCGGGCAGAGTGCTTAAACAAAAGAAGTCAAACCACTCGGATGAATCCAAAATCAATAAGGAAAAGGAGTAAAAAACCCCAAGATTATACACAAACCAGTCGGACATCACACCGAGTGAATTGTTTTTACATTGCCTAAGTTCTGCATATATATGATTTCATTTCAGGGCTACTAAATTTGGATGCGACGCGTGCGGGCCAATGTTTCAACGACGACATCAGCATCAAATGAATTTAAAAGGAGCGGCGCTGAATTTCGCCTTGAGCGGAAAAAGCGTTTTGACTTCTGCATATCGTTGAGGATGCGGTATGTCCCATAATGGGCCACCAGCTGTACGCCGCGACAGTTGGGAATCGTTCAACGCGTGGAGTTCTATTGAGTCCTTCACGATCTCTTTGCCTACAATGGGCACTTTCTACCGAAAGAAAAACCGACCGAAACTACATCAAGCTGAAGCACTCGGCGTGAAGCATGACTCGGTTGGGCTACAACCAGAAGGCGGAACTCGATCGCAAAACCCTCGGGGCTATGTGGAGTATATGGACCCGGGTATTCTGCATGGCAGGTCGTGAGGACCACCCGGGAGGGGGTAGGCCAAGCCGAGTACATGAAGATGGATATTGCCCAAGAGGCAGGCTGCCATGCGCAGCAAGGAAACCTAGAAGATAGAAACCGACCCTGCTTAAGGGAGGATACAATTGTAATCCTATCCGCTATCATATTAAACGGATAAGGAAATAGATATAATCTCCACCTTGTAACTGATTAGGACTCTCCCTTGTAACCGCCCTCCTCCGCTATATAAAGGGGGGTGGGGGAGAAGGGGAGAAGACCAGGAGACGACAGGGAGAACATCTCATCAGCAATCAGCTAGCCACATATAATTCCAGAGCACAGGACTAGGGTATTATCTCCACCGTGAGAGCCCGAACCTGTATACATCGGGTGTTCTTGTGCTACCATCGAAGTTTGGGTCCGTAGCAGTAGCCCCTTTTCATTATTGTTTCAGAATAAACGCCGTCGACAGATCAAGGGTTTAGACTTTTGCAAAATAAAACTTGGGATGGATGGTAGGTTGCCATGAAAGGTTGAATCTTGACTTAGGACTGGAAACTTGGTTTACTTGAGAAATGCTAAACCTATCTAAAACTGTTATTTGTTTTTACTGTCTTTTCAATCTATATACCGTACTTGTTCATAAATGCTGCTTTACTACAAATGAACCTCTTAGCCTTCCTTTGGATAAGCCTTGCATATAGTTATGTTAGAATTGCATTCTGTGCACAACTTGTTGAGTACTTTATGTACTCACCCTTGCCTACAACAACATCACCAGTGCTGAAGAAGGTGTACCATGAAGAGACGAATGTTTAGGGTGCGAGCCTTGTCAGTTGCCTGTGGTATACTGAGGGGTTATCTACGTCTTCATTTCCGCTATAGTTCAATTGGTTGTTCAGCCTTGTGAGGCATTATTAAGTAAGTTGACCATAAGGCCATTCAACTAGTAATATTTAATAGATAATGTCTTTTATCTTATTTCCGCTATGTATGATTGTGATATTCACTAATGTTGAGCCTGTGTGCACTAGCATGATCCTGGACTAGTACAGTATACACAGAGGGTCCGAATTTGCATATTCGGGTCCCGACACATCATATCCAAAAGGTCAAATCTTTAAGTGGCAAATGGACAGTCAAATTTGACTAGACAGATCATCCTCTTGTACTATTGGGAGAGGTCGATTCAAGGCTAGTTTTTGTCCATTTGCCACTTAAAGATTTGACCTTTGGATATGATGCCACTTGAGCCATTGAAATATGGGACCGTATGAGTCAATGAAATGTTGGTCCAAGGGCAATTTTACGAAGCCACATATTTAAAGTGGCAAATAACCAAATTTCTCCCCCAAATGGCATCATATCCAAAAGGTCAAATCTTTAAGTGGCAAATGGACAAAAAAGCCTTCGAAATGCGACCTCTCCCAATAGTACAAAGAGGATGATCCTGTCTAGTCGGAGAGGTCGTATTTCGAAGGCTTTTTTGTCCATTTGCCACTTAAAGATTTGACCTTTTGGATATGATGCCATTTGAGCCAATGAAATATGGGACCGTATGAGCCAATGAAATATAGGTCCAGTGGCAATTTTGCGAAGCCATTTGTTTAAAGTGACGAATAACCAAATCTCTCCCCCAAACTATGGACGGATCATCCGGCTCAGGAATAAATCACGCCGATGTACGACGCCTCAGAGAAATCGTTGGAACCGTCTGTGGAAATTCCTAACCCCTAAAATCTCTAGGCAGGAGATCGAATTGCTCCGCCCATCCAAAGCGGCAAAGCCAAATTTCCCCCATCGACACCTCCACGCCGCCACCCTCGGTGACATCCCCTCAGGCTCGCGCCTTCGACAACCGTTCCGGCGCGCTCGGTGACCTCTCCGCGGGCTCGCGCCTACGACTACCATCCGCCGCGCCGTCGCCCCCTTCGTCCACGTCGCCTCTCTCGGTGACCTCTCCGTGGCCTCGCTCCTCCAACGAACTTTTCACCGGGTCGTCAACTACCGAAGCCCCAATTCCCCTGCTGACACCGCCTCGCTCGGCCTAGCAAGGCAAGTGCATCCGACCACCCTTATATCTTGTTATCGTTAGAAAAAGTTTCGAAGATATGTCTAAAGTAGATGGTGATTGATAGAGCAATTCTTGCTCGTAAGTTCCAAAGATGAGTATCGCACCAACATAGAGCAATTCTTTTGAGATATCATAAGTAGTTATTAATAAAATCGAAGTTGAAGTTGGAGTTACCAAAGTTTGTGGAGTCGGTTTCGATGGACATATGAATACTCTACGGATAGTTTCATAGCCCTGCACTTGTGACTACAAAAGATGATGATGATTGTCGTGCAAATAGCGGAGCGATCTCAGTTCTTCAATGGGTGCGAAGTTTAATAAAACCGTCAGGCGAGGTACATCAACCACTCATTGCGATGGTGGTGTTACAAAGACTTCACATGGCGGCTTTGAATGGTCATTTTGATTGCATGCAATTGTTGATTGACTTAGGTGCAAATGTCTCACCGCTTCATTTTCCTACGGCACTATGGCAAATTTCATAGGAGCGGCACTCCTTTGCATTATGCATTGTTGGTGGGGAAGTCCGAGTGTTGCCGCCATTTACATTAAAAGGTGCTAGCAGTCGACACTCAATCGCAATGGGTGGCTTCCCATTAATGTTGCTAGGATATTTGGATGTCATTGCTTGGAGCCATTACTTTCTCCAAATTCACACTCAAGTATCCCTGTATTTCAGCCATCAAGTTATTTGTTTTGCAGCTATTGCAAGTAGCCCAATGGAAGGATACATATGGCTGGATATTGCACATGCATGGGAAACCATAGGAGACAGTATATGTTGGTACAGTTAGTGGTGCATCACAAGATTATACCATACAATGGTGGAGATTGGTGCAAGAAGGAAGTTTATGATTCTCACACTAGATTGGCATTTTTGATGCAGTTGCTTGTCATTGAGAAAGAATTTCCATGGGATCCTGGTGACGAAAACTATTTGCTTTTCAAGTTCAACTTTCTGAAAATGATTTTGGCAATGGCAAGAACAACTGGCATAGCTTGCATGGGCTTGATATTAAGTAAGACTTGCAGTTACCATGGATCTATAGTTTGTAGTCATCGGCTTGGGGGCAAGCCGCATTTCAACGGGAGGGGAATGTCATGGATTGCAAGGGCTTGGATGGGCTGCAACGTAGATGGGCTTGGATGGTTAGCTGGGGATATAAAAGAGACAAAGAGAATGCGCATAAGGATCGCACGGTAAGAAAAGGCATATTACTCTTCCTCTCATTACCTGCTCTCCTCGCTTCTTCTTCCCCGTCTAAATCATCCTCTGTTCTTCCCCAATCCTCCTAGATACTTGGTAATTTGTACTCAGAGATAGCAGGACCATAACAGTTTATTAGCTTTTCAATGGCTTCTCTTGCCTTACTGTCATGGCCCCAAATTTTGAATTCGTTTCATGCGGCTAACATTAGCGCCAACCAAGTTTTGGCCGCAATTGAGATCAACTTCCGACTTCAGTGAGTATCCTAAACTGCCGCTTAGAAGAATTTCCAAACTTAACAAAAATTAAGAGCTAAAAATTCCGGGGACTTAGCCATTCTCATTCCTCACTAGTGGGGTCAAGGGAGCTCAATACACCAAAGAAATGGGGGGGGCATAGCAAACCAAATCAGCACATGCTTTCATTTCCTGGTTTCCCCACCCACTGGCCTCCTCACCCCTTCACTCCAACCTCCCCAACCAAAGCCAGCACAAGCAGCACCTCCAACTCCTTCCTGGCGCCTCCTCTCCCTCGGCTCCCTGGTGGCGCCTCCTCTCAGCACCTCCCAAGCCGGCCTCCCTCCTCCAAGTGCAGCTCCTCCTCTCCCACCTCCACTCCCTTGAGGTGAGGCTCTCCCTAGGGTTAGGGTTTAGTGTTTCCTGGTTTTGGGGGC
Organism: Guadua angustifolia; assembly: GCA_036346375.1. Taxonomy (NCBI): domain Eukaryota; kingdom Viridiplantae; phylum Streptophyta; class Magnoliopsida; order Poales; family Poaceae; genus Guadua; species Guadua angustifolia. The sequence continues at coordinate 40,300,141 of CM070512.1, forward strand.
AGCAATGGTGGAGTTGGGGGCTATGGTGAGTAGAGATTTGGGACTTGGATGGAAAATAACCAATCTAGGGTTTGGAGCAAAGTTCTGAATTTTTGAGCAGATTTCGTAGCTACTGTTTTGGGTTAATTTGAGCAAGTTCCGAGCATCTCCTGCTAGGCTGGCTGTAGAGAAAGTTGTGGGTAATAAAATTATCTTTCATTTTCAACTAGAATCACTCAATTTCATTAACCCAGCTGAAAGTTATGATGATTTTAGTGCGTGCTGCTCTGAAATGCTGAAAATGTGGAACTGAAACTTGGGCTGCGAATTAAAATTAGTTAGAGGCCGAATTAGAATAAAATTTTGCCTGAGAAGTTGTAGGAAATTTCTTGTAGATTGTAAAAATGTCATCCTTTACTCAATTCCATTAAGTATAGCAATTTATATGATGAAATTTGTGCATGCTGTTCTGAAACTCTGAAACTTCTGAACACTGAATCTGTTCTCTGTTCCTGGCCGAACTGGGAATTCTCTGTGTAGAATCTGGGTGATTGGCCAAAGCTAAGTGGTAGGTTTATGTCTTGTGGTCGTCTAGGATCTGAGTTTGCTCAATTTGATTAAGTGATCAAAAAGTTATGGCCATTTGTATCAATGCTGTCCTGAAACCTGTTTTGCTGAAAATTCAGACTTTGGGGCTGAAATTCAGGGTTGGGTTGAGGGCTTTAATTCCATTTTCTAGATGTGTTGCACTGTTTGAACTGTCATGGGGGGAATGCATTTTGTATTTTATTTCATATGCATCGCATGCATCTCATTTACATGCATTGTGATCGTGTAGAGAACGAAAACACGGAGGTTGACGCGGCGGTGACCGAGGGGGTTACCGGAGAGGCGATTGTCATTGAGAATCCGGCAGAAGCTCAAGGCAAGCACCTAAGCATTTTCAACCTTATATAATTGTATTTTGGCGAATAAATTGCTTATTGGATGATTATGTCTTGCATTAGGAATTGAAATGTGGGATAGGGTTAGAACCTACTTGTTGCACATACATTCATTGTTAATTGTTGAAAATCTTCCTTGGAGCTAGTGTATGGGTAATTATAATGTGTCCATACTTAGTTTGCTTAGATGTCGGGTATGGACCAAGTGGTGGATGGCTCCATCACTTGAGATTAATTACTTCACTCTAATGGGTTGCAATTGGTTATAATTATGATTTGAAATGGAAAACTTGAGACCAAGGCGAGAGGTTGGATCATTCGGTGTGGAGACTCAAATGTTGTAGTCTCGCTTTGTGTTGGTTAAGGACCGATCCGTTGTTTGCCAAGTTGATCGAGCACCCTTGTTGATCGTGATGCCCGATATAATGGTACGGTAATCCACCCTTTCATGGTATACTACTCGATGGGTCATGCCCTCATGCGATTGGACGTGGTTGAGGGCGAGGTTTAAGCCTCTCTCGAGGGCTAAGCGAGGCTTGAGCCGCTCGAGGAGGTTGCTAGGTGCTCGGGCCGCATGAGGATGGTTCAACGAGTAGATATGGATGGGAGGAGGGTTGACATGAGGTTCCTTGTGGCACATGTCGTGCGATTGATGATCCCCGCAGGGTGAATAAGCGATTCGAATTGCCGCGCTCTCGGATATGAGCACGCTTGTATCATCCGACACTTCAACGTAGTAATAACTTAAATTGAAACTAGTTGGTATACTTGATGTTGATACTTGTTTATGCTATTACTTGCTCTCTTTAATATTTAATTTCAGATTTCACTCTAGCAATAGGTGCTGTCCATAAATGCTAAAAACTTGAAATTTGTGTAGTTGAATACGATTATGCAACAAAGTAAGCTTTTCCGCACTTTTACCTTAAGCTTATACCTTGCTACATCCAAATACATATTCTTTCGAGTCAGTCATATATGGACCACGGGTAAGTCTTGCGAGTACCTTCTATACTCATGCTTCTGCTTTGCGGTTTTCAGGTGAGGACCTCGACGGGTGTGAGTTCTGTCCATACTGCTTCTCGGTGGTCGGGCAAGGCACCGAGTAAAAGCTAGCTCAACGATAAATGCCCGTATGTTCAAGGCGGGACACTTCCGGAGATGTCTTACTTTTGGTTTAATTTGGTGGTTGTGCGTTCATTTTGTTGTATAGTTAGCTTTCAAACTTGTTAAGGTTATGTTTAATCACTTGGCTATTTCTGATGTTGAACTTTAATGTACCGCCATGTTTAACTCATGTCTGGGTTGTTACTTATATGCATGTCTGTTTTTATTGTGGTTGTAGTTGTGATATATTTGTTTAGTTATTTGTTTCTTATGCTCGCTGAGTGGATGTCCGTGATTTAGGAGCATCATACCGAAATTTTGTAGAATTTACGAGTCTAAGCGAGGACCTTGTGTTTAATCTGCTTTTGTGAGTCTTATCTGTTGTTGTTAGTTCTTGCCTTGTGTGGTTGTGCGGTTTGTCTTTGTGCGTTGGTTTTCAGCTTGTTTTGTTGTGCTTCCACGCTATGCGGTTTGGTCGTAAAGTTTTGGGTTCGTTCCCTTTAGGCTAATTGAATTGATATAGCAATGGAAACCGGTATGCGGGGCGATCCTGGGTGAGCTTGGTCGCATACTAGGAGAATACTGGGATTGTTGTCGAGCTATTCGAATGGGTTCATTGTTGTCCTAATTGGGCTTGGGTGTTAGCACTGTGAGCACCATCGGTGATCCATTGCTAGCCTCCAAATCCGATGAGGGCGACCGGGCATTCGAATAACTCAAGGACGGTCTGGGCGGCTCCTCACACTTACCAGGAATGAGCAGTTTTGCTGCAGAATTAGTAGTATTTTTTGGACTAATTACTAGTCCAAAATTTCTGTTAATGCCAAAGATGCTAATTACTTTTGTAATGACAATTGGAATGATATTAACTCCTATTTATTTATTATCTATGTTACACCAGATGTTCTATGGATACAAGCTATTTCATGTTCCAAACGCAAATTTAGTTAGCCGATGCTTATTCCTTAGATACCGTCATTGTTTCTTCTCTGAGAAAAGAAGTTGATGACCCGTAGGCCTTCCACCTCCACGCGGCACAACTGTAAATATTAATAGGCTCAAATTGATGTCATTGCAACTGTTTTGTAGTAAGATGGGAGATAAGAATTGCTCGCCAGAAGGCGCAGAAGAGGAGCTCGCTTGGCAGAGCTCGATGGTAATACACCGCATTGCAAGAGGAGGGCGATGCCGAAGGCAGCAAGACTTGGCCGAGAAGGATGATGCAGCCACGCGATCGAAAGAACACCGAGCCCATCGTTGTCCTTGGGCGGTGATGGTTAAATCGTCATCGCATAAGAGCCCTAGCCAGTTCCATGCCCACGACCGTAACGACAACGTGGGGAAATCGACTCCGACTACGATCCCAATGAAGAGGTATTAAGAAGAGTGAGCTTGTTTTATTTGTAGCTTGGCGTGGACATAATTGTATTTCCTTATGTTTGCGTATTCCTCGTGTTTATTTCTATGAAGAGGCGGAAAGGCGATCACGCCGACTAGCTGCGATTCAAGAGGTAATTGAAGATACCTCCGGGCATGTTCCTGTGGATTCCTTTGCTGCAACAACCATGACCTCGCATAAACGAAAATGGGGGAACGAAGTAGGAACAAGTTCTGCAAAGGACTTGGTATATCACGAGGTCGGTCCTTTAGAGAGCCCTTAGCACCTCGTGAGGCACTATCCAAGTTCAAATAGCTGCGGCCGTCTTGTCAAGGACAATGTTTCCATCACGATTGATAACTGGACAAAGGTGGCCGACGCGACAAAGGCGCACCTATGGACCGAGTTGGAGAAAATCATAAGGTTCCCCCCAGAGTATGAGGCCATCGCTAAGAAGAATGCCTTGGACGTGATGGGGAAGAGCTTCCGGAACAGGAGGTATGAGCTGAACAAGTACTTTGTGAAGACGGAGCGACACCATTCCGTAAATATGGAAAAATCACCTTGGGTGAATGGGCGGAGTTTGTCCTGCAGAAGACCACAATCGGCCGTAGCATTGAGCGAGGTGTACAAGATTGCCCTGAAGAAGAACAAGTACCCCATCACCAGGCACAGTGGGTATGCCCCTAAGATTGTTGAGTAGAGGAGTAAAGAAGAAGAGGAAGCCCGTCTGGGATAGAGAACCCATTGACGAGTCAGAGCGAAGCGAGGCGTAAAGTGGGTCCTAGCTCGCCAACCCAATAGCAAGAAGGGTCGCAAAGCATGGTGGACCCTATGGTCTGGAAGTTTCGGCCAAAAGCTGTGAAGATCTCATACGAGCAAGCGGAGGATCTTTCGTGCGAGATAGGAGAATGACGACCTAACGACGGCGTTGGGAACCAAGGAACACCTGTGTCGCTTTTCGTGGTGTCTCAAGTCGAGTGGGCTTCAAGCATGGGTTCGGAATATCAAGACCAATACAAGTCGCGTCAAAGATATAAGAGGACCATGGTCGATACAATAAGACAACCGGTCCAACAAGAGTTTTAAGACTATGGGAAGAGAAGGAGGCGTAAAGGGCGTTACAAAGCGCGATCGGATGACAACTTGAGCCCGCCAGATCCGAGTAGCGTCGGGTCCGCACCAATCCCAACGCCGATATCCTGTGGATGATATCACAGAGGCAACCAAGTGCAAGCTCAGGCACATCCGGAGAAAGGGGCTTGGTCGCCGAGCTTATGCGGAGGGCATGGCATATCCGCACCGTGATACACAACCAACTCCGTCTGTTTGGTCACGCAAAGGTGCAAGTGGACATCGTGCTTGTTCCGCGGCCTTGGCTTGTGGAAGCTACCATTCAGCACTTCGATGATGTAGAGACCATCCAAGATGCAATTGGGTCATTTATTGTATGGCCCAAGGAAGATATTGCATTGATACAAGAGAGGTCGAGACGCCAAAGCTGAGAAGTCAAGACATCCTACCTCTTCCAAAATTGCCTACACCATAAACCGCATCTTCTCCGCCAATAAGCGCCTTCACCACAACGCGCATCTTCTCCATTGTCGGCGCCTTCACCACAATACAAGATCTTCTCGCCGTTGGCGCCTTCACCACACAAGCATCTTCTCCGCCACAGCCTTCACCACAAATACAAGATCTCTGTTGCCGGTGCCTTCACCACAGTGCGCATCTCCGTCGCCGGTGCCTTGTGCACCGCATGCATCACCTCCATTGCCCCAACCGTCACAACGCGCCTCATCTTCGGTGATGTTGTTGATTGCAAAGAAAAACAAAGAAGTAGATTGCAATCAATGGAGTACCACCAAGTCAAACAAGAGTGCCAACTCCACTCGGGTACAGACCATGCCTTCACTAGAGACTTATGAGAATGGCAAGCCATTTCTCCCCATGGAGCAGATCAACAAAGGACCATGGGAGTTGAAGAGATTCCATGACTGGTACTTGAGGGCATCTCGTCTTGGGGTGAAGGGCATTCAAGCCGCCGTCCCTCCAGATATCTACAAACACGAGGATACTCACTACGTGCCGATCGATTTTGGTGACTTGCAACAGATGTTCCATTTTGGAAAACTCGACATCAACATGATCGGATGTGGTGCACGTAAGTTGGCCATTGACCTACATTTTCATTGTTATATCGGCTCTTGCATAGCAAGTGCCGATATAACAAATTATAACGAGATATCATTATATTGCATTACGATAGCATAATAAAGAAAACCCCAAATGTATAGCAGTTGAGTGCTAAGTTGAGTTCCTCTTTATAGTATTGGCTTGTTAGATCATTCAAAAATTGGCAGAATCCTTATAATTTTCACTAAATCGTAAGTTGGCCGATTTTAGTGGTTTTTTCCTTTTAAATAAAGTTAACTTCTGCCAAATCTGTCGAACAAGATGCATTTTGCCAAAATCTGATATTTGCCAAAATGTCATGTTTCCCAGCATTCAACATATAAATTGGCGCATTGACCATTGTCTTTTGTGTAGAATGCAATATACCGATGCTAAAAAGATAGGAAAACGTGTCGGGTTCCTTGAACCCGCACGGATTAGCCAGCCGAGCTTAAGAGCTGTACTCAATGAAAAGGCGTTGAAGGATAAGGGGATGACGGAAACAGAGATAGAAGAAAAGCGACAGTCCCTGACCCGAGATCGCCAAGTAGATGTGGGGCTATACATATCAAAAGCAATGCTCAAGATGCAAGACAAGGACGTCATAATGGCTCCCTACAATTTTAAGTAATCTTCTCATTCGTCAATCGTTGCTAAAAGTTTAGTTTGCACCATAATCACTCGTGAAACTTACATAAGTTTTTCGCGGCGATCACTTCATTTGTTTTATCTTTGTGCAAGCGTAGTAGATATATGGTCGCTGACTCATCCGTAACCCCATCGGAATCTTACAATGAATTCACCCGTGTCTTAAATGCGTAAGAAATATATATACACAAACATACATAACATAACGTAATTTGTTTTATGATATGATAGTTACTTGTTGTTGTTGACATTCGAGTAGGGCATTCAAGAATTACACGAGCAAAAAAAAGGGGGGCAACATGATCCTGCGAAGGGGTCAAATAAGATGCTTTGCTATGTCCACCCATGGGTAAGGAGACACTTGTAATGCTTCAACGTAATTGCACTAGTAAGGAAGGGTATTACCAACTGTATTAATTCCATACATTATTATTTGATTTGAAGTGCCACAAGCAACCTCCGTGTAGTGTTCTTTGTGGATACTACGTCTCACGAAGTTCCTCAGATCAGCGGAGGTATGTATAACCCCGTGACGTAAGCCTATACAAATTGGTGATTCAAGATTATTTATTGTCCGATTCTCGATTTCACTATTGTTTAACCTCTTTATTGCCTACTTTATTATCGCAGCGAAGATTGCAAAGACCACTTTGGCACTCATCGATGATGACCTTTGCAATGTGCAAAAGGACATGTGCCGATTCATTAAATCGTGAAGTCATCCATGAGAGAGGTATTTTCTTTTACCGGGAGGTGAAGTGGCGAACATGCTATACTTTGTAATTGGGAGACGAGGATAGAGCGGCCGTGAACACTAATGTATATATAATAACCTTGTGTATATATTTTTTTGAAAGACAACAGGTCAGATATTATATTAGATAGAGAATATCAGAGGAGTACATGGCGAGGATATCAAGACTGGAGAGTTTTACAAGGAGAATATCATAGGAGTATATATAACCTTGTATATTATACATAATGCAATTATGATTTATATGTGCTTGATTGTATATATAACCATGTCATTGTTATGTATGGATTTGTACTGAACAGTGATGTGATTGATAGAATGTATGCATTTATTAATATTATAATATAATTAACATAACATTATTAAAAAAAGATTCTCTAGATCTGTACAAGCGGACGGCTTAAGCCCGGGCCTGTGAAAATGCTTATTTATGCAGGCGGGTGCTTAAGCCACCCGACTGCACAAATACCACTTATCCAGGCGGGCAGCTTAAGAAACCGCCTGTACAAATAAGCATTTGTCCAGGCGGGTTCTTAAGCCGTCGCTTCAGATAAATGCATTTGCAAAGCGAACGGCTTAAGAACCCGCCGACAAATGCTTATTTGTACGGTTTCTTTGTTGCCTCACTTCATAAATGCATTTTACAAAGCGGTTCTTAGAAACGCCAGGCAAATATAGCGATTTCCACGTAACTTCGCCATGGTAGGTGCAAAACGCCGAGAAGATGGGTTACCACCCGCTTGTACAAATATTTTCTGTAGTAGTGCCAGGCACACTTGCCCTTGCCACTTGCTCCAATATAAATTATAACCACCCCAGTTAATTACCAAGCACCACGTGCCATCAACAATTCAATATCGTTGCGTGACATCCATCGCCACAACAACTCAATCTCATCGTGTGACCACACATGACACACAAATTCATAACATTGTTTCATATTCCATTAGTCAAGATTATTTATCAATGATTCAAACACATGTGATGACGTGGCATGGCTAAGCAATCTAATTCGGTCTAACCATCCCATGTTGATTTTATTATTGATCAACTATAGTAAACCAATCTAGGGTGATAATAGATCATGGCATACAATCGACAAGGTAGGGTGTAATTCAAAGGGTATGATACCTAAATCCCAATTTAGTTTGAAATCATTTATACACTTGAAATAATATGCAATAAGGTAAATCAAAATAGCAACTTTGCAAATATGGGTTCAACATGATCAAAGCACAACTTGCCTTAGGAAAGCCCTTATTCCCTCTCTGGACCTTGGTCTTGAGTTGACGAATTTTCCTCGGATGCGTCGCACAATTTATCGTCTACGCGAAACGAAAGAGAATGCCAAATAAATACCAAAATAGAGAAAAACAAACTCTAAAAATCCAATAAAATTAACCACTAGATAGATCTCAATTTTACAAATTTTTAGAAATTTGAATCACCTCAATCGGAGTTCGTATGAGGGAGAACGAGCTCTCGGAAAATTCAAATTCCTGAAAATTCATAAAATTGGAAAATCAATATTTAACCGAATTATTTTTGTAAAAGAAAATCCGATTATTGTGTCAGCGTGACGTCAGCGCTAATCCAGACCAACCGAGTCTCGACATCGTGTCGCATGGCAATGCGTTAAAGTGACCGCACCGGCTGATGTCACGGTGACGTCAGCCGCCACGCGTCGGCGCTGGATTGGTTCGGCTCACGACGCGATCTGGTTCGCTCACACGGATCCAACGGCTACCGATCAATCTTCTACGTGGCGCAATCTAAACCGTTCACCCACGATCAGACGGCGAGGGATACCTGAGGCGTTTTACTGCTCATCGAGCGACGTGGCTTGATCGAAAATGCTCAATGAAGATCCGATGGCTGAGACGCTTTGATCTTGCTGATGGTGACGCGGCGGTGAACTCCCACCGGACTCAGAGACGAAGACTCGGGCGCGGCGCAACGGCGATGCCCTGGAGACCTTCGAAGCGTTGTACCGATGCAGAGCGATGTGACGAGTCTGGATCTGGCCTCAGGTGCGGCGATCGACGGCTTGACGATGGCGCAAGGCGGCAAGAACCGAGGTGGCGCGGGTGCGAACTTCGGCGAGGTCGTGTGAGCTCCCCGGTGGACTTCGGCCGACGACGCTTCAGGAAAAAGATGCGGTGGGCTGCGGTGATTCTCGGAAGGGGCGCCTGAGCCTTAAATACGCCACAAACAACGCGTACGGGCGCTGGAATCCGTATCGGCGGTGGCGGCGGCGGATTCCGAGTTCGGCACGGACACGACAACCATTGGCAGTCCGATCGGCGATCAAGGGCGGACGAGGACTCCTGGCGTGGCACGATCCGAGCCGATCGACGCATCCAACGGCCGGAATCCCATAGGGTTTTGATTCGGCCCGACAGATGGCAATCGCACGATCTTGATCCGACGGCTGACAAGGGCTAGGGTTTCGAAGCGGCGTGGCTTGATGAAGAACCTTGGATCTTCATCCAACGGCTGGCATTAATCCCTCCGGAAAAACAGGCCGGCTGGGCCGAATAATACATGGCTGAGTGAGCACTGTAATGGGCTTTGGCCTATTACTGTTCTGAACGAATTTTCGGGTTTTACTTTTAAAAAAATTAAGGAAATTACTTTGATTTATTTGAGGTAATAAAAATACCAATAAAAATCCCATAAAAATCTCAAAAATACTGAGGCATTCTGGACTCAAATAAAATATTTTTGGAAAAACTTTATTTTAACTTTATCTATTTATAATTAGTTTTTGGTAAAAAGGTTAATATACTTAATTTAAAATAATTCAAATAAACTCTGGAAAATTCCAATAAGTCCAGAAAATTCACAAATCACACAAATAGCAATAAAACACTATTTAGCTAAGTTAAAAGGCAAAATTTGGGATGTTACATTATGTAGTTGCTCTTAATATCCAACCCACTCTTAAAAGTCAGATCAAAACCGCACATTCTGATGAGGGAAGTCAAGGAATCCGAGTTCACTGCAGATTCTGATGGAGTGATTTTTCGAGGAACTCACATTTATGTGCCAAGTGATTCTGAAATCAAGAAATTGATTTTATCTGAAGCACATGGGTCACCATTATCCATTCATCCTGGGAGTACAAAGATGTATCAGGATCTTAAAAGGGAATATTGGTGGCCTGGTATGAGGAAGGATATCGCTGAGTACATTGCTAGATGCGATATATGCCAGCGAGTTAAACCTGAACATCAACATCTAGCTAGACTTCTTCAATCATTGCGGATTCCAGAATGGAAGTGGGAGGACATCAGTATGGATTTCATTACTAGTCTACCCCGTACTCATAAAGGGAATGATTATATTTGGGTAATCGTTGATCGATGAACAAAGGTAGCACATTTCATTCCTGTCAGAACTACTCATTCTGGGGATAAACTAGCTGAACTTTATATCAACAATATTGTGTGCTTGCACGGAGTGCCAAAAACAATTGTATCGGATCGTGACTCACAATTCACTTCTCATTTTTGGGAAAAGTTTCATAGTCTACTAGGAACCAAATTGAATTTCAGTACTGCCTACCATCCTTAGTCTGATGGGCAAATTGAAAGGACAAATTAGATCCTAGAAGACATATTGAGAGCATGTGTACTATCTTATAGCACCAACTGGGAAAATGTTTGGCGTTTGTGGAATTCTCGTATAATAACAGTTTTTAGTCAAGCTTGCAAATGTCACCATTTGAAGCTCTTTATGGAAGGAAATGTAGAACACCCTTGTTTTGGTCAGAAGTCGGTGAAAGGTAATTCTTTGGCTCAGACCTTATTCAAGAAGTCCAAGAGCATGCAGATTTAATCAGAAGCTGACTAAGAGAAGCACAGTCTCGTCAGAAAAGTTATGCCGACAATCGTCGATGTGACCTAAGCTTCGAAGTTGATGATTATGTTTATCTCAAGGTCTCACCACTTCGTGGTATTCACCATTTCCAGATTCGCGGTAAATTGGCGCCACGATATATCAGACCATATCATATCCTTGAGAAAATGGGAGAAAAGGCATATAAATTGGAGTTGCCACCCCAGCTATCCAGTGTTCATAATGTTTTTCGTGTGTCACAATTAAAGAAATGTCTTCGTCTTCCTACTGAGCTCACCTAGTTAGAAGAAATTGATCTACAACCTAACTTAACTTATCAGGAGCATCCAATCAAAATCCTTGAAGAAGTTGAATGCCACACTCGTAACAAGTCCCTAAAATGATAAAGATGCAATGGAGTAATCATTCTAAAGAAGAAGTGACTTGGGAGCGAGAAGATCAACTCAAGGAAGAATTTCCTAATTTCTTTTAGAAGTAGTTTCCTTTACACCCGCCAAATCTCGGGGTCGAGATTTCAGCGTAAAAATTTTAGAACACTAAAAATGTGGTATTTAAATTTGAGTGTGAATATTTTTGGATTTTCTGAATGTTGTTTATTTTATTTGGATTTCCTTGGTTTTTTGTGTTAGGAGAAAAATCAAATAAAAGAGCAAAAGGTAAAAAGATAAAAAGTAAAAATTTGGAAAACAAAATTGCCATGAGAATCCTAAGCATGCAAGTAAATCATTTTAGCCAGCAAATAAAATTTTATGCATGGAGAAATGAAGAGATAAATAAAAAGAGTAACTTTTAACTAAAAATAATGCATTTTCAGAATTTATAAAGTATTTTTGAACCTTATATAGAGCTATAAAAATTATCATGATAACCTCAATAGAATTTCTACCTCTAGTAAAAATATCATAAATTAATAATGTGATTTCAGACTTTCCCAAATTCAAAAACAAAAACTCTAAAAATTTGGAAATTGCTATGTTAGAATTTTTATAAAATAATGGTGCAATTTTTTAACTTGAAAATTTTGTAGTAGTATGCCTAGCTCAAATATAAATGTAGTAAAAAGTTTCAAAAACATTTGACTTCATTTTCTAACCAAAGTAAAAATAAATTCAGAGACAAGATTTTGGATATGTCACTGTTGTTAGAATATTAATAATTTTTTGGTAAGTTTTTTTAACCCCAAATTTTTACCAACCATCAAAGGGTCTGAAGACCCCATTCAAAAAGTTTGAAAAAATTTTACCAAGATCTGTTAGCATAATAAAATCAAAGACTGGACCATTTGGACCAGATTCGCTTCCTTGTTTTCGTTTCCGTTTCCTGGGCGTGACGAAAAACCAATTCAACAGCTGTCCGATGGGTCCTGGCCTCGCTCGTTAGGCTCATCTTCTCTGCTGTTCGTCCGACCGAAGCAAGGAGCTTCTCGATTCAGCGCACTTGACCGAGCTCGTCCAATTGAGTTGCCTCACCGAATCGTTGCATCATCAGTGCCAACCCCACCTCACCTTGGCCATGTTCATCCTCGTTCTTCCCGTGCCATACCGCCTCATTTATGGCCTACGCCACATTGCCATTCCCTGTACCGAGAGAGGTTGATCGCTGGCACGCGTCTAGACTCTGGCAAAATCGCTTTGGCCGGCTATAAATACCAGTATCGCATCACAATTGGGCTCCCTCTTTCTTCCCTTAGCCATTCATTGAGCCAACTCGCAGTTGCCCCTCGTTCTTCGCCATTGCCACTGAGGAGCCAAAAGGGGAAAACTTGGGAAAAGCCGAATCGGTATAGAATCTTTAAGGGGGTTTCATCTAAGAGCATCGCAATGCAATCTAGTGTGCTAAACAAGCTCTAATTCCACCTTTTCTCGCTTGTAGCTCATCCATTCCACCGCCCTTCTTCCTCCGCTCTCGCACGTGGGCAACCCTCGCTAGTTCTTCTCCGACTTCGTTTACATGTAAAATGAAAACCCTTAGGTTCACTGATGCTTACCTCGTGCCTGCTCGGGGAAGAGATGGCCGGCGGTGAGCTCACGTGTGATCGGCAATGGCGCCACCACACATCCGCGGTGGCGACCACCTTCCCGGCCACCTCAGATCGAATGGGTACCGTCCCTATGTGCGTCTCGTCGTGCTGGTGCTGAGGGTGTTACCTATTTTGCCACGGCGGAGCTAGTTCGCCAGTGGTGAGCCAAAAAAACTAAGGCACTCTGGTTCGTGTCGTTGTTGGGTGGGCTCCGATTATCTGTCGCTCACATACCCTTGCGCTCTCTGGCGAGCGGGCCCTGACTGTCAGCCCCCGTAGCCTTCTCTACCGCCTGTGCTCGTAGTCACCAACAGACCGGTCCCGCCTGTTAGCTAAATGCGCCAAATATGCAATAGACACGCAGGCCTAGATTGTCAGCAGCTTAGGCTGATTCAAAGAGAGCCACAATGTGCGCAAGGAAACCCGCCTTCCAAGCAGTGAAGGCGCAATTTGATTTTCAATCCATTTTTCTAACCGGAGCCAATTCACATTGCTATAACTTTTGAACTAAAACTCAAAATTTGATTAAATAAATTTTTAAAATCATCTAAAATCTGATAGATTCTGAGTATGCAAAAGATTCATGGTGTGATTTTTAATAATAAGAATACTTGAATAGGGTTTTAATGCACTAAGAAAATAATCATTTTAACTTTGAGAAAAATAAAGAAAGATGAATTTGTTGAAAATCCTCATTCTAAGAGGAGCCCAAATATGTAAAAATATTTTTGTTTCAAGTTAAGTTACTTCATTTGCTAAATAGATGTTTATATAATGTGATAAGTGTATGGCTTAAATGAAATACTTTAAAGGAATTGAAATATTCCATAGTTATGAACAGTAGAAATGCAGTGCTGGGCATATTCAGTAAAGGATGTATAAAGTTTATTAAAATTTGCTAGCAATCATAATGTGATAAGGAATAGAGGTAGTGTAAGTCTGATTGTGCGCAAGTGGTTATAGTCATGCATATTGTTACATTTATGCTCGCACATATATATACATGTCCATATATATATATGCAAGCAATGAGAAAGATTAGCTATCAAGGAACTAGAAATTTAATTAAATATTGCTTTGAATCTGAATCCTAATTAAAGGAAAGAATCTGCTTTGTGCCTGTAACGATTAAATCATTATAATCTTAAATAATTTTTGCATCGTGAATTCGAAAATAAAAATAAAATAATACATAATTTTAGCTTCTTGAATTCGTAAAATAAACTAATAAATTCACAAAAAATAACCCATGTTCTCTGTGAAGAGTCTTGTTCATTCTTGCTACCTATTTTCTTTTTGCCGTTTTTATTTGCTAATTTCTATTTATTCCCTGTTGTGCGACGTGTAGATGTTGACATTCCTGACGAAGGAGAAGATCTTGTCGCAGACCCAGACTTCGATCCAGACAACGAGGAGTAAGGCACGCAACTCCTTGACCATGTTGAACCCAATACTTCACCTACTATATGTTGTTTTTGTCAACATATTATGCATGCGTGTAATTTTCCGTCAAATGGCTAATTTGGGTAGAGATAATAGCTATCCTTGTATAATGTGGATTATTTTAATCTGTATGGATATGTGAACCTTGTAACCTTAGTATGGTTTAGACATAATTAATTTCATTTTGGGTATAACCGTTAGTTTATAATAATTGCTTAGCCATGCTTAAATTAGAACAGTTAATTTCCAAAACTGTTTAAATGAATGACTGTCATTTGGAAAAAGGTTGATGGTAATTTGATAAAAACCGAAAATAAACTATGATTTTGACGCGGGTGATTATTGGCAATAGCCGGATGTGCAAAAAGAATTACTCATAGTGTAGGGTGGAGTATCGCCCGTGTCGGATTAAGGACCGAGCAATAGGACGCTATTGATTGCAACCACGAGGCCTAGTATGGGACAACCTTAGCCTATTAAGTTATTTAGATATGGCTTTGCACTCTGGAAGGCGTGAGCTAGCACAGGCATTCCGGCCAGGTCTGCTTGTAGGGGTTTCTACCTGCCAATACAACGGTGTACGCCTTGCCATGAACAGACATTGTGTGTTGGGTGTGTTGAAAGTGGATCCACGACTTGGGTTAGTGTTTCTGTCTCTATGGTGAGGATTAACGTCCCGGGCTGGTTCGATGTCATATCTAGGTATTGTAATGGCTACGTATGATCTCCTTACCGGCACACCTAAGGAAGTATGTCGTATGACCTCACAAAAAGATTGATCATTCCTTGTGGGTAAAGCTGTACACCTCTGCAGAGTGTAAAATCTAATCGATTAGCCACGCCTACGGTCATGGGCACTTGGTGAAGTCATCCCAATGTTAGAATTTAATATTTTATGAAAATGGGCTTCGATTTGAAACTGTTTTGGCAACTAACATTTTATGTCAAAGGATCGACACTTATGGGATTTGCAGTCAAGTAGGCTGATCATGGGTTGAAAATACTTTCGTATGATTACAATATTCCTTAGGAATTTTATAAATTCCGATTTGCAATCTATTGTAATCATATATTCATGTTTCTTTATGCAACTGCAAAATAACCTAGAGCCTTTCATTGTTCAAGCCAGCATATATATTTATATATATTTGTTAATCACTATAAGTCTTGCTGAGTACCAATGTACTCAAACTTGCTATCTACATTGACTAAGAAGATGAAGCTTTCAACATACCAGACGACTAGTATTTCTAAGCAGGCCACAGGGATTTTGACGATGATTTCTTCTAGGGTTGGCCTAGTCAGATGCCTGCGGGTTGGTTGGGCATACTACGTGGCTTTTGGATGTTTCTTTTGGCTCTTTCTGCTATAATACTTTACTATGCTTAAGCTCTGTATAATTGTATCTCGTTACAGGCTATTTATATATCCTATTTTGGTTGTGATATCGATGTTGTAAACATGTGAGTACTAGCACTTGATCTTGGGACAAGTACGGAAATCACATGGAGATTCCTATTCTTTGAGCGTGGTCTCACATGAGGTGCTGATCTGATGACATTAGCCTCGAGGCGGTGGAGAGGAGATGGAGGCAAGGGAGGAGCATCGTCTTAGCCTCCGCCTTCGGCTTCTCCGTGTCACGCGAATCAAAAATCTCTCGAGCGTTGTCTCCCTGTAAGATCGAGGATGCCGACTAGATGGGGGTGAATAGACAGCTTCAAAAATTTTTTTGACAATTAGTTAAAATTTCACCTAAGTATCCTTATGTCAAAACCTAAATGATAATAGATGCGGAAGTGATAAATTATGGTTTTAACAATTAAGCCCTAAATCAACTAGGCTCACTAAATGCACTAACTAATTATGTTTCTAACAAAAATTACAATCCTAAAGACAAGCAAGCCATTTAATTCTAAGAATGTTAATTACAACAATGTAAATAAGGAATTGGACACTTACACATGGAGGCACAATACTTTTTACCGTGGTGTTCGGAAACTTATTGGTCTCTCCTAATCCATGTTATCAACCCGGTCTCCCATCTAAACACCGAGACCGGTAAAAAATTGGGAACACATCTTTAGCCCTAACTAGTTATTCCTTTGCCTCTAGCATATCCACTTGAAGCTTTTATGATTTCCATCAACAACCCGGTCTCCTATCCAAACACCGAGACCGGTAAAAAACTAGGAACACATCCTTAGCCCTAACTAGTTATACCTTTACCTCTAGTATATCCACTTGGAGTTTTTATGATTTCCATAATCTTCTCTCTAGGCTGAATCCTTTTTTCTTGTTCATCAATACATGATGAACCTTCTCTAGCTTCACTTCACATCGGAATTCATCCTTAAAGCTCATCAACATATGATGACTTTTTCTTCCCGATTCTTTTATTTTCTTGGACTCAACCTACTTCATAACTCATAGAAAATTGTTAATCCAACAAATACGGTTGTCTCAATCATAAATTGCACCCCATTAACACATATATTTATTAATATGATCATGAATATTATATCCAAAAAATGTATCAAGATATGATAACACTAAAACCAAATTAATAGAGCTTGAACTTTCACTCCCTCGAAAGAACTCATGTGAGAGAAGGGTTTTTGGGTTTGGGGCTCTAATAAAGTGCTTATTAGCGGGTGTAATCAGGTATTTAAAGTATGGGTCATCGCCCTGCATGCCATGCAGTAACAATGGGTCAGTGTAGCACTCCAAACATGTAGTTAAATTTTCGAAACTTTGATTGTTAATAAATTTTAAATATTTAAATTGGATAGATGAGAATTATATACATAGATTTATCTTGGATATTTTTTAAATATTATAATTTTATTGAGTTTTATAAATATATTATAATAGAAATTAATTATCAATGTTGCATTTTAAAGACCAGATCAATGTCCAAAACGATAATTATTTATGACCGGAGCATTTTATTATCTTTTGAGGATGACACGTCCAAATTTTGTAGAGGCCAGCCCAATATTTCAGAGAAGAGCTAATGCCATTCCTTCAAATCAACCACATGAAAATTTTGACATTGAGAGGAGTTTTGGCTTTCCAAAGCAAGCATTCTATGAGCATTATCAGGAATTTTGACTGATTTTTCAGGGCCCATCTAGGTTTGTCAGGGGACCTGATAAGCCAACCCTTGCGATGGTGTGTGTCTTGAAACTGCCTCAAATGTTTCATTCTATTTCCGCCATCTTTTAAAAGGGAAGACCCCATTTTTCACAACAACTTGAAAAAGGAAGAATTTCTTGCTCATTACAAGTGTCATCACCTATGTTTACAATTCTACCCTTTAGGTAAATATTTTTAACATTGAAAATGTCAGCCCAACGAGGAGAATCCTCCTGTTTGTGAGTTATTTGATAAATGCTTCTAATATTCCTCAAATACTTTCTTCTACCAATTTATTGCCACCACCCATCTCCATATTCAAGTTTCCACCACCATTTTACAAAGCAAACTCACATTTGCATGCCTGTCTGACGCACAAGATTCATATTTGAAGAGTGAACCGAATAGACTCCAGATTGTTAGGCGCTTAAAGATGGAGCACTGTCTGCGCGCCAGCTCCACAAGGACTACTCAATGACCACATAGACCTTTAGCTACAAGCACAGTCATCACCAGATCACCATCAACGGTTACATTCGCCCCTGACGGACCCACCAAATCCTTAATCACGAGGCTACAGCCAAAATCAGGCAATGCCAAGAAAAATATATAAATAAAATCCATCAGAAATCACACATTCAGTGAGTTGGCAACACGAATGAAGTCACCAGCTTGTAAAACAGATTCACAGAAGCTGGCAGGCTTACAATTCCATTGAGTCCTTCAACTCTGACATTTTTCACAAAAGAACAGGTAAGTTAGAAACAAGTAAAGATGCAAGTATTCCTAACGATCAATGGTCCTTCAGATTTTAGAGTTGTAGTGCAAAACCATGATCTTGGTGCGACCATCTGTTTTGATAAGACCATTTTCAATGCCATATCAGTATAAGACAGGTCCTAAATTGAGCCTGACAAAGTACATGTAGTGGTATAAAACACCACAGTTCTTTGCACAAGCACAGGTCACATGTCAATACTTAAGAGACGCAGCAAACATCAAAATATTGCCCAAATTCAGGGCAAAATTATTTTATTCATATCTGAACTTATTACATTTGGACTGTATATCAATAACTTGCTGCTAGACAGGGGGCTTCACCACACACACAGAGGAGTGCATTGACCCAGGTTTCTCGTAGGAAACTGCAGACTTCAACTTAAGAAGACACCAATGCTTAAGAATCTAAGTCAGCCAAGATTAATTTTACAGAACAGCCAGCACAGTCTCCAAACCTAAGGCAGCTCACGTAATTTTTCCTTGCATCACTCGTTCAATTCTATTCCTTTCACTGCTACAAACGGGGTAGTAAATGGGCATTTTGTATTTTGCAGCAAGTGCATTTTACGCTCCATCTTGTGCTTTTTTTTTTTTTTTTGCAGCGAGTGCGTTTTACGCTCCATCTCGCGCAAATACTGCAGTAATTAGTTCTTTGCTCAATGATCTGCTTTACTTTACTTTATTCAAAATGCCCTTTTATTTACTTAAACCCTTTCGTTTAGGACCAGTTCAAGGAATATAGTCAACTTTGTTTTAGACATTCCTTAAGTGCGTTCGCTGATAGACTCTGCTAACACTCTAGTAAAATTACTAATGGCTGACAGAGATTCTGATAGCACTAGAAATCTTCATAAGTAAGTGCAGACAGAACCTAGAGACACAAAAGGTAAACGACTCTTGCATGGCAGAAAAACAAAGGAGCTAGCAGCAAATACATACTAACCGACTGGTACTACTGAAGTAGCAATCTCTAGAATTTTGATGAAGCAGCCTCTTCAATCCTGATGCTCTTGTTGGTTGGACAACTTGAAACTAGGCAGAAACTTGTAGATAGACACATGGATCAGCAAATTGAAGGCCTCAAGGATGCACCAAAGCTGCCTGTCTGCAAGGACGTGGGTGAGAGAGAATCACCGCCACACAGCCATGTCAACTCTGCTGGTACTGCAGGCCACGGCTTGATGACTTCACCAGACGCCGAGATGAGCTCCGCGATGAAAGCAGGGTCGAATGGTGGACATGGCAAGCCGCTGATGAATTCCCCGGGTGCTGGCTCGTCAAGCTGTACTCCCTCCACGTCGAAGCACGCATCCGCAACCTGCGTGGTGTCACCTGGGCAAGAGTTGTGTACTGTTGTGGCGGTCTGGACGAGCTCCACAGCGGTGTCAGTCTTTGGCTCAGGCTCAGCTGGTGGGGAACATGGTGGTGGCACACCTGGCTCACCGGCAAATAGGTCAAGCTCATTGAAGTCGAAGGGCAGCAGTGCGCTCATATTGCCGTCAACATACATCAGATCCTGCTCGTCGAACTCGAAGGGCTGAAGTGGGATCGTGGCACCGTCACGATCAAGCATCTCCTCCATCTCAAGCACCAACTCGTCAGTCATTTGCCGCTTGGCACTGCAGGGTTGACGAGCCTCTTCTGCAGGGTGAAGGTCGTCCACGTTGCCTCCTGGCCCATGGTAGTAGTCCGGCGTCAGGGTGCTCTTGAGGCTCTCTGCAAACAGCACCATGTCGTCGTCTTCCTCCTTGTCCATCATTTGCTGCCAGTCACTGCAGGGTTGAGGAGCCTCTTCTGTAGGGTGATGATCATCCAGCTTGCCTCCCAGCCCATGGTGGTACTCCACCGTCAAGGTGCTCTTGAGGCTCTCTGCAAACAGCACCACATCGCCGTCTTCCTCCTTGTCCGTCATTTGCTGCCAGTCACTGCAGGGTTGAGGAGCCTCTTTGTAGGGTGATGATCATCCAGCTCGCCTCCCAGCCCATGGTGGTACTCCGCCTTCAAGGTGCTTTTGAGGCTCTCTGCAAACAGCACAACATCGTCGTCTTCCTCCTCGTCCATTGTTTGCTGCTGGTCGCTGCAGGGTGGAGGTGCCTCTTCTCCAGGGTGATGGTCGCCCGGCTCGCCTCCAAATAGGTCGAGCTCATTGAAGTCCAAGGGCAGCAGTGCACTCATGTCATCGTCAACCCACATCTGGTCATGCTCGAAGTGCTGAAGTGGGATTGCGGCGCCATCACCGTCGATCATCTCCTCGATCATTTGTAGCTGGGCACTGCAGGGTTCAGGAGCCTCTTCTGCAGGGTGCTGCCAGTCGCTGCAGGGTGGAGGAGCCTCTTCTGTAGGGTGATGGTCGTTCGCCAGCTCACCTCCCGGCGCGGGGTGGTACTCCGACGACGTCAGGCCGCGCTGGAGGCTCTCCGCAAACGCCAGCATATCGTCGTCTTCCTCGTCAGTCATTTGGCGCCGGGCGCTGCAGGGTGGAGGTGCCTCGGGGTGCTCCTCCTCTGCCTTCCTCTTCTTGCAGCCGAACGACTCGGACAGGGCAGCCGTCGTGGTCGACGATGAAACAACTCGCGACTGAGGAGGCGCCGCTCGAGGCGACCGGTACACCTTGCAGAGAACAAGATCGGCGCCTCCGATGCTGTACTCGACCATGAGCCATCCCGGCTTGACGACACCGGACGCCGTCTTTACCTTGAACGAGAACTTCTGGAAGCAGCCTGCGGTGGCGCTTCCCTCGACCGTCTTCTGGCCAGTCTCCGAGTGCCACCACATCTTGCCGCCGACCGTGCGCGCCTTCCTCTTGCCAGCGCAGTGGCGCACTGGGCTGAAGAAGTACCAGACCCGGGCGTCCCCAAAGCCGGTGCCAGGCGCGGCCGTGAGGCCGGTGACCAGCTGGTCGGGGGCGGCGGAGTAGACGTCGCGCTCGTGGATGAAGCAGGCGGCGGCGAGGGGGGGCTGGCCGGCGATCTTGCGGCCGAGGAAGAGGTCGATGAGCTCGTCATCTCGGGGGCGGAAGGTGAGGCACTGCGGAGCAACAACCTCCATGGAGATGTTGCGCGCGCGCTGGGGAGGAAGTGTGGGCAAGATCTCGCGGTGAATCCGTGGATCCTGCCCTGCCTTTTACGCACGGGTGGATCCATAACGGCAGGAGGGTGGAGGAGAGTAGGAAATGGATGCGGAATCGGATTGAAGAAGAGCTAACGCGGTTTGTTTGAGATCAAACCGGATAAGATGCGGATTTGTCAGGATGGCTGCGTTGAAGGAATTGGCACCGCGCGTGATAGCAGAAAAGGGCGGGAACAAGATGGTTGATGCAAGGCTCAAAGGAGTGGCGTAGATTGTTTTCTTTTTGTTGAACGGCTGTGATCGTTAAAGCGTGAGTAAATAGAGTTTGTCGGTAATTACTGTAGCCTGTCAAACGGTAAACTGAGTTGGTAATTGGGCGTGAGTTGTGACTGGGTTAAAGTACGTTGTGCTGAGGCAAACGAGATCAGAAAAGAAATAGAAAGATATCTTTCCCCTTCCTCACGTCTTCTTCATCCTGCTCTCCTTTTCCTCTCTTATGAACTACTTCTCTGCTATCTTTTCTGTCCAAAAATCCAGCGAGAGGAATCAGCTATTACATCTGGTATCAGAGCAGGTTGATCCAAGCCTTCCGCGTGTTCCTTCTGGGTTGACTGATTCGGTTGGAGGGGTAAAATCCCAGACGAGGGTTGGAGAGCTCGGGATCACGCACGTGATTCTGGGCATTCCGCACAAACTTTTGTTTCCCGACTCTGGTTCCTTCGATCGACTCAGCCACGGCGCCGCCAAAACCTTCGGTGCAAACCAGGATGGTCTTGGAGGCGGTTGGGGAGGCGCCGAACGAGCCGATGCGAAATGGGTACGTCTGGAAGAGAAGTGGGAATCTATGAAGGCGCACTTGGACTTCATCGTCGAGAAGATTAAACCGGTGGAAACTATTCCGATCATCCAAGCCCAGGTAACTGAACACAGTACTGTTATTATGGGGTTGATGGAGCAGTTCCAGAAGGTGGTTCACACCCTGAAGGAGAGCCCTGGAGCACAATCTGTGCCCCGCATGGATCTTGGTGCGGGCATGACTACGCCGTCACCGGTGCACATGGCGCCGGAGCATCGGGGTGACCTTACTGCTCCTTCGGCAGGGTTGTTGGGAAAATGTCCTGCATCCTCTCTGAGTTTTGGACTTAACACATCGCCTCAGTCATCGGCTGGAGCGCAAGGGGAGAAGAGGTTGCAGATGCCCAAACTGACATTCCCAAAATTTGATGGCGAAGAACCTCGCATCTGGAGAAATCGTTATTTGCAGTATTTCAAGATATATGAAATAGATGAATCACTGTGGACCACAGCGGCATCAATGCACATGGAGGGAAACGCAGCACTATGGCTACAGGTGTACCAGGAACAGTATCCTGCAGGAGACTGGGATCATTTCATGACAGCCGTTGAATCTGAATTTGGCGCATATGATTCTCGTCGTAGCATCAGAGACCTCATACAAATTAAACAGACAGGCACTGTGCTTGAGTACCGAAACCAGTTTGAGCTAGCCATGTATAAAGTGAGAGCATACAGTAAGGCTTGTTCCGAAGATTTCTTTGTTAATCATTTTATCATGGGGTTGAAGGATGAGATACGGTACGAGGTGGAACTTCAATTACCGGTATCTGTTCGTAAGGCATTCTTGCTGGCCCAGATTCAAGAGGAGAAGTGTGACAGAAACAAGATGAAGTCATTTCGGGCACCAGTGGCTTCTAAATCAGGAGGTACATATCGCCAAGAGGTTCATCCTGCTCTGAACAAACCACTGGTGGAAGAGCTGAGTCGAGCTCGGCAATTACGGGACTATCGTCGTGCTCGTGGCCTGTGTTTCAAGTGCGGCGACAAATTTGACAAAGACCATCAATGTAAAATCATTCCACCTGTACAGGCTCATGCATTGTCGGTGGAAGAAACTCTTGACCATCTGAGTGAGGAGCTTTTGCAAACGCTTGAAGAAGAAGACAGAGTGTTTGAACAAGAGCAATACAAGTTATCAGTTCATGCTTTATCTGGTACCGAGGATCTAGCTACTATTCGATTACAGGCAATGGTCGGCAACCACTTGATGCTCCTGTTGGTCGATTCAGGTAGCTCACACAGTTTTATCAACTCCAGATTCCTTGAACGGACTAAATACCATCCAGAACCGATTCCTGCGGTTCAGGTATTTGTGGCTAATGGAGAAGCGTTACATTGTGCTAGTCATATTCCACAATTGGAATGGTGCACACAGGGTTATTCATTTCATACTGACATGAGAGTGCTTGCTTTGGGCACGTATGATGCAATCTTGGGCATGGACTGGCTTCAATTGAATAGTCCGATGATTTGCAATTGGAGACAGAAAACGTTGGAGTTTGATCACCAAGGGTGTAACATTGTCGCAAGGGTGTCGCAGTCTCTCTCGATCACAAAGATGGTCTCACCGTAAAAGTGTGGTTATCGATGGCGTAGCACACATGCGGTCTGGGCTCTTGCCAAGGAGGCTGAAGTCAGGTCCACTGGGGTTTCAGCACCTATTCCGACCGAAATTCAGATGGTTTTAGAGCAGTTTGCTGATGTATTTGCAGACCCAGTTGGTCTACCACCTTCTCGAGTGTATGACCACTTATTTGTTGCTTTAGTACCGCTCAATTCCTCGTGAACAATGACCATACCGCTTATTCGCCCATGCGTAAAGATGAGATAGAGCGACAGGTTGATGAGATGTTGAAATTGGGGTTCATACAACCTAGCACCAGTCCATTCGCGTCTCCAGTATTGTTGGTGCAAAAGAAGGATGGCAATGGCGCTTTTGTGTGGACTATCGCAAACTCAACAAGATAACCATTAAGAACAAGTTTCCCATGCCTGTCGTCGATGAACTTTTGGATGAGTTAGCTGGCACACAGTACTTCACTAAACTTGATTTAAAGGCTGGTTATCACCAAATACGAATGGTTGCAACTGACATGCCCAAAACAGCCTTCAAGACTCATCATGGTCATTTCGAGTTTAGGGTGATGCCATTCGGCTTAACTAATGCCCCTGCGACCTTCCAGTGCCTTATGAACTCTATTCTTGCTCCTGGTTTACGCAAATTTGTGTTAGTATTCATGGATGACATTCTCATATACAGTCCCACATTAGCAACTCATGTGAATCATTTGGCTACTATTCTTTCATGGTTGCAACAGAACCAGTTATGTGTCAAGAAAACCAAGTGTGACTTTGCCAAGCGCAGATACGATCTCGCCACATCATATCTCATGAAGGGGTTGTGATCGATCCCGATAAGACTCATGCAATGTCGACTTGGCCGCAACCCATGAATGTGACAGAGCTTGGTTTCTGGGCCTTACAGCTATTATCGGAAATTCGTGAAAAATTATGGGATTCTGGCTCGCCCTCTCACAAATCTACTCAAGAAGAAAGCCTTTCAATGGGACTCAGCTGCTACACATGCGTTTGAACAACTCAAACTGGCAATGAGCCGAACCCCTGTTCTGGCTTTACCGGATTTTCAGCAATCCTTTGTGGTTGAGACTGATGCCAGCGATATTGGAATTGGTGCGGTGCTAATGCAGCAAGGACATCCTATTGCCTTCTTGAGTAAGGCCTTAAGCCCGCGTCATCAAAAACTATCCATATATGAAAAGGAGTTTCTTGCGGTGATCATGGCAGTGGATAGATGGCGCCAATATCTTCAGCAAGGTGAATTTGTTATTCATACCGATCACCGAAGTTTATGTTATCTTGGCGAACAACAGTTGGTTTCGAATTACAAAGGAAAGCGATGACCAAGTTGATGGGCCTCAACTTTAAGATTCAAGACAAGCAAGGGGAGCTTAATCGAGTGGTCGATGCACTCTCACGCAGGGACATATTATGGCATCAAGAAGTCGTGTCCACAAAGACAAGTCGTGTGGATTCAGAGGTCTTGAATTCATACGTTACTGATTTGAAGGCTCAACAACTCTTGACTGAATTGGCTGTCAACAATTCCAATGAACGTGGTTTTCAGTTGCATCAGGGACTGATCAAACAACATGGCCGCATTTGGGTGGGTTCAAATTCAGCACTCCAAACCAAGATCATTAAAGCCTTCCATGACAGTGCGCTTGGAGGCCATTCCGGCGCTGCTGCCACCTACCAGCGTGTGAAAAAACTGTTTGTCTGGCCTGGTCTCAAGACTGATGTCCGGAATGTAGTCACTCAGTGTGCAACCTGTCAACAGGCCAAGCATGAACACACTCGCGCGTTCGGTTTACTACATACAGCCGCCGGTGCGGGCGGTGCTTGGCTCGATCTCACAATGGATTTTGTAGAGGGTCTACCTTCTTCTGAGGGCTATAATACTATCATGGTAATTGTTGATCGCTTTTCGAAGTACGCCCATTTTGTTCCTCTTAAACATCCTTTCACAGGGCCTCAGGTTGCGCGCGCCTTTCTGGAGAACATTGTTAGGCTTCATGGTATGCCACGTTCAATTGTGTCTGATCGTGATAAAATTTTCACTAGTTTGTTTTGGAAGGCCCTCTTCACTGCTATGGATGTTAAGCTGCAATTTAGCACGGCATACCACCCACAGACTGACGGGCAAAGTGAAAGGGTGAATCAGTGCTTGGAAATGTACCTTCGTTGTGCGGTTCATTCTTCGCCCACTGCATGGCGTAAGTGGTTGGCAATGGCGGAGTTCTGGTACAACTCTTGTTATCATACCTCTCTTGGCTGCTCTCCATTTAAAGCTTTGTATGGTATGGATCCTCGATATGGCACCCTGTTACCAGTTCCTCTTGATACTTCACCATCGGTCACAGACTTGTTGGCCGAAAGGACTGCTCACGATGCACGCCTGAAACATCATCTGCATGTGGCTCAAAATCGAATCAAGCTTCAGGCTGACAAGAAGCGAGTGGATCGGCAGTTTCAAGTAGGCGAGCAAGTATATCTTAAGCTCCAGCCGTATGCTCAGTCTTCTGTGGTTAACCGCCCTTTTCCGAAATTGGCTTTCAAGTTTTTTGGTCCTTACAGAGTCTTGGAGAAGATTGGGTCTGCTGCGTACAAGCTGGAGTTACCGAGTGGAAGTCAAGTCCATCCTGTCTTCCATGTTTCACAGCTCAAAGCTTCAGTCCCAGATTTCACTCCAATTTTTCATACACCTCCTAGTGTTGCAGATCTGACACTGGAGAATGTTGAACCAGAACTCGTTTTGGATCGCCGTCTTGTGAAGAAGGGCAACTCTCCTATTACGCAGGTGCTGCTGAAGTGGACTGGGATTCCGGCGGAAATGGCCACATGGGAGGATTACACGGTGGTTAAACAACGTTTTCCTGCTGCTTTGGCTTGGGGACAAGCCGATTCTGCCGAGGGGGGTGGTGTCAGGATGGCTGCGTTGAAGGAATTGGCACCGCGCGTGATAGCAGAAAAGGGCGGGAACAAGATGGTTGATGCAAGGCTCAAAGGAGTGGCGTAGATTGTTTCCTTTTTGTTGAACGGCTGTGATCGTTAAAGCGTGAGTAAATAGAGTTTGTCGGTAATCATCGTGAGCCTGTCAAACGTAAACCGAAGTTGGTAATTGGGCGTGAGTTGTGATCTGGTTAAAGTACGCTAGCCGAGGCAAACGAGATCGTAAAAGAAATAGAAAGATATCTTCGCCTTCCTCACGTCTTCTTCATCCGCTCTCCTTTTCCTCTCTTATGAACTACTTCTCTGCAGTTTTTTCGTCCAAAAATCCAATGAGAGGAATCGCTATTACAGATTCAATCCTCCCTTTCCTCATTCGATCGGCAGCTCAAGACGGCGGTGGAGGAGAGGGAAATGGATGCGAATCGGATTGAAGAAGAGCTAACGCGGTTTGTTTGAGATCAAACCGATAAGATGGATTCAATCCTCCCTTTCCTCATTCGACGGCAGCTCGAAGACGGCGCGATCTCACGATCTTGATCCAGCAGCTTGAGCTGGAGGAATGGAAGAAGATTAGAGGAAGAGGGAGGAGACGGTTGCTGCCGGGAGGAGGCATTGCTGTCCCCATTTGGGGGAGGAAGACGACTCTTCATACTCCACTTTTGTTGTTTCTTGCGTACGTAGTTAGTACGCAGCGCGTACGTAACAGGAATTTTTTTAAAATAATATATTTTTAAAAAAAATTACAGAAATAATATGCTGAAAAAAAATTGCAGAGATGCACGCAATTCCAAAATACGACACGTCTCTGTCGCAAATTGGAAATGCGACAAAGCTCTGTCACAATTTCGAATTGCGACAGAGATGTTGTCGCAATTCTAAATTACGACAGAGACTTAGTCGCAGTTCCCTCTGTCGCAAATTGAAATAGCGACTTAAATGAATTGAATTTTTTTAATAATTCATTTATTTAGAATTTGCAAAAATAAATTTAATCATCGATAAATATTACAAGGGATTAGACGTATAATCCTTCTGAGACGAGGGCAATTGAATGTATATTATTTTTCTTTTGCAAGGGATTAGAAGATTTGATGTATATTTAACATTCTGAGTGGATACCTGTTTTATATATAGAACGAAAAGGAATACGCCTGGTGTTAATGTAAGTAAAACTAGACTGCATCAGCATTCCTATACAGAAAGCAATGTTTCTAGAAAATACAGCATGTCGTAAGACAACGAAGGTGCTACTGGATTGAAGATGCTGCAAACACCAATCAACTTATTTGAAGATAAATGTGTTTTTTGGCATTCAGTTAGAACCAGTGAAGTAAATACAATCAAATCATTTGCATCTTTTAAGTCTGAGGTGATCTATTGACGTAGTTCGCAGTGGCATTAAAATATTTTAAATTTACTATTTCAGTTTCATAGTACGATGGTACTTTACCTAAATGGAAGGCTTGTGTCCAGTGACGTGGGCAATCTATCAAATATAATCTATGTACATAAAAAATGTCTAGAGTGGTAGGTTTCATTACAGACAATGTTTAACTCTTTATATTTATTTTACATATTTGAGATTTATCATCATACAATTTTCAATGTAGATTTAAGATGCGACGATGATGTCCCATTTGTTTAGTTCTTCTGCTTAATATTAGTCTCACAAACCACAGTAGGGTTTATGTTGATACGATCTTTTTTTCTTCCTACTAATTTTTTGTGAAGGGCTCCAAGAGTATGGTACGAAAGTGATAGGATTACAAACTTGGACTCACAAAACGTTACCCTTAGTTGTTATTATAAGCCCTTAGTTGTTACTATGAGCATTGCAATGAAAGTTATTATGATTGCAATCGAAATTATTATGACTGCAATCCAGTTGACATTATGAGCATTGCAGTTATTATGATTCAACATTCTGAGCCCTTGGTTGTTATTATAAGCATTGCATTCAAAGTTTCCATATTCCATGTGCAGTGATGATATTTGATTGCCGCTCGGATGCTGTAATCTCTAGAACGGTCAACTGGATGTCACAAAACGATGGTGGGAGATGGAGATTAGAGAGAAGACGATTCTAAAATCAGAAGTTACTATGGAAAATAAAGTAGGCCATACTATTTATTACAACTTAAAATTAAAAGAATCATAACTTCACGTTTACTGAGTGCATCGAGGTCACTTCCCCTTCGCCTATGCCTCTGGTGGGGCTTCTATGGCACGACGTGCCCTCTCTCGCTTCCTCTCTCTCTCGGCCTCCTTCTCCTCCGCTTCCTTTCTACGTGCCTCCTCGCGTGTGGCGTCACGCTGCTCTTGAAGCTGCTGCCTGAATTCCTCATCCCGGTTGGCTTGATTGAGGAGCCTTTGATCTTCGGGATCGATGTCCACATCAAACCACTGCTCAAATTCACACAGTGGTGGACGCAACTGCACGAAACATATATTACGAAACACGTATGATTGTTACCAGCTGACGATTCCTCAGGCTCTTCTCCGGCGGGTCGAAGGCGTAGTTGCGGCACTTCCAATACCTCCTCTTCCAAGTTGTGATTTCCCAAGAGCGGACAAGCCTGCAAGGATCTCTGCACAAACACATCGGTGGGACGGCCCCGTGAGGTAGGAAGAGGTCCTGGTACGCGATGTTGCGCAGCCAGACCGAAGCGCCTCCCTCTTCCTTTGCTTTCCCCTTCCCCTTAGCACTTGCACGCCTCGGCTTTCTTTTCTCCCTCCCTTTTTTTCTCTTCTCCTTCCCTTCTCTCTTCTTTTCTCTCTTCTCTCGGTTCTGCACTTTCTCTTGGTCTCGCTCGATGAGAAGGAAGGCAGGCGGGTGGTATAAAGAGAGATATCGCCCTTATATAGGGTTGGGCGCTGCCTCTATCGTCCACCAACAATCGATTTATTATGTAATGTGTGTGCTATCACATCAGTCTGAAAAAAGATCAGTCTGACAAAGCTGATATCAGTGTGCTGTCACATCGCACTGACAAAGGTGATAGCATCGTGCTATCACATCAGTCTGATAAAGCTGGTAGCAACATACTGTCACATCGCACTGAGAAAGTTGTTGTCTGCGCCATCCAATTGACATGACAAAGCTGATGGTACTGTTTTTGTAAGTAGCTCTAAAAATGAGTAGCAAAAGCAAGAAGAAACCGAATAGCTTCAAGACGTGCCACTGGGGCATATGTCTCTCCATAGTCCAGTCCTTCCACTTGAGTAAAGCCTTGAGCTACAAGTCTAGCTTTATTCCTTGTTACCACTCTATTTTCATTTTGCTTGTTTCGGAAGACCCATTTAGTTCCTATCACATTGTGATCCTTTGGTCGTTCCGTCAAGTTCCATACTTCGTTCCTTTCGAAGTTGTTTAGTTCTTCTTCCATGGCCATAATCCAGTCAGCATCTTTTAAAACTTCTTCCACTATTTTAGGTTCAATACAGGAGACAAAAGAGTAATGTTCACAAAAGGAAACTTGTCTAGAACGAGTTTAGACACCCTTACTGATTTCACCGATGATTTGATCTATGGGGTGATCTTTAGCAATTATGTGATGACTTTTGATGTGGACTGGTCTGTCTTGGCCTTTTTCTTCCTCTTCTTCTTGACTTCCATCATGTGGTACCAATGATGATGTAGGAGGTTCATCTTTATCTTCCTTGGGCTTTATATCACCAATTTCTATTTTTCTCATTGCTTGCACCAAGGCATCATTACCTACATCATCTAAGTTCTCATGCTCACCTTGTGAGCCATTAGATTTATCAAATTTGACATCATAAGTTTCTTCTACCAAGCCAGTTGTATTATTAAATACTCTATATGCTTTGGACTTAGAAGAGTAACTTAGCATGATGCATGTATCACATCTAGTTTGAAATTTACCCAAATGAGTTCTCTTTTTATAGATATATACTTTGTAACCAAATACACGAAAGTATGATATGTTAGGTTTTCTGCCTACCAACAATTCATAAGGAGTTTTCTTAAGTAATCTATCAAGATACAGTCGATTAACAGCATGGCAAGCAGTATTAATGGCTTCAGCCCAGAATGCATCAGAGGTATCATATTCATCTAGCATAGACCTAGCCATTTCAATTAAAGTTCTATTCTTTCTTTCAACCACACCATTTTGCTGAGGAGTATAAGTGGCTGAAAGTTTATGCTTAATACCTAATTCATCACAGTGTTCAATTATATTTGTGTTAACAAACTCAGAACCATTGTCACTTCTTATTTTCTTGATAGGACAATTAAATTCATTTTGGGCCCTTTTTGCAAAAGTTTTGAAGATTTTTCCAACTTCACTTTTATTAGGCAAGAAGAATACCCAAGTGAATCTAGAGAAATCATCAACAATTACCAAACAATATGAGTTACCACCAATGCTAGCATATGAAGTGGGGCCAAACACATCCATATGCAGAAGCTCAAGTGGTCTAGTGGTGGACATGATACTTTTGGTTGGATGAGAATTGGCTACTTGCTTGCCTGCTTGACAAGCACTACATAGTTTATTCTTTTCAAATTTAACATCTTTCAAACCTACTACTAGCTTATTTTTGAAAAGCTTTTTGAGATTAGATATACCTACATGCCCAAAACGTCTGTGCCAAAGCCATCCAAGAGAAACTTTGGCTAACAGGCAGGTCGAAATACATGAGGAGTTAGATTTGAAATCTACTAAGTAAAGATTTTGAAATCTGAAACCTTTGAAGATAAGCTTTTCTTTTTTATCAAACACAGTTACCCCATCAGATGAGAAGTTACAATAGAATCCAAGATCACACAATTGAGCAACGGATAGTAAATTGAAATTAAAAAAATCAACAAGAAGAACATTGTCAATAGAGTTATCATTTGATATAGCAATCTTACCAAGACATTTTACCTTTCTCTTGCTATTATTACCAAAAGTGATCTTGTGGCTTGGATCACTTTCTCCTTCAATTGAGATGAATATTCTTGAGGTTCCGGTCATGTGTTGGGTGCATCCACTGTCAATTACCCAATGCCGGTCTCCACTCTTGTAGTTTACCTGCAGGTTCATTTCTTGACTTTAGGTACCTAAATGCTTTTGGGTCCTTTGATGTTAGTTTCAATAACTTTAGGTCTGAAAGGATTTAGCAGCATAGCCTTTGGTACCCAAACAGCTTTAAGTTTCTTATCAAGGTTTAAGGGACCTACAAATTTTACATTCATCTTCCCCCTAAAGTCCTTAAACAGCATATAATGGGCATCTACCATACAACTCCTATTTACTTTATCACGAGAGATATTTGCAAGATAACAATTTTTAGATTCATGATTTGATTTATGACAATAATAGCATTGAGTGCCTTTCTTGACAAAAATCTGTTTGGATCTAATCAATCCATCTTGCTTAGGCAAACTGTTGGGCTTGTATCCTAAACCCTTTTTGCCTAAGTTGGATTTCTGTTCATCAAGAATTTTGTCAAGAGTAGCACTACCCAGAAAGCATTTTTCTAGACCTTTGTCAAATCTGGCTACCTTGGCTTTTAGTTCTTCATTTTCAGTTTTAAGTTCCTTAACACAGGAAGCATATTTGCAATTTTCATCACATGCACTGGAAGAACTAGAGATCATAATTCCATCTTTAAGCAAGTCACATGAAATTGATGCGTCACATAAAGAGGCATGTTTAGGCTTGTTGGCTATCATTTCATTTTCAATTTCTAGCTCATAATATTTATTCTGCAAGTTTTCATGATTCTTGACGAGCAAAGTATGACTTGAGACTAGATCATTATAAATTTGCACGGACTTTTCATGTTCAAGAGTAAGCTTATCATGCTTGTCTTTTAGCAACTCTAGGTCATTAGTTATGCCAGCAATAGTCTTTTTAAGAGCTCTTTGTTGAAGTTGTTTTAGCATGCAAAGCATTATATAACACTTCAACTATTTCTACTAGCTCATCATAAGAAGGTGAGTCACTGACCTTTTGCTCATCTGTTCTGGCCATTAGACATAGAGGAAATGAGGGTGGTGGTGGAGTTGACTCATCTAAGGCAAGTCCAGCTAGCCCCTTTGATCTTGAGTCTTCATCATTAGAGGAGGATTCTTCACTTGAACTGTCCTCATCAGTAATCCATTCTCCTATATGAGCTTCTCCTTTTCCTTTCTTTGAGAATTTCTTGGAGTAGCTTTTCTTGAAGTGCTTCTTTTTAGACTTGTCATGATTCTTCTCCTCATCTTCATCATCTTTACCTTTGTACTTGTTCTTCTTCTTACTTTTGTTAGGGCACCGAGCAGCTATGTGACCCTTTTCATTGCACTCAAAACATATAACATTAGCAAAAGGATTTTTCTTTGAGTAGTAGGAATTTGACCTTCCTTTGTCTTTGAAATTAACTCTTCTCATGATTTTGTTGGCTCTTCTCATGAGTAGAGCTAACTTCTTCACATCTTATCCTCAGCATCACTTGACTCATCATCGCCTTCATCTGATGAATCTTGCACTATCTCCTTGGCTTTGAGAGCGATGGATTTCTTCTTTGGGGCATCCTCTTCAGCCAATGTAAGCTCATGTGCCGAGATTTTTCCAAGTAGTTCAGTTGGAGTGAGCCTCTTGAGATCACCACTGTTGGATAAATAGGTGATTAGACTGTGATAAGCTCGAGGAAGCACTCTAATTATTTTCCTACAAACCTCAACATCAGAAATTTTAGTCCCTAGACCTTTAAGCTCATTAACAATAGGATTAAGCCTAGAGAACATGTCATTAGCATTTTCTTGAGGAAGCATTTTGAATTGATCAAATTTCTCTCGGACAACATAATATTTTTCTTCTTTTACATCAGTAGTTCCTTTATGAATTTCTTGCAAAGTTGTCTAAATGTCATAAGCAGAAGTGAGATTACTTACTCTATCAAAAACTTCTAAACTAAGACAAGAAAATATGGCATTTCGAGCTTGAGCATCATACTGCATATTTTGAATCTCACTAGGAGTGGGTTCATGCTGGTGTTTTGAGCACCAGCTAGTGAATTTTTAGTCAAGGGGTTGCACATTCCCTCTCCTTGAATGACCTGACTCAGGGAGCCCAAGATGTATAATGGTTCGGACCGAACACCATGAAGAATGGTGTAAACCCGATCGACCGAGTTGGTGTGGTCCGCAGGCTCCAGAGAACGGAGGGTAGTTCGCCACCCATCGTCCCAATAATTTCTTTAGTCGATCAAGATTCGTGGCTTGAGCCCTTGGAGGATCATGTCGCTTGTCCGCTTCGACTTGGCGTTGGTCCATGGATGGGCTACGGCTACTTGATGACGCGAATGTTGAAGTCGTCGCAGAACTAGAGGAATTCCTTCCCCGTGAACTGCGTCCCGTTATCGGTGATGATGGAGTTTGGGACTCCGAACTAATAAACGATGTCACGGAAGAAGTTGGCCGCTTGCACCGAGGTGATTGTGGTGATTGGCTTGGCCTCTAACCATTTGGTGAACTTGTCCACCGCGACAAGCAGGTGGGTAAAGCCCCCGGGTGCCTTTTTGAAGGGCCCGACAAGATCGAGTCCCCAGACCGCGAATGGCCACGTGATGGGGATCGTCTGCAAGGCTTGCGCCGGAAGATGCGTCTGCCGGGCAAAGAATTGGCACCCTTCGCAGGTGCGAACGATTTGCTCGGCGTCAGCCACGGCGGTCGGCCAATAGAAGCCTTGTCGGAAGGCTTTTCCACGAGGGACCGTGGTGCGGCGTGGTGGCCGCAGACGCCGCCATGGATATCGAGCAGCAGTTGCCTCCCCTGGTCGGCCAGAATGCATTTCTGGAGGACACCAGTGGGGCTCCTCTTGTAGAGGTCTTCTCCGACCAGGACGAAGGATTTCGCCCATCGAGTGAGTCGTCGGGCCTCGGTTGGGTCAGCGGGGAGCGATCCGTCAGTCAACCGGTCGATGAAGGGCTTCCTCCAGTCGGAGTCAGCGATCAGCACATCGCGGTCTAACCCGGACAATTCCACGTCCGACCGCTCGGCTGTCGGAGTGGTCGCATCCGGCGGGTCGGTCGCCTGCTCGGTTGTCGAGTCCAGCCGGATGGAAGGTTTGTGAAAGTCGCAGAAGAAGATCCCAGGTGGCACCGGTCCATTGCTAGAGGTGAGATTGGCTAGGTAATCGGCCTTACCGTTGTAGCGTCTGTAGCTATGGTGAAACTCGAAACCCTTGAACCTTTCCTTGAGCTTGCGCACTTCCCGACAGTATGATGCCATGTGGACATCACGAGGCTCCGTGGCCTTCATGACTTGGTCGACGATAAGCTTGGAGTCGTGGTGTACGTAGAGTCGGCGCGCGCCGAGGTCGGCAGTGATCTGGAGACCGTTGACGAGGGCTTCGTACTCAGCGACGTTGTTGGTTGTGTCGAAGAGTAGTCGGATGGCGTACTGAAGCTTGTTCCCGAGCGGGGAAACAATGACGACTCCAGCACCCGCTCCGTTCTTGGTATAGGACCCATCGAAGTATATCGTCTAGTACTCGGGGTCTTCGAGCGCCGGTGGCGCCTGGGCTTCGGTCCACTCAGCAACGAAATCGGCCAAGACCTGCGACTTGATCACCGTTCGGGGGACGTACGATATGTCGTGGCCATTGAGCTCGAGTGCCCACTTGGCTATTCTTCCTGAGGCGTCGCGGTTGTGGATGATTTCGCCGAGCGGCGAGGAGGTCACCACAGAGATGGGGTGCTGGTCGAAGTAATGGACCAACTTCCTCTTCATGATGAGCACCGCATAGAGCAATTTCTGCACCTGCGGGTACCGAGCCTTAGACTCGGAGAGTACTTCACTGATGAAGTAGACTGGCCGTTGTACCTTAAGCACATGGCCTTCTTCTGCTCACTCCACGACAAGTGCCGCGCTGACAACCTGGGTCGTAGCGGCGATGTAGAGGAGCAGCGGCTCCCCTGGTGCCGGGTGATCAAGATTGGGGTGAGGTCGAGAACGCTTTCGACCGTCGAGAGCTTCTCGAGCCTCCTGGCCCAAATTGAACTGATCGGATTTCTTGAGCAACTTGTAGAGCGGCATTCCGCACTCGCCGAGGCGAGACACAAAACGGCTCAGGGCTGCAAGGCATCCTGTCAGCCTTTGGACTCCTTTCAGGTTGCCGACTGGGCCCATCCTCATGATCGCGGAGATCTTCTCCCGATTGGCTTTGATGCCACACTCGAAAACGATGAAGCCGAGTAGCTTTCCCTTAGGGACCCCGAAAACGCACTTCTCAGGGTTGAGCTTTGTACGAAACCGTCGGAGGTTCGTAAAAGTTTCCTCTAGGTCGGTGACGAGGTCATCGGCCTTCTTAGTCTTGACGACGATATCATCGACGTACGCCTCGACGTTACGGCCTATTTGGTCGTTAAAGCATATTTGCATACATCGCTGGTACGTAGCGCCCGTATTTTTTAGACCGAATGGCATCATCACGTAACAAAACGAGCCGAACGGAGTGATGAAAGAAGTCGCAAGCTGGTCGGACTCTTTCATTGCTATCTGGTGGTAGCCCGAGTAGGCATCCAGAAAGGACAGGGATTCGCACCCTGCGGTGGAGTCGATGACTTGGTCGATGCGAGGCAACGGGAACGGGTCCTTAGGACATGCCTTGTTCAGGCTCGTGTAGTCAACACACATTCTCCATTGCCCGGTTTTCTTTTTTACAAGGACAGGGTTGGCCAGCCACTTGGGGTGGCGTACCTCTTTTACAAACCCTGCGGCCAAAAGTTTGGCGATCTCCTCCCCTATGACCTTGTGCCTCTCCTCGTCGAAGCGGTGCAGGCGTTGGGCGACGGGCCTTGAGCCTGGTCAGATGTTCAAGGAGTGCTCGATGACTTCCCTTGGGATTCCTGGCATGTCGGAGGGCTTCCATGCGAAGAAGTCTCGATTGGCGCGGAGGAAGTCGACGAGCGCGCTTTCCTATTTGGCGGGGAGCATGGCTCCGACCAGCACGGTCTTGGTTGGATCTTCGGGATCGACCGCGACCTCCTTCATGTCCTCGGCGGACTTGAAGGAACTTGGCCCTGACTTGCTGGAGTCGGGGGCGGACTCGGAGATTTCCCTCTGGAGGTTAACGAGCTCGGCGGATGCGATGACCGTCGACGCCAACTCGCAACTGCTTCGCTCACAGTTGTAGGCGAGCTAAAAAGATGAGGCCACGGTGATTACTCCCTGCGGTACCAGCATCTTCAGCTTGAGGTAGGTGTAGTTGGGGACCGCCATGAACTTGGCGTAACACGGCCTCCCTAGGATGGCATGGTAGGAGCCGGGAAAGTCCACAACCTCGAAGGTGAGGGTTTCGGTGCGGAAGTTGTCCGGGTCCCCGAAGGTGACGGGTAGGTTGACCTGCCCGAGCGGATGGGCCTGTTGGCCCGGGACGACACCGTGGAAGGGCGCCTTGCTCGGTTGGAGACTCGAGAGAGGGACCCCCATGGCGTCGAGCGTCTCAACATACAGGATGTTGAGGCCGCTGCCGCCGTCCATGAGCACTTTAGTCAGGCACTTTGGCCCCATGATGGGATCGACGACCAGCGGATATCTCCCCGGCCGCGGAATGTGGTCGGGGTGATCGGTCCGATCGAAAGTGATCGGGGATTCCGACCACCGAAGGTACTTGGGCACGGCGGGAGCCACCATGTGGACCTCGCGGAAGGCGAGCTTGAGCCGTCCCTTGTCGGCATAGCACACCGGTCTGCCGAAGATCATGAGGCAGCTGTCGGGTTCTGGGAACTTGGCGTCTGCCTTCTTTTCCTCGGCATCTAGTGCCAAGTCCCTCTTCTTCCCCTTGCCCTGTGATGACGTGGGGTTCCCGGAGATGAAGCGCTTCAGGACTTCGCAGTCCCGGTATTTGTGTTTGATGGGGTACCCATGGTTTGGACATGGGCTGTCCATCAGCTTCTCGAATGGTTGAGGCGCTACCGCGCTGGCTCGCCGCTTGGCGTATGGGGTGGCCTCTGCGACTGCTGCTTTTCATGCTTTGTTTCTCTCGCCGCTTTCGTTTGTCGGAGCGGTCGGAGGGGGCACCGGCTTCAGCGCCGGGCTCTCGCTTGGCCTTCCTTTTCTCAAAGATGGCCCCCACAGCCTCTTCGCTAGAGACGTGGTTGGTTGCAATGTCCAAGAGCTCTTTGGTGGTTCTGGGATTGACGCAGTCCAGCTTGTGCACCAAGGCTTTGCAAGTGGTGCCGTAGATGAACGCCCCGACGACGTCGGTGTCACGGATGTCAGGGTGCTCGTTGTACTGTTGGGAGAAATGCCGGATGTAGTCCCGGAGAGTCTCCCCATTTGCTGCAGCTCTTCGTGTCCCAGAATTCTGGCGCTTGTATGTGCCCTAGAAGTTGTCGACGAAGAGGTTCTTCAAGTCGGCCCAGTCCTTGATGGTCTTCGCGGGCAAGTACTCGAGCCAGGCTCAAGCTGAATCCGCGAGGTAGATGGGGAGGTACTGGATGATGAAGAGGTCATCAGTAGCTCCACCCGCCCAAGATGCGAGTAGTCTTCTAACCGACCGGGGTTTGTTGCCCTCGTACTTGGTTATATTGATCGGCGCCCGGAACCTGGCAGGGAAGTCCGCGTCGCGGATCTCCCGACAGAACGCCCGTGGCCCTGGGCCATCGGGGCTCGGGCTGCGGTTGTTGCGCCGACCGCTGTCTACGACCCGTGATTGGGATGCTTCGTCTATTGCTCTTTTCTACGCCTTGAGAGTGGCGTGGACGTCGTGGTTGTTGCCCAGGCACTGGCGCACCGGAGTGCGTGAGGCCTGGGGTCGCTCAGGCTGCGGTGCCATCTGCGTCGGACTCCGTCAATCTCGAGCGGCAGCGCGGCTCGGACGGCCCGAGGAGGCGCCCGAGTGGTGGGAGCGAGTTCGCATGTCCAGACGGAAGATGTTCCACTCATCCGGAGGTTACGGTATAGCCACGCCTCCGGGTCCTCCGGCCGGATGCCTGAGCAAGATTGCGATTCGGGCGACGCTCGCTTGCATGGGGAAGAACGAAGATCGTCGGAGCCCTCGGCCACCGATGATATACGGACGTGGCGAGCGCGACGGCACCAGATGCAAGTGGGGGCTGGGCCGACGCCGCCTGCCAGTCGGCTCGAGTTTGTCAAGCTCGGCCCTCGAGCCTCCACTCATCGCAAGGCTTGTTGGAGCTCGGCCGGCGAGCTTGAGGCACTCGCTGCGTTCAGGCCGATATTCCGTTCTCGCGCCGGCGCTGGGGAGAGCTCTCGACTTCGCGGGGGGTTGCGGTCTGCAGTCGGCCACGCCCGCCATGTTGCATTCGCGGGAGTGCGGTCCGTCCGCAATGCGCTCCGTGTCGGAGCTGGAGTCGTGGCTAGAGGAGTCCTCTAGTAAGTCGTGGATGGAGGCCGGCACATAGCCGGTCATCGCCACGAGCTGTGAACTCTTGGGCGACGCCGCCGATCGCTGAGCTTGGCGCCGCCGCCGAGATGGTGCGGCGGCTGATGGGCTCCGGCGTCGGTCATGTCCTGGGCCTCGAGCCGGAGGTTGCCAAGGATATTGGCGATGGAGTCTAGGCTCCTATCGGATGCCTGGTCCCAATAGGTGGCGGGGAGAAGCACGAGCTCTCCCGCCGAAGTGGCGACGAAATCGAGGGTGCCGAAGCGGATCTAGCTCCTCGACGCAGATACGCCGTCGCGGGTGAAGGAAGCCATCAAGGAAGTGAATGGGAATCCGGAGATGACGATGGTGACGCGCAAAGCCCCTACCTAGCGTGCCAACTGTCGGTGTTTCGAGCACCGGCTAGTGAATTTTTAGTCAAGGGGTCGCGCGTTCCCTGTCCTTGAATGGCCTGACTCAGGGAGCCCAAGATGTATACTGGTTCGGGCCGAATGTCCCTACTCCAGTTCGTGTGGTGGATCTCAGATTGCTTTGGGTGCGCTTGATCGCGGCGTTACAAGCGAGGACTAAGGACTGGCCTTGAGCGCCTCGTACGAGTGGGAGAGCTCGAAAGCTTGAGGAGGCTAAGGGCTCGAAGATGTAGGAGTGTTCGAGCCATGCGTGTGTGTGAAAACTGTTTGCTCGTAAAGCTCGCCCCTTCGCCGAGGGTCCTGCCTCCCTTTATATAGACGGAGGGGGCAGGTTACATGGGAATTTGGAAAAGAAAGGATGGGGTGTCCTACGCCTGGGAGTCCTGGTCTTTGATCTTGGCGACTGACCGGTGTCTGCTCACCCCATGCTGGGTCGGCGGATATATCGAGTGGCGTAGTTTTCTGTTTCGTCGGGAAGTGGCGCACCTACCCTCTGCACGTTTGCCAGGTGCTGACGCCGTAGCGCTTGGCTCTGGTGTTGCCTCGGGAGAGAACGTATCTTTCCACTGTGCATGACTAGACGATGAGACTATTGCTTGACTTCGGCAGCCTCCTCGCCACCTCGGGAAGGAACCACCTGCCCTCGCACGGTCATTCTGAGCCGTCGTGTCTGTGGGGCAGGTGGCCAACGACCGGTGATGGTCTGGCACCCGACCCTTGGCGGAGATCGCCTTAGCTCGGTCGGAGCTTGTGGGGCGCCCGACCTATGGCGGGGGTCGGACTGCCCCTCGGTTTGGTCGGGGACGAGTGTCCTTCGTGGCCCAGCGAGGCCTTTGGCCAGAGCTGGGCCCGGGGCAGCCCAATTGTGTTCCCAGGCCACTGGGGGTACCCATGGTATGAGTACTCGTCAGTTCACCATACACAGTTTGCCCTTCGGGCATGATACGTGAAGGCAGAGGCTTCTCTGTAACCCTTCAAACATCATACCCTACAGTTTCTAAATAGCATCTCATTCTAATTTTCCGATAAGCATAATTAGTACCATCAAAAACTGGTACTCTACCAATACTAACAGTTATGGATCCATTTCTCTCGGCCATTTACCAAAGCTAGTTAAGCTAATTAAGGTAAACCTGCTCTGATACCACTTGAAGGAACGAGTTGGCCTAGAGGGGGGGTGAATAGGCGACTCTTCAAATTTTAACTTCACAGTTTACAAAAGATTACTTTAACAGAAGACAATGACTTAGAACAAAAAGTAACAGAAGTATATCACAAACAATGTTAACAGCGAAAGCAACACAAATTGAAGTAAAGCACAGAATGAGACAAAGATTTATCCCGTGGTTCGGAGCCCTTCTTCTACTCCACGTTGAAGCACTTCTCTCGAAGTATTGCTTCCCAAAGCTAGTCGCAGTAGCTTTGTGCTCACTCGGGTAGCTCTTTCACCACTGCAGTGAGGTGAGCTCCAAACCTTTCACAATCAAGTGGCCTTCCACAATCACGGTTGGACAGGTCGCACTTTTCACTTCCTCCAAGCTGTCTAGGATCACAAGATCCAAGAGTAATAAACTTGCACAAGTTCTGTCTCTTGGCTCACTCGCAAACTTCAACACTAGACACAAGCTTGGAGCTAAAACACTTAGGAAAGTTGAGGTTTTTTGAGTTTCAAAGTGAAGCACAGACTTCTTTTGAAAATGAGAGCTCTTTTGAAAGCTAAAATGTCAAGGAGTTCATAAAGTTCTATGGTAGATGGCTTAGGAAATGCTTATATAGCCAATTGGAATGAATATAGCCGTTGTACCTACCACAGTGACCGTTGTACATGTTAGAGTGTCAAAAATCAGCTAATACATGTTTACAACAGACTAAACAGAAAGACTTAGCGATACTGAACATATGTATCACGGACCAATTTCAGACATTTATGCCGGACCAAAAAGTTTGGTCCGTCATACATGGGAAACTTAGAAACATTTGGTCCATCAGAAGAATAGAAAGATTACATGTATGGCGGACCAAAAAATTTGGTCCGTCATAGATGGGAGTTTCAGAGAGTTTGGTCCGGCAAAGGAATGGAAAGTTGTATGTATGCCGGACTAAATATTTTTGGTCCGTCATAGATGTGAATCACTGAGATCAGTGGCTACAGACCATTTTTGTCGCAAAATAAGTTTAACCAAAGGATTTGCTTTAACTATAGACTTAACTTTGAATTAGTAATATTTGGTCTGTCAAGGATGGAAAATTCTCAGATGTGAAATATATTTTGGATCACGGACTTAAGGTGTAAATATCAAAGTTTGGTCAAGAAGAAAAGATCTGAGATTCTGAATGTGTGACGGACCAAAAAGTTTGGTCCGTCATAGATGAAAGTCTGAGAGTTTTTTGTATGTAGAAGAAATATGTATGCTGGACCAAAATATTTGGTCCATCATAGATGGAGAAGCTTGATTTCTAGAATTCTCAAAGGAATTTTCTCAACGGACTAAAGAAAGTGAAAATATGAGGTTTGGTCCGTCGTGAATGAATAGACTTTGATCAATATTTTGTCAAAGAATATTATTTATGCTGGACTAAAATAACTATGGTTTGGGATAAGGACTTTGGGTAGATTTGTGACAGACTTAGGAAAAGAACAACTAAATTTTA
This sequence comes from Guadua angustifolia, assembly GCA_036346375.1. NCBI lineage: Eukaryota > Viridiplantae > Streptophyta > Magnoliopsida > Poales > Poaceae > Guadua > Guadua angustifolia. The sequence continues at coordinate 40,342,231 of CM070512.1, forward strand.
GTCCGTCGCAGATTTGGATATTTTGTATGAAGATGGATTTTGATTCAAGGAGCAGAATGACTAAGAGTTTTAACTCTAAGCAGTCTTGTTTTGACTTAGCCTTATGAACCAAATTACCAATTTGTGCAAAGTACCTCTTTATAGTACAGTCAAGCTAAAATAAATCTAGCTATTTGACTTGAATCAACTCCCAAGTCAGAAACTAGTAAAAAAGTACCTTAATCTTGTTAATCCAACTAGCTCCATCTTTGTATTCAGCATATGCTCTTCATAGTTCCAAGAATTATTAACTCGGTCATCAACACCAAAACTACCTAATAAAATATGATAAAATTGAGGGGGTCTAGATGCTATCATATGTGAGGAGGGGGGCGCCTGCATGCGTGGTGTGGCAGTTGCGGCCTGTGGCACATGTCGACCCCATACAGGTGAGGCACGTCCGTGAACTAGTACGACGTCGTCGTCCATAGGCCTACTGCACGACGTAAGCTAGATGATGCGGGCGGCCCTCTGGCGTACACGCTGTAGCGTCCCTCTCAGGTAGTCCATCGTGACCTTGAGCTTGTCCATTTGGCCTACTCATGCCAGCAGTGCGTCCACCTCCTCCATGGTCTCCCTAGCGAGGTCGCTCTGCGCACAAATTGAAATGCTAGTTAGTTCGTACAATTACAGTAACGATACATTGGAATGCATGTGAAAGAAGTACTAACCGATCGGTGAAACGCTGAGTCTAGCTGGGTGGGATAGGTGTCCGCTACGGAGGGCTCGAGCCTTGAAGGCGAGTCAACGACACGCACAACGCGAACGTGTGTGCGCGGTGTGAACCACCGGATGTACTCATCGTACGTGCCGGAGTCATACAGGGCATCCTCCTCGTGAACGTCCGCCAATGCTTGCGCCCACTGCTGAGCATGAGGGATCATTTGTTTCTTGCGTACGTAACAGCGTAGCTATTCATTTGGCTGGCACGCGTCCGATTCCAATTTAAAAAATTTAGGAAAATTTATCAAAAAATTATTTAAAATTAGTATTAATTGTTTTATGATATCTGGTGTAAATATTTTTTTAAAAAAGTATGGAAACGTTTTTGAGTAATTCAAAATGTACAAATTAGAAAATAAAAAAAAGAAAGTAGAAGTATTTTTAGTAGCAATATTTGTTCAAGTGTGTTAAGTAGCAATATTTACTTCAACATATTTTAGTAACAATATTTTTTCAATTATATATAGTAGCAATATTTATTGAAGCATGTCAAGTAGTAATATTTTCTCAAGTATGTCAAGTAGCAATATTTATTCAAGTATGTCAAGTAGCAATATTTATTTACACACTTTTTAGTAATAATATTTGTTCAATTATATTTAGTAACAACATTTGTTGAAGTATATTTAGTAGCAATGGACAACACCCAAAAATTGTACTATTTGTTTAAGTAGCAATATTTGTATGCACAAATTTTATCTTGCTATGGTATATTTTAATATGTTAATATTATCCATATTGAAATGCTTACTTCTCGTTGTAGCAATATTTTGTTGTACAACATGCAATTTAACATAAGCAATTTCTTGCAAATTATTTTCATAAGCAATTTGTGTGAGGTATTGAAATGTAAAAGGTGTTGATATGTGAATGGTATTGATATGTAGTTTTGTAAATACCTATTTTTGCACTAGTGTGCAAGGTTTCAAATTTTGTATCAGATCATATCTCGGAGGTGATCGAAATCCAAAATCTCAGTGAGATCTCGGAATTTCAAACGAAATCCAGATGAAATCCAAAAAGCAAATTTCAAATACGACTTTCAAATCCTAATTTACAACTTTCAATTGTCTAAAATATAGCAAATGTCATGTAGAAAATTTTCCATATTTAGGAGAGATAATACTATATTTATTTTCATGTTTTTAAATACCTTCTTTATACATTTATTACATTTTTAATCAATTTTAGCCTTCCTTGTATTTTTACAAATTTTACACCATTTTTTTTGCAAATTTTTCAATTTTTTTGGATTTTCCCCCATATTTTTCCAACCTAGCTTGGTTTTCACGGTTTTCTCCAAAAGCCGTTCGGTTTTTGCACCAAGCAGTTCTTCATCAAAAACCGTGGTTTTCACACGTAGGTTTGACCAGAATTCAAATTTTTTGAATTTGCAAACCGTTCGGTTTTTCCCAGTTTTCAAGCGGTTTCTCACAAAAACCGCTACCGCCGGGCTAGCAATTTTTGGCTTGGAAACAAAATTGTGAACCCTGGGTACCACCACACTTGCAAACCTAACAACTTACTAATTAATTTAATTCAATAATAATAGATAAAAGTAGAGCATTATTGCAACAACATGCTTGATTCTTAGATTTTTTTGAAAAATACATCAAAATTTGGTTTTAATTCATGCATTTGAAATTATGATTCCTAGGCACTATAGTGTCCAATTTTAGTGTCATCTTATATACAAGGTGGCCGCACTCAAGGGCATCACTTGCACGGACACGCCCCTACTGTCGGCTTTCTTCAAGGTGGCCCTCCTCTAACATGGCCCATTGGCGTGGCTACCATGAAGTGTAGGCCTCTAGTACGGTGCCCTAACACAGCCCACCTCTTCCCCACAAGACTCACCATGGGATTGATGGCCAAACGACTCTGTGGTAGGACCACGTGTCACTTACAATAGCAACTGTGGCTATTGGATGTGGCCCCTTTTATGGTCGGCTGGACCGAGTTCAGCTTCGCAAGCATGCCGAGGTCGACTCGGCTAGCTAGCCCAACCCACAATGTTTTTTCCCATCATCACAGTTGCAATGATGAATACTTCTAGATATAAAGGTTGTGCAAACAGTTGGTCTGCCTGATGTAACATTTGTTGTACATCCTGATGAGAAGTCTAATGAATATTGATTAACACCCAACATTATTGACTGAAAAAGCATGTAAACAATAGGTGCACGGATGTTTCAGTTTGTTGACATAGTACATGGTATATATCATTTCCATCATAGAAATGCCTTCACTTAAGCATATCTTTTGTTTTAGTATGCCGAAGAAAGGGAAGAACATTTAGGTTTTGCTTGAGAGGCCTATTTCTGGCCAAGATCCCTGTGGATAGGGCAGATCTTGATCCATCCATAGGGATCCCGGCTAGGAATGAACCTCCCAAATAAGGCCTTAGAGTAGGAGAAGATATGGTGGTAGGGTTTGAGAAGGGGAGAGATGCTGAGAGGTGCGAGCAACATTGGTCATGCCGATTGGAGATCCATTTTTGGGCTAGGCTGGGTCAGATCCAATTTCCATTTTTTGGCTCTCCTAATGGGCCATACTGATCCATTTTTGGGTTGGTCTGGGTCTGATCCAATTTCCATTTTTGTGCTCTCCTAGTGGACCATAGACAAGTCATGCCATCCTGACCTTTCTGGCCAAACCAAATTTGAAGAGAAAACTAGCTGTAGGATTCAGTCAGGGGGCAAATGCAAATAAGACAAGCCTTAGCATATCAAATTAGACATGAGCATCTGATACAATAGCAATAGTATTTAGTTGCCAATTCTAAAACGCCTATCAACAACAGGATTTGTATATGTAGATACAAGTGAAATACAAGACCAAGCTGCATATAGTCTGCTTGTCACTTTGTCTGATTCGTTTGATGGGTTGCCCCTGTTGGAGATATATCCTAGAGGCAATCATAGAGATGATTATATTTCTTTATATTAGTGATTAACTATTTTGTTCCTTGAATATTATTATTATTATTTATTAGCAAGTTTGTAACTTCTTTGTGAAACTCTATATATGACTATGTGATGATTATTCTAAAGTGATCCCTAGTTGATAAACATATGAGGACCATATGAATAGACTAGCATATGTATTGGCAGATGACCATGTTTCACGGGTTATAATTCTTGGTCGTTGATTATTTCCAATCACACCTTTCTGAATTTTTGAGCTATTTTCAAGATTTTCTGCAGTAAAGAAATGTTTCACTAATTTGCATTAGCCGTTTTGAAACTTTAAAAATTATTTGAAACTTGAACGGAGCTTAGAAATAATTTATTTAGGTCCTAAATAATCTCATATGCCTCTCCAAAAAATTATCTGGGTTCTAAATAACTTAGGTTGAATTCATGCATTTAAAATTGTGGAGCTACACAGCCTTTTCATACGTTAAAAGAGTACATACACAAATCATGCTTTAAAAGTGGTCTTTGATAGAATTTTTCATTCAACTCAATTTAAAGTATCATATAATCATTATTAGATTATACTTGGATAAAGAGATATAAATGTTTGGTTTAAGTGGTATATGAGAAGTGGGAGTATGTACTCTTAAGAGTATGATACTATTTTCTAACACACACACACACATTAGAACTAGAGTTATCTTCTGTTATGATTGTTTGATCTTAGGTATGTGCTGATTATATATAAAACTTAGGAAATCATGTCAACAAAATTCGTTCAAAATATTTGAATTCGAGTATATTTCTTTTCAAAGATATGCATTTTATTTGAATTTTTATAGATCTATATATACCATAATACTGATTTTTTTAAAAAAACAAATTTAGGTTGAATTCACACATTTAAAATTATGGTATGAATAGAAATATATGTGCAAAACAGAAAATTTTAAAAGACAGAAACAATACAGGAATAGAGTGGTTGAGTGTTGGAAAAGCACAGGAAATTTTGTAGGAATTTAAGAGTGAACAATGTATCTTAACTCCAAATCAACCAAGCTGTTTTTCGTTGTTAGCCACTGATAGATGGGCCCCCTATTTCATGGTCCTTAGAGCAACTCCAATCCAAACCCTTATATTTTCCCCCTAAATCACTCATTTAGGGATGGTATAAAAATTAGGGGCACCCTATATCAAATTTGTCTCTAACCCACATTCCCTATTACTCACCCCTATTATTTATTTAAACATTATTATTACTTTGCACCCATGAATCATTTACTAAAAATAGAAATAACAAATAAAAAAATGTTGAAGAAAATAGTAGGGGGGAAGGAAAAAGCCCATAGATGTAGGGGTGAGAAGGGTCTCCTAGAATAGGGGTTCTTAGAGCATCTCAACAAGGCTTAAAATCCATTTCCAAAACGATTTTAGGCTTGATTGCAAAAAAAAATCTCAACAGTTTCTTTTAGCTCCTCAAATTTGGCACGAAGACTCGACTCTCATTTTTAGCGGGAAGCTCCCAATCAACATTATTTCATGGCCAGATGGCCCACCGACCAATTCAAAGGTGTTTTGGGAGAAAATATAGAACTGTTGGAGAACAAGGATTTTGAGGCCAAAATTTTTGGGAAGGTCCCAATCTAAGAATATTTGAGTCTAAATATTAGGAATCATTGGAGATGCTCTTATAAAGGTTGGGTTAGAATTCACATTTTTTAATTCTCCTTATAATTTAGGATAGAGGGAAGTTTAAGGGGTGGGTTGGACTTGCTCTTACCCAACCTTCGCCTTTCTCACTACTGCCTATGTCTACGAACAAAGCTTTAAAACTTTGACTATTAGTATATATTAAAGTATATAAATTTTCCATATGAAAATAGTATCATTGGATTTGTATTGCATGATAATTTCGTAATATATAATTTTTATTAATATATTATGATATAAACCACGGTTAAAGTATGCTTTTGAGACCGTAAAAAGTCAAAAACGACATAGTTTGTGAACAGAGTAGCAGCATTTCCTTCTCGCCCGATCTTTCTTTTCGTTTCCCAGAGACTGGGCGACGGCAGCAGCAATTAGAGCTACGTGAGCGGTGGCGCGGCGGTAGCTGGGGAAGCGTCGACCATAGATCGGGCAGCTTGCGGCGGAAGCTCCATGGATGGCGAGAGCTTTGGATCCAGCTCGAACGGAGGGCAACTGGGTCGACATGATCTATGAGATATTTTTAAGGTCAACATAAACAATCTTCAGATTACTGTACAGCTTTACCTTTTTTTTCTCTTAAAGACCAACATAATATCTGATGGGGAGAGGATGATGGTCAAAGTCCAAGGTGCCCAAATCCCATCTTCAACTCGCTGACTCAAGCAAGCGAGCAACTGCTAGATGGATTCCCCGTTACTGAGATGCTCTAAGGGTCTGTTTGGCAATAAGGTTTTGTAAAATCATGGTTTTATAAAACCATGGTTTGGGAATTGTCTTGACATAAAAAACATGACGATCTCTGACAAATCCACATAAAAGTAGAAGAAAATCAATGGAAAATTAAAATATAATCAGAAGCTCGCACTTTGTCCATTATTAAGAAGGGCTGTATTGGCCCTGAATTAACCATCTGAACAAGTAAATCTAAGAAGATGAAAGACCAGAAACAAAAGAATGCTGTCACTTCCTAGTCACAGCTCTGATGATGGTGAGCACATTGGAATCCGATCCTTGATTAACCTCCAAATCCTGATCCATACTACTAGACCACTACAACCAACTAGAATTTCTTCTTATCTGAATATTGAACCAGTCTGAACTTATATACAGCTACACTGCACAGACACTCTGCTACGACCTTCTTCCTCCTGAGGGCTCAGAGCTCAGAAGAAAGGGCTGCCGTCCTGCTCCGTCTTCGCCGCGGGCGGCGACACGAGTATGGAGGCGTAGAAGTCGTCCCCCGGCAGGTCGTCGAGGTTGATCCCCATGAGCCAGTCTTTGTCCAGCTCCAGGTCCTGGGCCTCCTCCTTGGGCACCACCACCTGCTGCAGGTCCATGTCCTGGAACGCCGGCAGCGAGTCGAGCTCCGGGAATGGGTCGTTGTCGATCTCCGACTCCGGCGTCCGCGTCTCCCCCCACGACTGCGAGTATGACGCCTCCTTCTCCTTCTCCTTCTCCTGCTGCATCTTGTCCCACTCGTTCTTCTTGTTGTAGAGTCGGCACAAAACCCAATCATCCAGCTGCGATTAATTAAACATCAACACTGTAAGCATTTCGACCTCGCAGGACGAAAATTTCTTCAAAAAAGGGGGGAAAAATAGAGAAAGAGAATTTGGCAAGAAGAGGTTGTCTTGTCCCGTGCTTACCCTGAGCGTGCCGGCCTTCTTGGCGGCGCCGCGGCCGCCAGAGTCGGCGAGGCGGTACTCGTGCATGATCCAGTCGGTCTTAACCCCGCGCGGCGGCTTGCCGTTGTAGAACACAAGCGACTTCTTGATCCCAACCGTCCTCCCCGCGTGCGCGACGGGCTTGTCAGCGCCGGTGGCCTTCCAGTACCCTGCCCCCGCCGCCCGGTTGGGCCTGGACCCGTTGGGGTACTTGCGGTCGCGCGGCGTGAAGAAGTACCACTCCCGCGCGCCGAAGAGCGCCCTCTCGGGCAGCTCCCACGGGTCGAAGCGGTAGAGGTCGAGCTCGGCGATGATGGGCACCGGCGGCGCCCGGCCCGCGGCGCGCGCGCAGAGGTAGTGCGCGACGAGCTCCTCGTCCGTCGGGTGGAACCGGAACCCCGGCGGCAGGTTCAGCTCCGCCTCCGCGTCCCGCCGCCGCCGCTGCGCCATTGCTTCCTCTTCCTCTTCCTCCTCGCGGCTCGGTTCCTGGTTGCTGCGATCAACGAGGGCGCGTGGAGCAGAGTGGTTCTTGGGCTCTTGGGGGGATGGTGTGGGCGGGGGAGGGGCGCGGATAAATAGGCGCGCGGACCGGAGGAGAGAAGCCTCGTGGGAAGGTGAGGGGACAAGGGTCAAAAGGGTGAGAGGACCGGAGGAGGCGAGGTGCATTTGGGGTCGGCGGCTTAGGGGAAGAAGACGACGACGACGTAGGGTCGCGGTGCTGCTTTCTAGCCGCCGTTGATTTTGGAGAGAGCTGCGCTGTTGGGTCCGGTAAATGGACGGCGTGATGTTACACTTTCTGCGTGTGAGAATAGAATGGCTGGCACATGACGTCACGATGATGAATTTGGCCGATTCCTCTTTGAAATTGATTTCTCCGGCTCTTTATTTTTAATGGCTAGCTAAAATCTAGCTGCACAAGCTGAGCTGCCAATGACTGGGCTGGCAATGACTGGGGATGGTTAGATTTGCTCAGTTTTGATTCTCCTGTGAGCTGACTAGGCATGTACAGTAGTATGTATATATGTGATTTTTTTAAGGGAGGAACTAATTTACTGTCGCTCGTTCGCGCCGTTTCGTGCGGCTGGAATACGAGCGTGCCGCGAAAAAAAGTTGGCCGTGTCGTGCTATCTTCCTCCCGTGCAACGCCGCATGCAGTGCGACTCGAGTGCGCCACGGCGTGGGCTGAAGGCCAACGCTCAAGCGCTAAGGCTATTCCCATGGGAGTTTAATTGAGCCATTCTCATTAAACGACGACATATCATCATATTTCATGACATGGTAGGTAATTATTAAATATGATAGAGAGAGTAGCCATGGGAGAGTGAGAGAGTTTCATCTAGATGAAACCTGAGATACGCAAACAAAATGTGATGTGGCACTCTTGAAAACTAAGAAATGAAACTATGCACTGGGAATAGCCTAAGGTTTGAATTTTTTCGAGTGAAACTTTGAAAGTTTAAATAGGAAGTTTCAACTCGGAAGAATTCAACTTAAAAAAATAAATTTAAAAATTTGGAAGTTTTAAATCGGAAAGTTTCAAATTAGAAAATTTCACCTCGAAAAGTTTCAAATTAAAAATTTTCAATATGAAAAGTTTTAAATCAAAAAATTTCAAATCAGAAAAGTTTCAATCGATTCAAAAGCTTTTGGTTCGAAAGCTTTAATTCAAAAAACTTTTGGTTCGAAAAATTTCTATTTAAAATTCAAGTCGAAAAATTTTCAACCAAAAAATTTAAATAAGAAAGTTACAACTCGAAAAAAAATTAAATCGAAAGATTTCAAACTAGAAAGTTTTGCCTCGAAAAACTTTGAATCGAAAAGTTTCAACTCTAAAAAATTCAACTCAAAAAATTTAAAATCATATATAAACTTGTGAGATTTTTGCGAGTTGACTTTTTATTTGAGTTTAAATTTTTTGTGATCGTAGATTAGACGCACGCACGCATAGGGAAAAAGGCCCATGCTGGGAACGGGAGAAAGGCTCACGCCAAGGACACGTGGAGCTCTAGCAAAGAAAGCGCATAGATCTATCGGTGAGCGCGACTATAAAGTGGAATTTATGGTGTTATATTTATAGATAAAATTATTAAAAAAATAAATCTTTTAAGCTTATGTAGAGGAAGTAGAATTTTTTCTTCATATCACTGAAAATCTAGAATAACATGGACTAATAGACATGGACCACTCGCTATAGCCTTTAATTAGCATCGGTACTCCACGGCTGACCTTTTTGACTGCTGTACATGACACGATAAAAAGCTAAAAAGGAAGAAACAGTAGTGTCAATCGGCCTTTTACATGATGTAGGCTTATTGCATATGTAAATCCACATGGATAACCGTAGCGATGTCAGATTTTATTAATTCAGGGATAATATTCGTATACATTTTCCTCCTCCGTCACCTAGCACCTTAGACAATGTAGAAAACAAAGTGGAAAAAAAAGAGAAAAGACAAAGATTTATACAGTCAAGCTCCAACTATTAGGACGGCACGAAGAATGCCTTTTTGACGTCGGAGCAGAGTCTAACAACCACCCCCTTCCTCTTCCTTCTTCAAATTTCACAAATCTCAAATAAAATTATAAATATAACCCTACTTTCACGTGGAAGACATTTTCTATGCTTCCCTATCACAAAAATACCTCTCCTCTCCTCAGCCACGACAGCCTTCCTCCCGCTTCTCGTCAGAAGTGACCTTTCAGAGCGCTAGTTAATCGCGACAATCTGCTCTCAGTACTGCCGTCACGCCAAACTCCTCGGGCATAACAAGGACAGATGTTACCTACCATGCTTTTCACCATAGGAAAGGTGGCTAGATTTGCAAAGCCAAATTTAAAAAAAAAGAGCTAAAAAGTTAATCAAATCCTTTTTCTTTTCTCGACTACGAAGCATCTCTTCGAAATTATTTATAGATTTAATTCCTACGAGTCACCTCATGAGCTTAAAGAGTTTGGTTCGTTGGTTGTCTGTCGAGCTCCATTTCCTCAGCAGGAATCAAATCTACTAACTAATCATTAATTTAATTATACTTTTGATTAATTATTTAATTAAATCGCTATTTAATCAAATTGAGCAGAAAGCTCGGCATCGTAAAAAAAACGAAATTTATGGGACAGAAAAGCGGCGGCTTGTGAAGCTGTGCGGTGAACGGCTATTAATCTACCCGTGCGTGATGTGATTTGGATGGGTTCATGGGTCGCGTGGTTCTTTGAACCTAGCCAGCCTCACCGTCACCGGATCAAAAGGTTCTCGACGTTTTCGTGATCAAAAGGCTGTCGGCACCATGATGTCACTGCCGACTTCACCTCTGTCACCCCAAAGGCCAAAGATGTGCCTGCATCAGCTATGGCCCATGGGGACTAGACACAGGTGGTTCTTCTGCAGCCATGCAAATGTGTGGTCCTTGGTGCGCTCTTATCGGGATGAGCTATGGCCTATGAGCTAGTCTTATTAGAACTAAGGGTGTATTTGATAAAGTTCTAAATTTTATTAGATTCATGAGATTTTATGCGCTAGAGAACTAGGGGTATTTGATTTAACTCTATTAGATTTTAATGGAGATTTGAGAGCTGGGTGAACGATTAAAAGTGTTTAGATGGATCATCTTGTTTGCATTTTAGACTAAAAATATAAACTTAATTCACTTTATTTTAGCCTACAAGTTTCAGATCTCAGGTGAACCTAGAATCTAGAGCTCTACCAAATAGGTCCTAAATAAAGATTTACAAATGTCTGCGTAGAAATTTATCAAGAAATTCTTTTACCTCTTCAATTTTTTTTTCAATTAAACCGATTACGGTGTATATGTTACTCCGCTGCGTGTATACCTATATGGTATTTTGTCCGTGCCATCCAACACATCTAGCCAGTTAAGTGGGATAAAGATTACTAGAACTAAGTCTGGTGTAATCTCGACGCTCAAGACGGTAAGCCCAACTCAAATAGTACAAAACACTTCCTACTAAAACATTTAAAAGTTTTTTTTTTTGAACAAACACCATATAAGGGCATCTCCAATGATACTAGCTATAAGAAATGTCCATGTCATCTATAGATAACATATAAACAACCTCTCTAATAGATTAGCTATAGCATTATCTATAAAATTAAATATTGACCCACATGTAATAGATAATAAGTCTTTGGAATCGCTTATACCGACTATACATTAAGTAATGGTCTATATCTCTCTTTTTTTTTTTTCTTTCACCTAAGTAAAATACTGAGATAGCACGCTTATACTAACTGAAGTGGTACTATTAGAGATACCCTAAGCATTACGATGGACACACACGTACTTAAGCCAGGTGGCTCCCCGGAGAACAAACGATCCCATCCACGGATCCACCAGACCGCAGGCTGCCCTGTGTCCTTTTGTTTGAATTATCTTTTGCGGCTGCTGTCGCAACGAATCGCCCAGGAAAGCGGTGGTAGCAGCTGCTTGACCTTCCAAGCGGGTAGGAAGTGCCGACGCCTCTGCGCATGGTGGATGTTGTCATGGTGGATGTTGTCCACCAAATACCTACGGCCGGCAGCTTTGCATCAAGCGGTCAGCACTTTGGCAGCAGGAACCTGTGTAATTGTTGATCTATTTCTTGGCCCCCAAGGCCTAATGTTTTCGGCGTGGTTTCAAATTTCATTTTTAGACTATATCTCGGAGACAATCGAAATTCAAAATTTTAGTGAGATCTTAGAATTTCGAATGAAATTTTTATAAAATTTAAAAAGTAAAATTCAGATCCGGAATTTTTTGGAATAGGATTTCCAAGATTTCGGTTGAAATTACCAAAATCTTAATATATTTCAACCAAATAAAAAATAGTTCAAACCATGTTAGAAAATTTTTGTGAATGATCTTGACGTATCATTAATGTTACCATAAAATTTTTAGATGATGATCAAGCCTAAATTTATTAAAAAAATCTGAAAGTGATATTGTCCTAGTAAAAGCTGAGTACATGTATCGCTTCTGTAGATTTCAATGAGCAACCAAAACAGATTTAGAATTTTTGAAACTTTTAGAAAAAGGTATGAAGACAATGCTTAAACTCTCCTAAAAATTTTGGATCATGATCACACTCAAGCGAATTTATAAAATTCTAACACTGTACTGTCTCATTTATGTTCCTTCAGTTTTTTATTTTTCAAAGGGAACAAATGAAGTTCAATTCATTTGTAAATTTTTTTGTATAATCTTAGACTGCTAAAGATGATACCATAAATATTTTAGGGCATGTTCAAGCTTGTACATTTTTATAAAAATTTGATAGTATTTATGTTATTTTAATAAAAAGTCTCAAAAATTCAATTTTTTAAAACAAATTCATGAAAGATGACATTCTTAAGAGGTATTGTCCCAAATCCGGTCCAAAAAAGTTGAAATCCGATCAAAATTTCTAAAATTTTGATGAAATTTGCCAAATTGATGTACCAATTTGATTTTTTTTATTCAATCGGAATTTGTAATCTCGTTTTCGGTCGATTGCTTAGATTAGTTTTGTTGCTGTTTCGATCTACTATGATTTGGCTTCTCCTCGTCTCCACCTGTGAAATCATGTGATGAAAAATTGGTTTAGGAAAGAAATTGGCATTGCAAAGTGTTTTTGGTTATAGCATACGTTATTTGAGATACATCTGCTTAATGCAATGCACTCGTGAGTGGTTGCATGGATTGACCTTGAGTCAAGTCGTGGACTTGTGCTCGTGCACGGTTTTTGTGTTTATTCATGTGCAGTGTTGCTCGAGGGTGAACGTAGTCGATGACGGACCGAACTAAGTTCATGGAGGAACCGAGATTCGGACTAGGTTCAGGAGGAATCGAGGTCTTGGTGGTCAAGGATGTCATGCGGGACGCTCGGGCTAGAGAACATGCACATGAAGGTCGGTTAGTCACGATGTAAGCAGTGGGCTGATCATGCGTGCAAGGTATTTGTTTCGCCTTGTTGGGCCAAGTTGAGATAAATATGAACTCTTTCCATGTTGGGAGTAGAGTTGTATTCTATCTCTGTTTTTGCTCTCAGATAAATAGAGGGAGGTCTCCTCTGCTTATTGGGAGAGAGGTTTTGGTTTTAGGGTTTTGTACTCTTGTGTTGGAGTACTTTAGACAATGAAATAAAATAATCTTCCGTAAAGTTTTCCTCGCATGTTGCTCTTGGCGGTCAGACGCTTTTGACAAGAGATTTTGCTCTTGCAATCGGCGTGTTCTTGTTGATCTTTCATCCGAAGATTGGTCTGCGCCGCCGCATGCAACGAAGATCACGTGAAGCACAAAAGTTCTTAGTTGCTGTGTTCCTCCGGAGATTGATCTGTGGCAACTAGTTCTCTCCGGTACTTAGTCCGTCATAGCCTTTCAAGATCAGTTTTCATCATCACCGATTCAGTCATCTTGCGAAGGTAATATCTTTTGATTCGTAGATCCGATCGAGTTGATTTTTGTTGCGTTAGTTTCATATTTGAATCTAGTTTCTACAGTTAAAATTTCATATCGATCTAACGGTTGAATCTCCAGTAATCTTATTGTTTATGTTTTGTCCGTCGCTAGTCTGTTTTTGGTCAGTCGTTATTAGATCGGGATTTGTTTCGGCTGTCTTGCGAGGGACATAACTTTAGATCTATAAGTTCGATTGAGTTGATTCTTTTTGTGTTAGCTTCGTAACAGAGGCTAGTTTCTGCAGTTAAAATTTCGCATCAATCCAACGGTTGGATCTTTGGGAATTATTGTTTTAGTGAACATGTGTCAGGCGGTTTTTATTTTGTCCATCATACCCATGCATCTCAGCATCAGAGGCGAAGTTTAGTCCGTCATACACATGTAACTCCTTTGCTACAGTAGAAATTTAGTCCGTCATACACGTCCAACTCTCTATCCGAACTGAAGTTTTGTCCGTCCTACATATGCAAATTTGAGTTGGTTTAACAAGGTTCTTGTTGAATACAAATTAAGCAACTGAGTTTGTCCGAGTGTTTCAAAAGACAAAAATTTGATATTAGCTTTTGCTCAATCATTCACCCCCTCGATTGGCGCCATCCGATCCTACAAGTGGTATCGAGCAAGGTTGAGGTATGGCGTCGATAAGTATGTTAATCGTCCTCCTATGCTTAATGATTCAAATTTTCTCATCGAAAAGTCGATGCAATCCTATATTGAAGCTCAAGGTAATGATGTTTGGCGAAAGTTTCTATCGCATATGATGTTCCAGATATAGTCAAGAATGATAATAAAGCGACGTTGATTTAAATGCTAAAGCTAAAAACTTGATTTTTCAAGGAATCTCGAAAAAGAATTTGATCGAGTTTCTCATTTACGCTCGCACATTCTGCTTGGAAGACATTATGTGACTATCATGAAGGTTTAACTAAGATTAAGAAAGTGCGCAAAAATATTTACCAAAAGGACTTTTCTCGATTTTGTAATGAGACCAGTGAATCAATTGATGATCTTTACTCGATTTGAGAAAATCTTGTGCAATTTATGGTGTTGGAGTTAACAATTCAAGAGAGGAGAATGCTAGTAAGATTTTGAGATCTCGACTCTGAATGGCGATGGTTGTTACCGCAATCAATCAAACTGTTGATTTGGATACATTGACCATGGATGATCTATATTCTAGGTTGAAAACTTATGAGATGGATTCTTTATCACCTAGAGTCGATAAAACCTCTACACATGCACTTGTTGCTAACCCCAAAGACGCCTTTCGGATTACCATCTTCGCTCTCCTTATCTGCATTAGCTTTTTTTTCAGATGAACAGTTTGAGATGCTCCTCAAGAAGATCTTGTACTCATTTCTTCACGCTATTTGTCAAAGCACTCAACAATGTGAGGATGAGGAGGCGGAGGTACTACTTGGGTCTTTCAACTGCTTTTGAGTGTGGTCTTCCCGCATATCAAAGCAAATTGTCCCAAGTTGAAAAAGAAGGAAGAAAGGGAACCAAAGACAACTTGACTCAAGACGCACTACTCCTAGCGCTCCAATTTTCAAAAGTCGCTAAGAAAGTTTTAGCTGTCTTGGAGGAGTGCGATCTTAGTGATGTGGACTTTGAGAGTGACAATGAGCCACGAGACAAGAAGGAGATATCGATGATGACTTCACGGCATGTGCTTTATGGCAAAAAGGATAATGACAAGTGATTCCGATTTTGATGAGGTAAGTCCTTCTTATGATGAACTTGAGTATGCTATGGTTAAATTAGCTTCGAGCTTAAAAAATCTAAGAAGGCTCTTAAAGAAAAAGATCTAGAAATTGATAGTTCCAATTCAAATTGCAAGGCTTAGATCTTTGATTCCCGATGATGATGCTCAGTAAGTCATGTGACTTAATTCACAATGAGCTTGTTTCACTTAGGAAAGAACATGCTTCTCTCATAAAGCAAGATAGGGAAAATGAGAAACAAATGAAAAATGTTAGCTGTTCAACCATTGATCTACATGATTCAATCTCTTGTTCAAAATGCTCCATATCGAATTGAAGTTGCATGATGCAAATGCTAGAGTTTCTCAAATGACGATGCCTTGTTCACTCATGAAGTTCTTTCCGCTCAAATTGTCGAAAACAGAAAGGAATAGTGGATGTTCCTCAGAATAATTGTTTAACTCGCCTAGAAAGGTTGATTACTTGGAAAAATCGTTAGAACGCTTTACTAAAGGAAAGAAAAACCTAAACATGATTTTGGATCAATCAAAAGTCAAGACTCATAACAAAGGTTTAGGTTTTGATTCTTATGCTCATCATAAAACACATGTTCCCACCGTTGTCAAAGCTCTTGAAAGTGGAAAGTTTGAAATTGCAAATGAGCCTAAGAAAACTGTCTTTAAATCATGGAGTTTTATTTTCATCGTGTGATGAATGCAAATGTTGCTTCTACTTCTAAAGTTAAACATTCTCATAAGTACACTTGCACTCATTGTGGTAGAGATGGACATCTAGTAGATTTTTGCTTTAGACTAGCCAAACAATGTAGCAAGAAAAAGCTAAGGCTAGGTCTAATTTCGATGTGCTCGCTTACTCCTCATTATGTGCCTAAGGTGATGCTAACACCTTTTGTTGCAAGAAACACGAGAAACAAAGAAACTGATTTTGTATACAAGTATACTCGTGTCAGTGCCTACTGTCGTGTGTCTCAAAGGTTGGATTCCTAAAACCTTTTATCTAACCCCAAGATCGAGACATCGACATTCTCTTTTGTGTAGGTTGTGAAAGAGAGGAAGGAGAACATATGGTTCATAGATTCGGATGTTCAAGACATATGACCGGTGATTCAAAATGGTTCTCTCCTCACACAAAGTTTCGTGATGAGGTCATCACTTTTGGCGACAACTCAAAGGGAAGAATTCTTGGAAGAGGAATTGTGCGAAGTCAATGAAAACTTCATTCTCAAGGATGTAGCTTTGGTAAGCAAGCTCAAATATAATCTACTCTCGCTTCTCGCTTGCTTGATGAAGATCTTGAGGTAAGATTTCGTAAAAATTCTTGTCGATATTAGATGTTTCGAAAATCTAGTATGCAACATCACTCGCATTGGTCGCTTGTTTAAAGGTGATTTTTCATGTTCAACATCCTGAAATGACATGTCTTGTATCTCATGTTTCAAAAGATCTAACTTTTGGCATCGAGACTAGGTCATATTGGTTTTGATCACCTTTCACCCATTAGTAAATCAAACTTGCTCGAGGTTTGCCTCAATTAAAGTATGACAAAACAAGTAATTTGACTTGCTCTCCCGTCAACATGGAAAATGATCGCACCACCACATTTCCCTATTTTCATTGTTATGACTAATGCTCCGTGTCACTTCTACATATGGACATTTGGACCAAAGAAGAGTAAAATCTGCAGGAGGTAAGTGGTATGTTCTTGTGATTGTAGATGATTACTCGAGGTACTCTTGGGTATATTTCATGACTACCAAAGATGAAGCTTTTGAATTGTTTCAAGAGTTTGCATTAAGGTTGCTCAAGGAATTGCTCAAGCACTTAAAGTAATTATGAGTGATAATGGAGGAGAATTCAAGAACACTCTTTTTGCTTCTTTTTCGTTTCAGACATGGAATTGAGCATCAATTTTCTTCTCTTTCGAGTTCCTCAACAAAATGGTGTTGTTGAGAGGAAAAATCGCACACTAGTTGAGATGGCTAGGACAATGCTTGATGAATATTCTACTCCTAGGAAGTTTTAATGGGCTATTTCTACCGCTTGCTACATTTCAAATAGAGTATTTTTGAGAGCAAAGCTTCATAGAACTTCGTATGAACTTCGGTTTGGACGCACTCTAGCATCTCTCACATGCGTGTTTTTGGTTGCAAATGTTTTATTCTCAAACATGGAAACCTTGATAAGTTTGAATCAAGATGCTCGATGGATTGTTTCTTGGTTATGCTCTTCACACTCGTGGTTACCGTGGTGCTGAATTTAGAAACTAACAAAATTGTTGAGACTTGTGAAGTCACTTTTGATGAGGCTAGTCTTGGTACTAGACCCGAATTTTCAGGGACACAAGTTACTTGCAATTCGAAAGTATCTTTTGGAAGAAAGTGATGATGAAGATGAAGATGAAAGTGGTAATCAAGTTGGCAACTCGATTCACCAATTCAACCACAGGAGAAAATCAGCAAGCATCTTCGAAATTCTTCCAAAGAAACACACATGATAATCGGACCTCGTGCAACTTCGAAATTTCAGCACCATTGCACATTCAACGAAGACATCCTCCTGAACAAATGATTGGTGAGTTAAATGTGCGTGTGCTTCGAAACATGTACAATACTAATGACTCATATGCTCATACTGTTTTTGTTGCATCCTTTGAATCCCAAGATGTAAGTCACGATTATCGATGAGTCTTGGATTAATGCCATGCATGAGAAACTTGAGAATTTTGAACTAATAAAGTTTGGGTTTTAGTTCCACCTCCTTTAGGTCGAATATCATTGGAACTAAATGGGTTTTAAGAATAAACAAAGTCAAGATGGGGTTGTTGTTAGAAACAAAGCTAGATTGGTTGCTCAAGGTTTTTCTCAAATTGAAGGACTTGATTTTGATGAAACTTTTGCACTGCTAGACTTGAAGCCATTAGAATTTTGTTGGCCTTTGCTGCATCTAAAGGTTTTAGATTGTATCAAATGGACGCCAAAAGTGCTTTTCTAAATGGTTTTATCTCTCAAGAAGTGTATGTCAAACAACCTCCTGGATTTGAAAATCCGAAATATCCGCACCATGTTTTTAAGTTGTCCAAAGCTTTATATGGTTTAAAACAAGCTCCTCGGCTTGGTATGATAGGCTTAAATCATATTTGCTGGAAAATGATTTTGAAATCGGCAAAGTTGATAAAACCTTGTTTTCTCTCAAGCATGGCAATGATCTCGTTATTTGTTCAGATTTATGTGGATGATATCATTTTGGTGGTACTTCTCATGCTCGTTGCCAAGTTTTCGACACTATGAGCAGTGGAATTTGAGATGAGTATGATGGGTGAGCTCACATACTTTCGGGTTTACAAGTCAAGCAAACAAGGCAAGGTATCTTTGTTCACCAAACGGCACACAAAAGATCTCCTCCGACGCTTTGAGATGGAATCATGCAAACTAATTTCCACACCTATTGGCACAACAATTATTTTGGATCCGGATGAAGAAGGAGAACCGTTAACTAAAAGGAGTATCGAAGCATGATTGATCGCTTCTTTATCTCATCGCTTCAAGACCGACATACACTTTGCGGTATGTTTATGTGCTCGCTTTCAAGCTTCCCCACGTGCCTCTCATCGACAAGCGGTAGAAACTAATTCTTCGCTATTTACAATCCACTTTAGAGTTTGGCTTATGGTACTCCTCATCATCATGTTTATCACTTAGAGCCTTCTCTAATGCTGATTTTGCGGGTTGTAGAATTAACAGAAAAGTACCTCCGAACATGTCATTTTATTGGTACATCTTTAGTTGCTTGGTCATCTAGAAAACAAGTTTCGTTGCTCTCTCAACCGCCGAATCTGAATATGTTGTCAGCCCGCCGCATGTTGTGCTCAAGTGCTTTGGATGATATCAACTTTAAAGGATTTTGGATTAATTATAGATAGTATTCCACTTTTCTCGTGATAACACTAGTGCTATTAATATTGCTAAAATCCGAAGGCAACATTCTCGAACAAAGCATATTGATATTCGTTATCATTTTCTTCGAGATCATGTGGAAAAGGGAGATGTTGAGTTGCATTTTGTTGATTCTGAGTTGCAAATCGCTGATATTTTCACAAAACCACTTGATACTTCTCGATTTGCCTTTTTGAGGGAGAGAGTCATGCCAGCACCCCATGAGCTTGTTTTGAGGGGAGTTTTATGTCAAGTCTTATTTAATGAGCTTACTTTATCATATTTCTTTATATATTATGTAATTAAGCTTATATATGATAATCTAAATTGTCCTACTTGAACTAAAAGTGACATTGTGGAATTCCTTAGTTTAATTGTCTATAGTGATATCTTGCTGTTATAGGCCTGATATTGAATCCTCTTGACAAAGTTGGGCTATGAAGCATGTGTGTTTTTCAGCTTTACTCTTTCATAGACCATTTAATATCTTTGCATGTTTACAATAAGAGAAAAGGGAATAAAAAAAGGGGGCTCAAATCTGCAAGAAGCATGTCAAAATTATCAACATGTGCAAAAGCTTCAAGATGTATGCTTCGAGCATGCCATTCCCTCGAAAGATAAGATGTATGCTACAAGCATGCCATTCCCTGAAGATAAGATGTATGCTTCAAGCATGCCATTCATTGAAAATAAAAGAAGTATGCTTCAAGCATGCCACATGCCGCTTTCATCGTTATCAAGATTATTTTGGTCTACTAGACCGGAGTTGAAACTACTTGCTTGCCCCGAGTTGTTAGTTGTTTCAGCTTTTGGGCCTAGTTTTTTTTGCCAAGATTGTGCTTAGTACTTGGCTATAGTTGATTAAATGGAGGTTGAGATGCATGTCACTTCCTAACTTGATTAAATAATATTAAGTTCATGTATTATGCTTATTATGTGATATATACGGTTATATGATCAAGAAAGCTCATTGGTTCTTTTCTTGGCACTCATTTGTTTTTCCTTGCTGAAATCATTGTCAAAGGGGGAGAAGAAAGTTTACATTCAGGGGAGAAGTAAAATGTTTTATTGGCAAAAGGGAGATTTTTTGGAGTCAAAGGGGGAGAAAATTTTGTGCACATTCGCTTCTTTTTAGGAGAGATTTTTCACTGTGTTTTTTGATCACTTTGCTTTTTGTTTTAAAATGAAATTTCTTAAAATCTTTTTCTTATGAAGAGAATGCCGATGTTTTGTTCTAAACGGTGTTGCCAATGTTTTCATCAAGGGGGAGATTGTGAAATCATGTGATGAAAAATTGGTTTAGGAAAGAAATTGGCATTGCAAAGTGTTTTTGGTTATAGCATACGTTATTTGAGATACATCTGCTTCATGCAATGCACTCGTGAGTGGTTGCATGGATTGACCTTGAGTCAAGTCGTGGACTTGTGCTCGTGCACGGTTTTTGTGTTTATTCATGTGCAGGTGTTGCTCGAGGGTGAACGTAGTCGATGACGGACCGAACTAAGTTCATGGAGGAACCGAGATTCGGACTAGGTTCAGGAGGAATCGAGGTCTTGGTGGTCAAGGATGTCATGCGGACGCTCGCTAGAGAACATGCACATGAAGGTCGTGGTTAGTCACGTATGTGCAAAGCAGGGCTGATCATGCGTGCAAGGTATTTGTTTCGCCTTGTTAGCCAAGTTGAGATAAATATGAACTCTTTCCATGTTGGGAGTAGAGTTGTATTCTATCTCGTGTTTTTGCTCAGATAAATAGAGGAGGTCTCCTCTGCTTATTGGGGAGAGAGGTTTTGGGTTTTAGGGTTTTGTACTCTTGTGTTGGAGTACTTTAGACAATGAAATAAAAATAATCTTCCGTAAAGTTTTCCGCATGTTGCTCTTGGCGGTCAGACGTTTCGGCAAGAGATTTTGCTCTTGCAATCGGCGTGTTCTTGTTGATCTTTCATCCGAAGATTGGTCCGGCCGCTGATGCAACGAAGATCACGTGAAGCACAAAAGTTCTTAGTTGTTGTGTTCCTCCGGAGATTGATCTGTGGCAACTAGTTCTCTCTGGTACTTAGTCCGTCATAGCCTTTCAAGATCAGTTTTCATCATCACCTGATTCAGTCATCTTGCGAAGGTAATATCTTTTGATTCGTAGATCCGATCGAGTTGATTTTTGTTGCGTTAGTTTCATATTTGAATCTAGTTTCTACAGTTAAAATTTCATATCGATCTAACGGTTGAATCTCCGGTAATCTTATTGTTTATGTTTTGTCCGTCGCTAGTCTGTTTTTGGTCCGTCGTTATTAGATCGGGATTTGTTTCGGCTGTCTTGCGAGGGACATAACTTTAGATCTATAAGTTCGATTGAGTTGATTCTTTTTGTGTTAGCTTCGTAATAGAGGCTAGTTTCTGCAGTTAAAATTTCGCATCAATCCAACGGTTGGATCTTTGGGAATTATTGTTTTAGTGAACATGTATCAGGCTATTTTTATTTTGTCCGTCATACCCATGCATCTCAGCATCAGAGGCGAAGTTTAGTCCGTCATACACATGTAACTCCTTTGCTACAGTAGAAATTTAGTCCGTCATACACATCCAACTCTCTGTCCGAACTGAAGTTTTGTCCGTTCTACATATGCAAATTTGAGTTGGTTTAACAAGGTTCTTGTTGAATACAAATTAAGCAATCTGAGTTTGTCTGGAGTGTTTCAAAAGACAAAAATTTGATATTAGCTTCCGTTCAATCATTCACCCCCCCTCTGATTGACGCCATCCGATCCTACACCACCATCCACTACGATTTAGCTTCTATTAACATCGGCATATATCCCAGCTTTGTATACTGAGAAATATATTGAATATTTATTATTAAAAAAAAACTGACGGTCGAATCCGGAGGTTCGACCGATGAACCGGTGAACCTGCGGCTCGCCCAATTCACTCACTGGTCCGGCTTTTAAAACTATGCTTCTCCGGTCGCACGTGTCGAAATGTACGAACGTGTCGAAATATACGAACGTGCGACGGGTCGCGGACGGCCCGGCGGCTTACATCACACCCCCATCAAACCGCGCGGATCGGGTCCGCCAGAAAATAATGGACAGAACGATCGATTCCCCGATGGTTCCTGTTTAATAACGAAATCTTGGCTTATTGGTCCGTTGCGCTTTTTTAATATATAAATTTTAATCTAGCATCTTTACGTATACAATTATAAAAAGTCATTTTCTTAACAGTAGAAACGTCGATATGTGGTATATGTCACTTGCTATGTTTGTGTACCACGGCAGAGTCCTAAACCTACGGATGGATGGTGCACCGTGACAGACTTACTGTCGCACCGTCCAGACTCATCAGCAAGGTGCCGAGCACCCTAAACGTCGCAACAGATCGATCTTACTATTGTGCTTTGGCTCGGTAACACCTCTGCCACAATCACCATTTAGCCACAGGCTTGACCACCTGGCCTTTTGTCGTTAGGAAATAGATTATTTTTGAAAAAAATAGATTGGCTAGATTTTTTAAAAATTACGTCAGGAAAGAAAAAGCTTCGGCTTCTTTATAACTACCGGGTTAGAGCACTAGGCAACAAACCAAGTAAACAAACTGAGCTTTCCTGACCACTTTATTCTACCACCACTGCTATTTCTTCCCTGCTAATGACAGAAGACCAAATGTAAATGGAATCTACAGCTTGAAGATCGCGATTCTTCCTATGCTCCAGGGCAGTTCCTGGTATTTCAGAGGCTCTGGTTTTAGACAAAAGTGGAGGCCTTTCATCATAATATAAACATACAATAATATCTTTTATTTTAATTACAAAAGCTAAATTTCAATTCAGTAGCCACTAGACTTAGTACATCACAAAACTGCAAAGTACTTGTTGACGACAATCCACTAACAAACTAATATTATGAATAAGTCTAAAAAAACTATAAATGATACTAAGGACAAAAAAATTTACGGGAAGATTACATTAGCCAATTAGCCAAATCACGCTAAGGGAGAGCCATGAGTCATCATCTATCACCTGCCAAACAAGCAAGCGAGCCGTGAAAACAATGATCATAGAAAGCAATTTCTTCTGATATTTCTAGATGCATGCAATGTCATTGATAATTGTATCAATATCAATTTGATCCAATATATCCTTCTCAATGCATAAAATGGCCAGACCATTCAATCTTTTAAGTGACATTGATAACCTCAAATAGTTTTTCAATAATTTTAACTTTGAAAAGCTTCTTTTAGCTAATGTTATGGCTATAGGAACAGTCACTACTACAGCGAGGCTTATATCAGACGCACGATCACAGACGGTTTTGAAAAACCGTCTGTGATATAGAACATCACAGACAGTTATGTACTCAAACCGTCAGTGTAGATATCACAACCGGTTTTATATTACAGCCGTCGGTGATATAAGAAATATCGCAGACGGTTTCTAAATGTAACCGTCTGTGATGGCTACAATACTCATTACAGACGGTTTCTAAGTAAAACCGTCTGTAAATAACAGACGGTTATATAACACAACCGTCTGTAATATCTACAGTAGTCATTACAGACTGTTATATTTAGAAATTGTCTGTGATATTTCTTACATCACAGACGGCTGTAATATAAAATCGTCTGTGATATCTCACGTATAAACAGAGCCTCCAACCACTTCGTGTATAGGGTTTCGGTTTCTATCCTGAGACTGGCGGCTGTGGAAGTGAGGCGATTTTGTGAAAGAAGGCCATTGATTTTGAAAGGTGATATTAGATTCATTTGATTTTGGTGATCTAAGGTTAATAATGAGTTCTAATTGCATGCATCCAATTCAATATCTAGGTTGGTTAGGAGAGAATTAATTTAAAGATTGTTTGATTAGAACGTACTTGGAACTTGCTTGTTATACTCTGTCAAAGGCCGAAAGAACTGAACTGTGCCAGTGCTTGCATGGTGTGAAAGTTACGTCCGGTTACTCCTCCAACATGAAGAGACTTGTTTCGTTGGAAGATTTGAAATTAACCGGCATGAAGTCTCATGATTGTCATGTGCTGATGACACAAATGCTGCCTGTCGCAATTAGAAGTATTTTGCCAGTCAAGGTCCGAGAGACAATTACTAGGCTGTGTTATTTCTTTAACACAATCGCTCAGAAGGTCATCGATCCCGAAAGACTAGATGTTATGCAAGCTGAGGTGGTGATGACTCTATGTAATCTTGAGATGTATTTCCCTCCATCATTTTTCGATATCATGGTCCATCTCATTGTTCACCTTGTGACAGAGATAAAGATATGCGAGCCAGTGTTCCTATGTAGCATGTACCCGTTCGAGATGTACATGGGAATTCTCAAGTTTTACGTACGGAATCGATCTCGTCCGGAAGGTAGCATTGTTGAAGGTTATGCAACATAAGAGGCCGTCGAGTTCTGCGTCGATTACATAGTCTAGGTCGAACCGATAGGTGTGCCTCGATCTCGCCATGAGGGAGGCTCGTGGTATCGGACCATCGGAAGGAAAACAATCACGCTGATTCGGCTATGCGTATGCTTGAGCCCATTTCACGATTTTGCAACATATGGCTGTAGCGTCTGCTTATATCGTTAAGCACAAGCAATGACTAAGGCACGAGACAGTATAACCTTCAGTTCAACAAATGATTGAAGGAGCGACCTATCACTGGGAGCTCGTCAGATGACACGCTGACATGGTTGGCAAAAGGACCAACTTTTACAGTTGTCACATGGAAAGGATATGACTTAAATAGGTACACATTTTACACGAGAGATCAGGATATGAATAGCACAAACCGAATAGCGGTGTCCGTGATAGATGCATTCAATAATACCACTGGGTTGACGAGGAGCTCCTACTATAGGTTCATAGAGGAGATATGGGAGCTCGACTACGTACACTACAGGATAACACGTCTTCGCAAGCGGTAGAACCGCTTGAATTGAGTATTCCAAGCAAGAGGACCGCTTGGAATTCTAATATTCATCGCTTATACTGCTGCTTGTAAAAGTATTCCAAGCGGTATATACATTAAAAGCGGTACTACCGCTTGTAAAACCATTTTTAAAAGCAGAGTACCGCTTGAATACTGAATTCCAAGCGGTCCCATCGCTTGAATACTCAATTCAAGCGGTACTACCGCTTGTAAACCGCTTTTAAAAGCAAGAGTACCGCTTAGAATACTCAATTCCAAGCGGTCCTACTGCTTGGAATACTCAAATTCCAAGCGGTCCTACCACTTGGAAAAACAATTGCATTAGTTTAATATATATCCACTTAATAAATGTTCGCCAAATTTATAATAATATCAAGCACTCATAACATACAATCCAAGCACTATAACATATAATTCCTCGAGAAAGCAACGTACCAAAGTTTCATTATCACAAATCATCCACAGGTACAACATGTGAGTACATCACCAAAATTGATTACTAATAAAATTCGTTAGATAAATCAACTAGCAACCTGCAGCTGAATTACTACGTATCAAAACATAGTAGGAGCATAGTCTTTCCAGTGTTTTACAACTCAGCTAAACAACGGCTAAAAACCCAAACATCATTGACTCTAGTCTAGAGAGACACACCACCTTCACCCTTCACCATATCTTTGTTGTTGTTCAAATTCCTGGAGAAATCATGCAGACTGCGGTGAGGCCGAGCCCCTTCGTTGTCAGTGCTGCTTGCTCCTTTATTAACCATTTTTCTGCAAGCATTGGAATCCTGTGGACAAAGCTATTTAATAAGCAAGATTTGTCAATATATTTCACAATGAAATGTTATGAACAATGTGATCCACACAAACCTGTAGAAGTTTTAGCATTTGCTCTTCGATGGTACCAGGCATAGCCAAAGTTTCAACATGTATGGGACGAGTGGCACCCATTCGGTGCGCACGACTAATAACCGGTGGCATCCTTTTATGGAATACCTAAAGATTACATGAACGGTTAGCCACCTTATTGTAACTAATACGTGACAGTATAATAACAATATCTTACCAGAACTTTTGCACTCCCAAAATCGCATAGTTTGAGTTGGTGAGTATGAGGGTTTACCTGAAGTATAAGTTCAGAAAATCATTTTAATGATAAAAAGAACATGCGATTGGTATTTGAGACCAGCACGTAATGGCTAATTTTTCAGCATACCAGAAGATTTTGTGGCTTGATATCTCTGTGGCAAACTCCAATGCTACCATGAATGTAAGCAAGTGCCCTACATATCTGTCAAAAACCAACAAATATTGGATTAAATTCATGACAAAAAAATTAGCTTGATTCGGATCTAGCCAAAGCTGTTTGAAAGCATCTTTGCTTTCCTCGAAAACAAAACATGCCAGAACAGTACTAACCAAGTGACAAAGTATATTACAATATCAAGATAAAAAGTATATGAAAAGGGCATATAACAAGATATTACCTGGTACATATATAGCTTCACATAGATAAGCGGCATACGCTGGTTCATCTTGTTGTAATGCTTCACAACACGATGAACAGTCTCAGGCACATACTCCAGAACCAAGTTTAGATACAGTTCATCCTTCTCAGTTGTAGAAAAGAAACACTGCAGCTAATAATCATCAGCAAACACTCATCTAGTGCAAAGCGAGAGACAGAAGGAATCAAGAATGCAATCATCCTAGCTTGGAACCAGGAGCAATTACGAGCCTAGCAGACAAAGGGGCAAGTATGTGTTTAGCCTGACCATAAGGATCTGCGCTCGGCAACTTTCCCCTTGAAAAAATGCAATTACCTAACTTAAGCTAAAAGAACATGGCAAGCTATTTCTTGGCAACACATCGAGGCAACGAGCGCGCTCGCACGGAAGCAAGAAACCATCCTAATTTGTGCTCTGCTGCATCTGTTGTGGGCGCCCGCCGGGGGGGGGGCATCCATTTACGCAAGCATCTGGGCCTCTAATTAAGGGGAACGAGGAAAGTAATTAGAAGAATGCGACCATTTGGGTACGAATTGACGGCATAAACGATAAATCTTGCGCAAATCCACCAAAAATCGCGAAGAAGGCCGACCCTTTCTTCAGGGAAACGCAGATCCCTCGAGATCGATGGTCATCAGAACCATTTATCCCCGTAAAGCACGAACACCGCACCAACCATGGGCCCAGGGACCCGTATTTCACGCGGGCACAAAACCCCAGCAACGAATGCGACGAACGAACAACCAAAGCACGGAGAAGGCAAGAGGGGAGGAGCACTTCGGCCAGCGCTGGGGAAACTGCCGGCAGGGGGAAAGGCAAGGCAGAGCCGTCACTGCAGCCCGTGGTCGCTGGTGCCGCCGCTTTCGGCAGGGAGAAGGGCACCTGCCTGGCTCATTTCCGCTTTGAGCCGCCGGTCGCCTCTTCACTGCCGCCGCCGCAGTTGAGGAAGATGGCCAGCGACGCCAGGAAGGAAGGAGGGCTCGGCCTGGGCAGGGCGCAGGGAGCTCGGCCTGGCCAAGAGGAGGCGGCCCAGGGCCGCACTGGCTGCTCGGCGTTCTTCTTGGCTTGGGCTTCCTTCTTCCGCCGACCAGGAGAGCAAGCGGCGCCGAGCCAGGAAGGAGACCAGGCGACGCCGACCTACCGGAGAGGCGGCGAGGAGGAGTCGCCTGGAGGGAGGGCGCAGGAGACAACTCCGGTGGGGAAGGGAGCAGGAGAGTGGCGGTGGGAGGGAGTTGGTGGGAAAAATCGAAAGGAGCTAGGGTTAAGAGCCCCTCTCACCACTTGGGCCAACACAGGCCAAAAAAACGGCCCATACTTTTCCAAGCGGCACTACAGCTTTTAATTAAAAAAAAATTTCCAAGCGGTATGACAGCTTATATAACTTACTTTTCCAAGCGGCACTACAGCTTTTAATTAAAATTCTTTTTCAAGCGGTATGACAACTTATATAACTTACTTTTCCAAGCGGCACTACAGCTTTTAATTAAATTCTTTTTCCAAGCGGTAAGTCAGCTTTGAATTATTATTTTTGGAAGCAGTAATACCGCTTGCGCTAATGGGCCATCCTATAGTGGTACTTTTCAAGATTCCCCTATTTCGGTGCCGTTGGGTCCACCTCCAGCACGTGAAGGTTGACAAGAATGGCATCACTACTGTGGACCTCGAACGTGTCGGATACCAAGATGAACCATTTGTACTCGCTAATTGTTCAAGTCTTCTATGTAACCGACCCGTCCAACAAGAAGCGCCACGTAGTTCTTCAGGGAAAAAGGAGAATTATCGGAGTTGAGAATGTAGTAGATGAGGAAGAGTACAATCAATTTGATGAGTTGCCACCTATCGGAAATGACATCCTGGTCCCAGAAAAACAACATGAGGAAGCAAGCTACACACGCGTCGATCATCATGAAGGGCTAATTTTCATACAAAAGAATAAGCATGTGGAGTAGTTATGAGAAGGGTGTATTGTCATCATGTTTACTAATTTTCATGTGTAATAATATTACATTAATGCTATTGTAAGGATGATACGACCCATCATGCTTTGTACATATGATTGTGATG
The DNA here is from genome assembly GCA_036346375.1 of Guadua angustifolia. Classification (NCBI taxonomy): domain Eukaryota; kingdom Viridiplantae; phylum Streptophyta; class Magnoliopsida; order Poales; family Poaceae; genus Guadua; species Guadua angustifolia. Next base: position 40,370,872 of record CM070512.1, read on the forward strand.
ATCTTTGTAAGTAGCTTGTGAAGCATCTGAATTATGTATATAGGATTGTGATGATCTTTGTAAGTAGCTTGTGAAGCATCTGAATTATGTCAGTGAAAAAATATAGCACAGACGGTTCTATAACATAACAGTCTGAATCGTCTATGATAACTACACCGTCTGTGATATAATCTCCTATGTATACCTCCCACGCGCAGACCTTATTCACAACGCGCCAAACCCTAACCCTCTGTGACATTTTGTCTCCCGCGGCGGCCTCCCCCTCGGCGTACGTGCTTCCGCGGCGGCCTCCCCCTCTCGGCGTCCTCCCCGGCATCGACCTCCCCCTCGGTGTCCTCCCCGACATCGACCTCCCCCTCGGTGTCCTCCCCCGCAGCGATGTGCTCCCCATCGTTGTCCTCCCCCACAGCGACGTGCTCCCCCCTCGGCGTCCTCCCCCTCGGTGACCTCCCCCACGGCCTTTGTGAATGCTCTAGATATATTCCTCTGTGAATGCTCTATGAATGCTTTGAGTGCTATTCCTCAATGAGTAAATTTGTTATTTTGCTCTCTGTGATTGCTGCATTGGGGTTGCTCTATGATGAAATAGGGTAAAGAATGATTAGAACATTTATTTTCTGGTTTTAGGCCTTGAATCAGAGACTTGAATGCTTGAAAGAATTGATTCTTGAACTGCCTAGATTATACCGCTGATAACCTAGTATTACTTGGTACATTATCTCGTCAAGACTTGATTTTAGCTAGCCTTTGCTTGTTGGTGCTATTAGATTCTATCATCGATTGCTCGATTCCCGCCACTTTAACTAGTTTGTATCTGTTTCGATTATTTTACATTCGGATTAATCAGATCCGGTACTTAACTAGACCCGACTAATCTGTAATTGTTTTGATTCTAATGCGATCTTGCTCTATCAATCTTTGATTAATCGAACAGATAACTAAATTAGCTAGTACATGCTATTTGTGTGTTTAAATCTAACATTAGGAATCTCTGATAGTGGTGATAGATAGTAATCTGATAGCAGTGCTTGACTGGTTGTCGATTCTGCCATTTCTTGTTAATCTAGAAGCTCTGAAGTGCCTTTAGTTAGCAAAGAATTAAATATTGGTTATAATCTGGACTGTGTATATTACTTGACAGTAAAATTCTTTAATGTGCATTTTAAGGTGGTAAGAGTTCAAGGCCTAATCCATTGAATAAATTGTTAGCCGATTTGTGATTGTAGTGAAGATTCTAATATTTACTCTAACCCTAAATCTGAGAGCACCATATTCATTTTATTGTCTCTTCTTCTTTTGAGACGGTAGGTATAATTCATATGATGTATGACATAACAATTCTTTGTGTTATCTTGTTTATGTCATACCTCTTGTGTGTGAATTATGTATTCTCATATATATGCTTAAGAGGAATAATAAAAATAGTCTTGCTCTTATACTCGCACTTATTTCTGCTTGTCTGATGTGTGGATGTCCTAGTTTTAGGGGAGGTGCTGCTGAAATTTTTATTAAGTTTGGCAACCTCCTAGTTCGCTTGTTTTGCTAAAATTCTCCAGTGTTTTGTAATTATTTTGCTTGAGGGTGTAACATTTAGGGCACGTGGGGTGCCGGGGTGTTAATTTGAAGTATTGGATGGTTAGCTAGTTCTTTTAAAAGGCTAATAACAAGCCATGGTATCCACAAACTTATTCAGTCTAATTTGATTTTATTTGTTCTTCTCTTTTAGTTCGCCTGAAACTATTTTAACTTACAAAGAAAATGTCATTCTCTAATCCATCGTCTGAAAGAAACGATGTGCCCACAAATGAAAAATCGACCCGCGCTGCAAGAGGACCAAACAAAAGGCCAACAGACCGATATACCATTACGGAGATCGATCCAAAGGATGGGACCCCTACAAAGCCAAAAAAGGCAGCGAATGCATTTCGGAGTATGTGCGGGATAGTCGCACAGGAACGGGTTTCGATCACGCTATCTTCCTGGAGGTTGCTGACTATTGAGACTCGCAATGCCTTGCTGACGGAAATTCTTTCATCGTTCGACATTCCAGAAGAATCCGCTCCCCTTGTGCGACGGTATGCACTGCTAGCGGCAGGAAAGGCATGGAAGACCTTCAAGCACACGCTTTTCAATGACTACGATAAGAAGGATATGGTTCCATACTCTAAGTATGGGTTCATTGATGAGGACACGTGGCGGTGTTTTGTTGAGATGAAGACGATAGACGAATTCGTTCATCAAAGTGAAGAAAACAAGGCCTTGCAGGCAAGGAACACTCACCCCCCACAGACTCGGCACTGCTGGCTACGCGGGAAAGAGAGCACAATGGGACAGGGAGGACGAGGAGGGTATCTCGCCATTTGCATTGATCATAGATCAACGTGCCAGAGACTAGCTAAGAGCTAGGTCAGCTGCCACATCCTCCGCAACCGTCTCCTTTGTAAACCCCGTGAACGAGGAAGTCTACCAACGCCTGGTAATATATAAATCGAACTACCAATTTTACGTAATTAGTCTATGACTTTATAAATGAAATAACTTGTCAGGATCTTGCAGGTAACGTTGAGTACACAATCGGGCGATTGCTCTTTTTTGCCAAACAGGGAGAAAGATGCATTGTCTATGGCCTTGGGAAACAAGGAACACCCTGATCGTACACGAGGCAAAGGGGTTTTTGTTCCATGAAAAACTGGATTCCTGCACGACTCGGACAAATACCGAAATATGAAGAGCTAAAGCCGAGCGCAAGTCAAAGCTTATAAACAATATGGAGGAGAAGTTGAGAGGAGAGTTGAGAGAAGAGTTGAGGGAGAACGAGAGAAGAATTTTTGATATGATAAGAAGCCTCGAGGAAAGGCTCAACAATCAAGAAAGAAATATCGCACAAGCCCCGTAGTATGTCCGCAAGTCACCCCCATCGCCCATAAGAGCATTGTGCATCCGCCCTAACATAGATGAACATAGCGGAATTATCCTATATGTGACATTAAAAGGCCTCAGTGCAATCTCCAAGTGAGAATTAACAATGGCACGTTCCTCTTACTACCGCTTGGGGCATCGCGTATCCATCCACTAAGGGACCATGGTGCACAGCACCATGATAGCGTCGGTTTCACCAAGGTCAATGTGGACGGGGTATTTGATAGTTTCAAGATTGTCGATCTACAGAAGCCGCCAAAGTACTGTGCATGATGTGTACACGAAAGGGCCTGTGTGCACAGGATGCGTCGGGTTTCACCATCGTGCCACGGTGGGAGAACATGGAGTAGTCTATGAAGTACATCTACAATTTTTTTTCAAAGTACCATGTTCTCCCACCGTGGCACGACGGTGACGCTGCGTAAGAGCATGTCGTCCGGGTACTCTGCACCGTGGCACGACGGTGACGCTGTGCAAGGCCACTTCGAATGGCATGAAACAAATCACACACTCCAGTGTGTCAGGTTCGATCAAGCAGACCGTGGTTGCCGTCACCTCGTCATGCTGCGTGCGGGTCTTGGTTGATTTATTAGTCGAGTTCTATCAACATTATCATAAGAAGGGAGAAAAAGCGCTACAAATGTCTATATTTTAAGTCTATCCTGATTAGACAAACTGTTGCCTCAATGCATATAGGAAGTGTAGATATTCAATTACAACATCTATAATCGGTTGTGCCTTATAAATATCGTTGTAGAAATATTGATGGAAATTTGAACAACACCATAAATAATGGAGGTTCTGGCTGGGTGTGGGGAAAAAGGTCATCACAGACGGTTCTTATTTGAAACCGTCTGCGTGATAAATTCGATCAGAGATGGTTATAATTTGAAACCGCTCGTGACATTTAATTATCACAGAGCGGTTTAAAATGAGAACCGCTCGTGATAATTAAATCTCAGACGGTTTATTAATAGAACCGCTCGTGATATATATTTTCTCGACGGGTGGAAAACCGTCTCGATGATCTCCTTCATCACAGACTTATTATTCCGACGGTTCACAAAACCGTCTCGGCGACGCTATTTGAACCGTATGTGATGATTTTTACTGTAATAGTGAGTAAACAAGATTCGATAAGTAATTAAAATATTTAGATAGCAGCCTATATCTCTAACAAACTAAAAAAATCTCAATAACAGATATTGGCACATCTGGCAAAGTCATTTATAGCATTCTTAATTCAGAAAAAAGTTCATCTAAATTAATATCGAATGAATCATTTTGAGAAAAAGTTTCTACAAATTTAGTGCATCACTTTCTTAGTTTGATAACATCTAAGGACTTCATGTTTTTTGAGCTAAGTAAAAACCAAATATACTTTTAAACACTTTAAATTCCTCAAATCTATTTTCAACAAAGCATTTGCCACATCCACCATAATAAAACAAGTAATTAACTTCAAAAGCCTTCTTAGCCAATAGAATTTCTTCATTGTGATCGCTTTCATCGAATTGCTTTTTCCTAATAGCACTATGTTTTTATTGGAAATGATGGATCTATATTCATATCAGATGCAAAGGCCTTTAGCTATAGCCAAACTGGTTTCAAACCCTTCGTTTATGTATTTATCAAAATGTTGTATTATACCTTCAATCCGATGCAAGGTAGAGTCAATGCACATGAATGGAGATTTTAACCTCTTACTCACCATATATACAACAAATAAAGTGTCATGCCAAATAACCATACCAAATAAAAACTCAAAACTTTCAAACACATCAAATAAATTTTGTGCATCACTCTTTGATTTGAGGTCATCACAAGTTTTACATAATTCAAATAAAGCTAACCTTAGCTGAGGAGCTTGATATCTAATAGGTTTAACACTTTGGATTCAACTATCCCAACGAGTACTAGACAAAGTTTTCATAGTTAAATTCAGAACATGGTCTAGCAAAACTTCCATCTTTTAGGAGGACATGAAAATAATACATATATTCGTTACAAAATTCCAAAAAATGAAATAGCTCTACCATAAGAATTTGCCATTTCACAGAGAGTAAAATTAAGACTATAACAAGTACATGGCATATACAAAGCTCTTGCATTCATATTAAGCAACCGCTTTTGTATCCCCTAGTGTTTACCTTTCACAGTAGAACCATTGTCATAACTTTTCACAGTAGAACCATTGTTATATGCAATTGATTAGATTTTTAGAGATTATAGTTCGTCAACCTTTGATGAGTCGAAGTCAAAATTAACAAAGTACAAGATAAGCAAGATATATTGTATAGTCACCTATCTAGTTAGTTAAAGATGAGTCAAGATTTCTATTCCAACCTAGCTATATCATCAATATTAAGAACAAAAGACTCCATCACATTAAGCAATTCATTAAAAAGCCGCAAACTAGATGTGTCATTCACCTTCAAGAATCCCAGAAAGAAAGAACTCTTTTATTTTTTATTTGACATATTAATACATCGAAAAATTAGAGTCATTTATTCTTGATGGCTCACATCTGAGTACAATCAAGGATAATAGAGAAATATTTGGCATTTTTAACAATGTGTATGATAAAACTTGTAACACTACTTGCCAACAGAGAAATTAACTCATTTTGAATCTTATGACCAAGATAACGATGAAAGATTTTATTATTTTGAATGCGTCTAAGATGATCTTGCATTATCGTGTCAAACTCTACAATCATTTCAACACATCCTAGGAAATTGCCACGATTATCTTTGTAAAGTTTATCTCTTGATCCTCAAAAAGCTAAATTACATTTACCAAGATATTTCACAAAAACAACTATTCTAACTAAAACTTGTCTCAAGCATGCTTTCTCTTTAGTGATTTGTTGTTGCAAATTGTTTGATTTTCTAAGTCTCATACTTAATTCATTCCAAGTGTTCATATTAGTAATATACTTAATACTACTTTCATGTTCTTTGAGCCTCCCACTAAGTTGTTTTCAATCTCTCAATCCATCAGCAGCCAGGAAACTCTTGTTGTTATTAGATCTGAAAAGCTTACAATAAAAGCAATACACTTTGTTAACATGTTTAAAATAAACTAACCATTTTCTATCGTGTGCCTCTTCATTGCCCATTTTTCTAGAATAATAAGCATATGAAAAATGCCTATTGAGATTATCTAAAGTGAATATTATATTTTGTTCTCTTATAGGTCCCTTTTCCAATAAAATGTCCCTTGCTTTATTATCAAGGTTGTCCTAGTTTCTCGAGTAGTAAATATCTATAGTAAAATTTGGTTCTTCATCAACACTTTGTAGTTTCTGCATTACGTGAATTAGCTAAGATTTTGTGTCTATTCGAATTATTATTATCCTCATTAATGTCATCTCTTTGACCTAAATTTTCATCAGGTTGTTCTTCAATAGTAGCTAAGGCCAATTCATTAGAATTTCTAGAAGGTCTTGTATTGATTCTAAAGAATTTGTCAATGGATACTTTTTGGGATTCTATCAACTCATTTACTCATTTTAATTTTTCCTTATTTCACTCCTAGATAAATACTTTCTAGATGACATGTTATCACATAAATAACACAAGAGTCAAAGCGATGATCAGAAAAGAAAAGCCATCACTCAACTTTACAGGTATATAAAAGACATCTTAAACAAGAGCACCATTTTGGTAACTACATTTAGCATTAACCATAGACAATGTACTGAACAACAAATCTGATGGTGTAACATCTAATCAACCAATTGGGATGAAAACAAAATGTTCAACATGCTTTTACTTCATCCTCACAGTTAAACATAATAAACTGCTAAATAGTAACTTCATGAGCACTGCTAGTCATACGAAAGACTACAGTTTATGCATGTCAAAAGCAACACAAAGCTTGATTAGGTCTTAAGAGAATAAGAACTATGGTGTGTAGTTCCGTAAAATAGTAAAAAAAACCTCCTTCGGTGTATAAAACATCAATCAGTGGTTCGGTTGGTATTACATTAACTGACTGGTTGAGGGTGGGGTTGTGACTTGTGAGCTATGTTGTGAAAAACAGTCGACTCAACCGATTAGTCGGTTAATTGGTGACGGTGACCAAACCATCATGAATAGTTTAATCAGAGTGTAATTAACGTAGTCAAACGATTAATTGACCGCATAATCTAATTAATTGGCTATTTTCAATTGATCATCCATTTTTTCCATTTAATCATGAAAAATAACTTATTTTTATTCACTAAGTACAATAAATTAGTTTATAATATTGTGTCATAATGTTCATAGTATGTACCTTTTTGATGAAGTATGAACAATAATAAAATGTAAAACATGTTTTGTAGAGTGATAATTTCAATAACTTTAGGTAAATAAAATATTTCTAACTAATTCTAAATATAAATAAATATATTAATAAGAACGTATAATCGTCCGTTAAATTTCGATTAATCGGCCGTATTGCGATTAATTGCTTAGCGGTACCATGTCCGTCTGTTAAGCGCATATCGTTTTTCACAACACTGCTTGTGAGTATTTCATCTAAAAAATTCAGTATTGCTACAAGAAGAACAACTAGATAAGAGTACAAGATCTTAGTACTGCAAACAAGTGATCACAATTAAAGACGATGAAAAGAAAAATGAGAAAAAATCTTAAGACATGAGGGATGTGACCATCAAACTGTTTTGAGGGATACATTTAACCGAGAATTTGAGGTACATAGAAGATCTAGCAAACTAAACTAAAGTAGTGGCTAGTACGTTAGAGACACGAAAAACTAAAGGAAATCATACCATAAACAACTGACCAAAATATGCAATTCCACTTCCACATCTTTTAACTCTCTCTCAGATCTAAGGGTGATCTTTATATAGAAAAGCACCCGATATTCCAAGAAAGTTCAAAATTTAGTTTTAGATAGTGTAGATGTTGAATTGGAGACTTGAGTGATATTTAACAGAAAATGAAAGAATGGAAATTCAAGAAAACATACCATGTATGCAATGGTTATATGAGGGATTTTGAGTAAGACCATTGCAAAGTGAAGAAATCGAAGAGGAATTAGTGGGGAATTGATGAAATTAGGCTCTTCTCGTTCATTAATAGTGATGACCTATATGAGGGGATTTCGAATAGGATCATTGCAAAGTGAAGAAATTGGTGGGGAATCTATGAAATCAAGCTCTCCTCCTTCATTAATGACGATGGTCTAGTCACATGGTAAGCGGCGGCATTGTTTCGGGGAAAATTGGAAGAGGAGTGGAGAGGTGATGTGACTTTGGGTCCCGATCTTTCGATGAGAGTGATAACCGATTTAGAGGAATTGACTTTGACGATCCGACTATAACGCATTGACGACGCGCGCCTTAGCAATTGCTAAACCAACTCAGAGGGTTATTGATCTTGCTGTTGGCACGATCAACTAACACGAGGTTCAATTCACGCATGCAACCGAAGAACAAGCAAGAACAAAGGTAAATGCAATCTAAAATTGCAAATAAAGATGAAGGATTGATAATGTGGGGTTCTAAAATAAGGAGCTTCTTAGGCGGCTGTTGAGCACGTCTGGAAGACTCAAAATAGTAGCAATGGCTAAACTATCAAATAAACAAAACACAAGTCTCTACGGTGGCCTATTGCCTTTATTATATAGCGGAGGGAGGGAGGAGGATACTAAACACTAGGCAATATGGGACTAAACTAGCAGCCATGCAACTTGGGACTTCATGGGCCGAAGGTGGGAGGAAGCCCTAGGGTACATGGGCTTTGGGCCCAAAAGAAAAGGTGGCGCATCACCTAGAGTTTCTGGCCCGCGACACTCTTCTACACTTTTTTATTGCTTCAAGATGAATTTGGCATTGGGGCTGGACCCATTGGAAAGCTTATCTCCTAAGCTTTCAAACGGGTGGTCGCACGCTGAAAACGGAGTCCGGGAGCCCAAGTTATGTCCGTTTGAAGTATTGTTGCTCCTGGATGGCCGAACCGGACTTGTCGACGAATTGGGCTTGATCTTGGGCCTTCCTTGGCGCGTGGGCTATCCTCGGTGGATGATCTTGACGTGCTGGTCCAGCAAAGGTGGGTGAAAAGGTCTTGCTTCCGGATTAAGCCCTCCAGGCATTGTGGGACGGTGGCGGCAAACAAATGACGGTCGGGGACAAGTAGCGGTAAAGGGGAAGAAGGGCAGCGGTTGTATCCTTGGTTGTGATGTCCTCATCATCCTCCCCTTCTTGCATTTGAGTCATCCTCGATTCAAGCTCACCTTTTAGCACATCTTCAGCACAAAATATTCTTATATAGGTCCTGCATTTATTTAAATAAAATAGTAGCTCCGCCTCTTTATATATTTTGAAGACATGAAAAACATTTAGAGGATTCACCTGATAATTATCCATATAGCTCAACACTTCTTTCTAGCATAGAATGACTTGTTGAGCACTAGCACTCTTCGATGCTTCCTCCCCTCCTCGAATGAAAACCATTCTCGGTTTTGGAAAAGCTGGAAAAAAAACAACTAACAAAAAGAAGAGTGTGTACACAACATATATGTATATATCCCATATTTCAATGTTCTTTTGGATTCGCGGCAGGCTATTTTCATAACAACAAAAGAAGAAATCAAATTTAAGCAAATAACCTTTCCTCACAATTCTGCAAGTTGATTCGTGGTTATAAGTAAAGCATATAGCATCAAAATTAACATGATTTAGTTTGCAACTTGATTTGCAAATATAAGTAAAGCACATATCCATCCCTGACTTTTGATAAAGAAAACTCATGTTTTGTGAGCCGCGTTCAATAACATGTTTTGTGGGCAAAACTACAAGTCCTGGCATCAAGCATGGATCATTCATATCATCAAATTGTAAATAAGCAATATCAAACCATTCCAATAACGGTGACACAATTTTAATGGGCTTCCACGCATCAACTACGACATGTTGATTTGTAATACAAGTTAATGTACTAAAATTCGAACAATAGGGCAACAAGCTATGGGTATCACACATTTCAGGAAAATTTGATGGTGCCGCAAATGAAACAAGTTGTTGCACACAACTAGAATTGCTCAAAATAGCAAGCTTCAATTCAGCAAGTTTATCACAAGTTATGCATATTCTATAAACAAGAAACTTGCCATCTATGCCATAATCACCAACTAAATTGAATTTAAAACAATAGGCATAGGTGCTAGATAAAGACTTAAGAGATGAAATTTCAGAAATCTTGTCCATAGCACAAGTCAAACTAACAGGCTCATTCAACATGACATAGCACAAAATAGTGGCAGGGGATATTCTAGCTATCACCTCCTTTTGCATAATCAGTACCACATGATTAAAATTATAAGCATGAAATTCATCATATGGTTCTACAATTGTTGCACAAGGCGATAGTTCACAAGAATTATGTATAGCAGGAATATACTCACAAATTTCCTCCCTTTCTTCTTTGTAAAATCAGATCATACCATGGTCATTTGTCTCCTCCTCGAAGTAGGAACATCAAAACCTCCTAAATTTTCATCCGTTGTTGTAGGTGTCGGGTATCCATATCTCGCACAATAGTCGAAGGAATGTCCCATGCTCGACTTTCTCATCTTCCACGTTCTCAATCTCTTTTTGCTTATGCTCATTTGTCTACAAAATGTTAGACACAAGAGGAGGTGCAGCAACAGGCGCCTCAAGTGAAGCTAATAGTGCATTCAAACATTCAATACTACAAGCACTTTCCAACAATTGTGAAAGAGAACGATATGTTTGATCAATAAGAATATCTGAATACCCTTATTAAGCCCATGTATGAATCTAAACTGGATAGCTTCATCAGATTCTTCGAAACCACAACGTAACAAACAAGTTCACAATTCATGATAGTATTCTTTAACAGTATTACTTCCTTGTTTTAAGCATTGAAGTTTAGTAAGCAAACACTCAGCATAATATTCAGAACAAATTCAAGTCTCATAAAATTTTTCATGTCAATCCAATTCTCAGTGTTTTCTCCTTTTCTACAAACATGCTTTCACAATGTTAACGATACCCGAAAGCACATTAGCGGCAAAACAAATCTTTTCATTTTCGATAAATTATACATGCCAAATTGTTTGTCTACCGCTATTTCCCAATCAATATATGCTTCAGGGTCAAAGTTTCTAGCATATGGAGGCAATGTTAAATTGAGGTTACCGTGTTCAGAAGTAGGAGATGAAGTCGTCATGTTGTTCATGTCGCAAATCTTTTCGTTGAATCGAAGTGAACTCGTTTCATGTGGACCTATCATGATTAGTAGACAACAAGGAAAAACACAGCCATATGTAATCTCCTATCAACTACTAGATGTGGCTAAACAAGTCACTCAACTCTCAAACTTTAACCAAAGTTCTTACAAGTTCTCACCGTGCAGCAGGGGTTGTTGGCCATTGGCGGTGTCAAAAGTTCTCCCAAGCTTGGACAAAGCGATTACCAAGGGACCGAACAAACGCACGAGGTAGAATAAGTGGAGCTAGGTAGGCTTCATTTGTTTCCTATGCAATCTGATAATTCTAGTTGTTGTAATGATAAGTAATGATCCAAACTAGAATTTCACAAGCCCTAGTTGCCGATCTCAAAGATATAAGTGAATTTCAAGGCAACACACACGCAAAGATAATGAAACTTAATGCAACCAATGGAATGAGCTAAATAAGAATAATTTTAGCACCAAAACTCGTGTTGCATAAGTTATGGGGAGACGCTAGCTAATTACTTCAGAAAAGGCAAAAGGGCACAAGATTGCTCACTACTTAATACAATTGCACAATCTGAAAATGACAAACACAAATTAGGATTTTGATCAATGTAGTGCTGTTGGCCACTATTCTCTTTTCTTTTTCTCTTTTTTTGGCCTTTTGGCTCTTTCTTTTTTTTCGGTGACTTTCGGCTAACACTAGTATGAGCAAAATTTTGGAATCCCTAACTTGATATCACAAGAGATATGATAGTGCAATGTATCAAAAGGAGCAGCCCTAAGCAATTTCAAATCGCTAGTCTCAATTGGGATCAAAGTATTCGCAAAGGATGAATTGGTTCCCAAAGGTATGCGCACTGATATTTTGGAATTTTATGGTTGTAGATGTTACTGGACTCAACCAACTCAAAGGAACAAAGCTAGAACACAAATTGAAGAAACAAACCCAAATACGGTCAGAACTATGCAGTAAGGTTGTTGCTGTAATTAAGGCATGAAAATGACCGAATCAAGCTTGCTCACAATGTAACAAATTGATGGTAGTGTTCTAGGCTTTAAAACAAGTATTCAAACACACAATTTGGAGCTCATATGTAGAAGTTATGGCCAAAACACTAAGGTGCACAGATTTAACAAAATTCAGCCGATCTGACCAAATTCGAATCCGAGTGAAATTCGGTTTGAACGAGTCCGAATCAGAAAGGACACCCAAAAACGTTTTTGTAGATTACTCTTCAAGGATTCAGGAAAGTATAAAAACTTCTCAATCGGAGTTCGGATGTGAGAGTTATGATCAAAATACCGAACTGACCTGGATTGCAATTGCAACTTGCTTCCCGAATTTGATATCAAGATTAAACAACCTTTTAGATGGAATTAGATTTCGTGCCCAACTAGGTTTTTGTGGAGCTTGCCCCAAGGTTTCAGGAAAGTGCAAAAACACTTGAATCGGAGCTCGTATGCAAAAGTTATGAACAAAACAAAGAACTGGACAGATTAAAATAAAAGCTACGCGAAGGAAAAACGATCAGCAACTAAAACAAAGACTCTAATGGATCAAAACCTCACAAAACACACTAAAATACCAGATTGAATCTAAAGGTTGAATTTTTGTGGAGGATTTTCAATTTTGGACAGAAAACAAAAACTAATCTAGGGTAATAAATCTCTCATCGAGCAACTTGGCGCTCTGATACCACCTGATGTGACTTTGGGTCCCGATCTTTCGATGAGAGTGATAACTTCGATTTGGAGGAATTGACTTTGACGATCTGACTACAACGTACGACGACGATGCGCATTAGCAATCGCTAAACCAACTCGAGAGGGTTATTGATCTTGCCGTTGGCACGATCAACCTGAACACGAGGTTCAATTCCTACATGCAACCGAAGAACAAGCAAGAACAAAGGTAAAGGCAATCTAAAATTGCAAATAAAGATGAAGGATTGATAATGTGGGGTTCTGAAATAAGGAGCTTCTTAGGCGACTGTTGAGCACGTCTGGAAGACTCAAAATAGTAGCAATGGCTAAACTATCAAATAAACAAAACCCAAGTCTCTACGGTAGCCTATTGCCTTTATTATATAGCGGAGGGAGGGAGGTGGATACTAAATACTAGGCAATATGGGACTAAACTAGCAGCCATGCAACTTGGGCCTTCATGGGCCGGAGGTGGGAGGAAGCCCTAGGGTTACATGGGCTTTGGGCCCAAAAGAAAAGGTGGCGCAGCACCTGGAGTTTCTGGCCCGCGACACTCTTCTGCGCTTTTCCGTTGCTTCAAGACAAATTTGGCATTGGGGCTAGACCCATTGGAAAGCTTATCTCCTAAGCTTTCAAACGGGTGATCGCACGCTGAAAACGGAGTTCGGGAGCCCAAGTTATGTCCGTTTGAAGTACTGCTGCTCCTAGATGGCCGAACCGGACTTGTCGACAAATTGGGCTTGATCTTAGGCCTTCCTTGGCGCGTGGGCTGTCCTTGGTGGATGATCTTGACGTGCTGGTGTAAGATCAAGGATGAGCCTAGAGGGGGGGTGAATAGGCTTTTCTAAATTTTCTAATACTAAAATTCAAGTTTAAAGATTTCTAAGAGCTAGTGACAATTTTGGCAAATTTAACACTTAACAATTCTAGTGATCACAAATGATATCCCTATGCAAGTATATCTAAACTAAGCAAGTAGTACAAGAGAATCAAATTACTAGAATTGCACAAGAGTAAAATCAAGCAAACCACAAGTGATGGACAAGAGAATTTTTTCCCGTGGTCTCGGAGACTTGCCGGTCTCCCCTACTCCACGTTGAGGTGACTTGAATTTTTTCAAGCTGGCTCCTCTCGCTTGAGCCTTCCCCGATCACTATCGGTAGCTCTTCCCCGCTCCGGGTAGGCGAGCTCCTTGCCTTCACACCGATTGGGCCTTCTCACAAACTTCTTTGAGAAGATCACCAATCCCGATTGCCTCCAAGCCGTCTAGGAGGCGGCAACCTCCAAGAGTAATAAACTTGACGTGGGCTTGAAGCTCAAGAGTGCAACCAATATGGCTCAACTAATGCAATGCTTTCAATGCACTCAATTTTCTCTCCAAGAACTCAAAAGACAACAATTGAATGCACAAGAGTGTGGAGAGAGTTGCTAGGGCTTAGAATGTATTCAATGGAGTCACCAACCAGACCCTACATACAGTGGGGGGTATTTATAACCCACTCCACTCAAACTAGCCGTTATTTGCCTTTTACCCTGTTTTTGTGCCAAGGCCGGTACTACCGCCCTCTAGTTGCCGGTAGTACCGCTCCTGCGACTCAACAGCTAGAACGGGCATTTAATACACTGACACGTGGCCGTTCTGATTGCAAAAATTTTATGGCCGGTACTCTAGTCCTCGAGGTCTTGAGAATATCGCACTTTGCCAGCCGAGAAGGAAATGCCTCTGAAATAAAGCTACCGCCAACTCATGTGCGGTAGTATCAAGCCTCAGCGGTACTACCGCTCGACCATCTTGATAGTCTGCCTCTGGCGACGAAGGAGATGCTGATCGACATAAAGCTACCGCCCTTATAAGCCGGTAGTACCAAGACTTGCGGTACTACCGCTCATTCTCTAACGGTAGTGCGGCCTCGGGGTTCCAAGAAAGCGGTAAAAATCACTGAATTTAGCTACCACCATCTAACACCGGTAGTATCAAGACTTGCGGTACTACCGCTCAACTTAATGTAGTGCTTGGGACTCAATGCATTTTTAGGATTTAAATTTTTCTCGAATGCATGAATGTCTAGACTAAATATTGAGCCATATTCTGTGCACATGAAAGATTCTAAAGACCCATATCAAGTCCCTCTTGATAGTACGACGACTATCTTATCAACCCGATCTTCACTTCTAACTCCAAGATCGGTAAAAGATTAGAAAATACTCCTAAAATTTTATACCTTCATTTCTTTAGTTTCTTTTGCACGTACTCCTTCCATTTTGCATTTGAAGCCGTCCAATATCTTTCGAGGAATACATTTATCCTGTTTCCAAATTACTTGCACAAACATCGTTAGTCTTTTTCGCGTGATTGTCATTAATTATCAAAACCATAACCACATGGGGACCTGGATGCTTTCAGCTGATCCAGCAAAGGTGAGTGAAAAGGCCTTGCTTCCGGATTAAGCCCTCCAAGCGTCGTGGACGAAGTAGCGGCAAGCAATGACGATCGGGGGACGGCGTAGCGGATCGTGGGGAAGAAGGGGCAGCGGTTGTATCCTTGGTTGTGATGTCCTCATCAAGAGGTCGGTGTGCATCAAATGGATTGCCGTGCGTTCTCTCTGTGATGACCGGATTAGGGAGCGCTGCCCATAGGTATACGTATAGGTAGGGCGTAGCCAGCAGGGGACTCCGTTAGGCTAGAGCCCCGTTCTAGCTGCTAAACCTTAAAGTACTTCTTTAGCATTGGTATTCAATATTTGGTATAACAATAGCGAATGCACATGCGCTTAGACGTGGCTTGAGGAAGAAGAAGCTTTGCTAGTTGGATAAGCTGCTTCATGTACTATGTGGCTTGGTGAGTTGTTGCTTATTGAAGACCTAATTTGGCAATTAGTGACTTCGCTTGTTGCTTACACAACTAGATTCAAATCCTAGACCCACGCGAAGACCATACTATGTGTGTGTGAGAGAGAGGGTGCAGCTCAATGCCTCTCCTTCACTGGGACATGGCGATCTACCGAGTCAAGCGCCCTTGAAGTGCAATGTTGAGGGTGGATGCCGAGGAACTAGTGAGGAGGTGGGCATGTGGTGACAAACAACACAACGCATAGAGACAATAACCGATTTGTTTGATGATTAGTGTTAACTTGTACACAGATTTACAAAAGTTTGACAAACGAGCGTTGTACAAGTATTTTTTAAATAATAAAATATAATTAGTAACACTCGATCAGATGAAAATCCAACATACACTATTTAATATGTTTACCCTAGTTTAGCCTAATATTGTTTTAAAAAAAATTCTTTAAGCTTGGCCACTTCTTACGTATTACATGGGCAGGGCCAGAGCGCAGAGGGCTAGCTTTGGTGGGCCCTAGACGGTCGTCCTGCTCTGCTCAGATTCCTTTCGCTTTTGACAAAAAATCAGTGATGAAGTTTTCTGACTAGATATTATCGTTTTCAACTTTTGTTGAGTTGAAGTCAAAAGTAACAAAGGACAAGACGAGCAAGATATGCTGTACAGTCACCAAGCTAGTTAGTTGAAGACGCGTCAAGATTTCTATAAGCTAGTTAGTTGAAGATGCGTCAAGATTTCTATTCGAACCTAACTAGTTGATGAGTACGTAGTATATCCTAAATTCTCTCTTAATTTTTTCATACCTCTGGTTGCGCCAGAGCATGAGAAGAGGCTCTAGAGGCGAGGAAGAGATATCGTCACTAAGGGGTGTAAGTCGCAAATGATCATAGGCAGTGGCGTATCAGGGGTGGGGGGGCTAAGGTGGGCTGGAGTAGAGTGGGAGTTGGGCGGGCTTTTCACGGGCGGCCCAAGGCCCGGCCGATGCGTCTCGGCCCAAGCGGGCGTCTGCGAATGGATTCGGCCGGGCGGTCGCCCGAGCTATAGGGCGGGCGGATCTAAAATGGAGCCGTCGGGGAGACCTGCCCAGCCCGACATGGGCGGGTTCGACGGCCAAGACGCACGAAAGCCCGAGAAGTCTGGGGGCAGGAGGCCGTGGGCGAACACGAGGCGTGCAATTCAACCTAGTATAAATTAAATTAGCTAACTAGTTTTAGGCAGTATGCATGCTTGACTATACATCTATACTAGCAAACCATGCAGCCTGTGCATTTAATTTTTCCCTGTGCATACAAGCGTGCAATTTTTCCTTGTGTGTACTAGCTATACGTCCTAGTCATGTGAAACCAAACCATGCACCCTGTGCATGTAATTTTTCCTTGTGCGTACTAGCTATACTAGCACGCAATTTTTCCTTCCAGGCGCTAGACCGTGATGCGACGAGGCAAACCATGCAGCCTGTGCATGCAGCTATATGCATGCAGCTAGCTTTAGCTTTAGCTATATGCATGCGACGAGGCAAGGCAGCAGTGCGGGCGGCTAGGCATGGCGTCGGCGGCTCGGCAGCGTTGATGGCTTGATGCGACGAGGCGTCTTGGCGTGGCGTTGAGCCGTTGATCTGACGAAGCGATAGCGGCCAAGCGTCACCGCGTCGGGCATGGGCGATGGCGTCTGGCTGCCGGGCAATACCGACTCGACTGTCGTGCTTTTGGGCGGGCAGCTTTGTAAAACATCTCTGGCCACCCGGCGGCCTGTTCCTTCCGGGGCCGGCTTTCGCCATGGCTTCGAAGCCCACTGCGGGTCGTCTTGGCTCGGCCCGGCCCAACGCTTGACTCTCTAGGCCGAGTCTCACCGTGACCCTCCTCACCTGGTCTAATATCGATGTTTAAATCCTTGAGTTTTAGGAAGTGGAGCCGCGTCTGTCAGAGTCGTAGAACTCGCGATCATGACGACGGCGGCCAAGCACGCCGCACGCTTCGAAATTAGAGATTTATTCAGATGATTTCTCATCATATAATCGTGTGGTTTGGAAGCACAACTTAACTTATTCATTGATGATTTGAGAAGAAAATAATTTTCAAGTTGTGATGATCTTGCTAGTCTCATAGTGATGATGGTTGAAGCAAAAAGCATGTTGTTTATCCATTGGTCTATAGGCTTATTGAATTAGCATTAGTTTAAGCGTAGGCACGACCTACGGTTGAAAGGGCTTTCTCAAGCAATGAAGATTATCAAGACAGATTTGCGTAATAAGATAAGTGATGGTGGTTAAATGATCTCATAGTATGCTACATCGAAGCGAGACATATTTTTCAAGATAGACATGGAAGATATTTTGCAGCGTTTTGAACATGAAAACCGTAAATATCAACTATCAACTCTTAAGAAGTAATGATCGTGACGTTTTTCTTTGTAATGTTACGTATTTACATTATATGCATTTGTTAGATAAGTGTTATTTTTATATTATATATATCATTACATCATGTTCTATGTTTTGAAATATATATATATATAGGAAGTTTTTTCGTACTCCAGGAGTACATACTCCCACCTCTAATATACCACTTAAATAAACACTTTATACTCCTTTATCACTTTAGGTATACTCTAATAATAATTCTAAGATACTCCAATACAACATGATTAAAAAAATTTCATCAAATCCTTTATTTTTTTTGCTACATACCCTTTTCATATGTGTAAGGAATATGTAAACAAATTATGCTATAAAGGGTGGATTTTAATGAAATTTTTCATGGAACTCACTTTGGAGTATTTTATAATCAATATTAGAGTATATTCAAAAGGATAAACAGGTATAACAACATCATTTAAACGGTATATTAGAGGTGAGAGTACATACACCTAGGAGTATGAAACCATTTTCCTATATATATATATATATATATATATATATATATATATATATATATATAACGTATCTGTGCACACAAATATTTGGTGAAAACCTGGTGCACACCAACTAAGAAAAGTTTCAAAAATTGAAAAAAATCATGGATGTACATATCAGCTTACCCCATCTACATATAAAATTTCATGATCAAAATCATCCTTTCAAATTAAGCCCCCTCCTTTCAAAGTTTTTGGATACGCCACTGATCATAGGGTTTGGTTATAGAGGACGATCGAGAAGAATTAAGGTGATGAGAGGGCAGAATCGGAGAGCGATGCACCCAAACTTATGTTTTACTAGGAATGTTTTCACGATGAGATACACCGCGTACGTTGTTTTTTTTTCAAAAACAATTTCTTTTTTTGGCAGTTTTTTTTTAAATCGTCAAGAAAATACGTGAAACGGTTGAAAGGATACGCAATCACGTTTTTTTTTTCATTTATCTGGGGTCCTCTCACGAAGGATCTGTGACTGCGCTAAATCGAAAGGTTCTTTTTATGAAAAATAGCTGGAATAATCCAAATGTAGCTATGTTCTTTTTTGGGTATTTATTTAGGGTCCTTTTACGAAAGATTCGCGAATTTTCTGAACCAAAAGATCCTTTTCGTAAAAAACTGCGGGAAAGATCTACACGTAATTACGTATTTTTTGAGATCCTTTTGCTTCCAGGCTCGTGAGTTACAGTGCACATGAACCAAACGGACCTCCATGTAGTGCACTAGTCCAATGGGATTGCGGGATTATACGAGATAGTCATGTGTCCATGTGTTGCCACGAAAACTCAACTTACGATAAAAAAATTATTTACAAAGAGCACTATCTTTAGTTATGTTTTAATAGCAGGAAAAGCTTATTACTTCGAAGAAATTTGATTATTCCTTCGTAGTACACGTATACAATAGGTGATACATATTACCTACTAGCACTCCATGGTAGAAAAAAGGATAGAGTGGAATTAGTTTGCATGGAGACTAGATTTGAAAAAAAAAGATGTGAGGGGCTAGAAAAGCGTCAAACGTACTCCTACCACTAGCTTCCTGCCCAGAAGCTTTAGCTTTTCTAGCTCTATTGAATATGTTTTCTGCAAAATCTAGCTCTTGTCCGAATGTTTTTATAAAAATAGCCCCCCTCTCCGACTACGGAAGGAGCAGCAAGTGCCAAGTGTCACCTGTTGTGCTCGTGCACCGTGGAATGTGTTTGTTGTCAGGACCCAAATATGCAAACCTGGACCCTCTGCTTACACTGCACTAATCCAAAATCACACTAGTGTACACAGTAGCAACATAGGTGAAATATTACAACCATACACAGCGGAAACATAATAAAAGACTCTATTTATTCAATAAAAGATAATTTATTGTCCTTATGGTCGACTTTACATTATTAGGCCACATAAGACTTAAACTCTAAGAAATAAGACAACGGTGGAACGGAAAATTCGTAGATAACCCACCAATATACCATAGGCAACTGACAAGGTTCACTCCTAGTAACTCACCTCCTCATGGAATTCCTCCTCCAAAGAAGGTGTGGAGTACTCTTCAACTGATGATTTTGTTGTGACAAGGATGAGTACATAAAACACTTAACAAGGTGTGCATATAATGCAAATATATTATAACTATATGCAAGACTTATTCCAATTAAATAGCTATCATGATTATTTACAATAAAGCAACATTTTTAATTAAATACAATAAATAGATTGAAATGACAAAAACAAATAACGATACTAATGATATGGTTTTGAGGTATTTCTCAAAGTAAATTGGTACATAGTCCAGACCAAATTCCATTACTTCCATTGCCACATAGCCTCCTTCTCTAAGTTTTATTTTATAAAATCCAACCCTTGACTAAAATTCCTGAGGATTGTCTATAACCGAGATCATAGCTATCCAAATAGATTGATATTCTGCAAAGGTTATACACTTTATACACAAGATATGATCAATCTTATAATAACATACATTGACACATACTCATCGATGTGTGGCTAAGAATATCATAACAAACCTTTCAAAAATTATATCCGAATATAGACTCTCCCCAATAAGCCTAGTCTCACTACCATTCACTCACACAAAGCAGAAGAACAAGGACTCATCATTGGACTAGAAGCAATCTCTTGTTCAACATGTGGTGCCACTGTAGCACACATATTTTCTAACCACACATACAGTTTGGTTATCCTTCTAAGATATTATATGTTAATATTCAGTATCTTTCTGAGTTAGCTCCGGTCCATAACAAATATATGATGAGTTAGGGCCTATTTGTTTTAGTTTTGGATTCTCTAAAAGCTGATTCTGGATTGTAGTTGTAGAAAAACTGATTCTCCAAAAACTGGAATCCAAAAGCGAAGTGGATTGTGGATTCTAGTGTTATGGGTGGGCTGGATTGTGAGAATCAAATTCTAGAATCGGAGTGTTTGTTTGTTATTATGATTTTGGAACTATAATCCAAAATCAAAAGCAAAAACAAACAGGCCTTTAGTTCTGGTTCATAACAGATATGTGATTATATGATTAGCTAGTTCAAATGCTTGCAAGGTTAAGTCCTTAATTGACCGAGATAAGACTTACAATTAACACCAACCCAAATATCACACAGACCCCACTTTAGTACACTGTCTCTTGCCACTTGCCCCAATCTAAATCATTTACTACTCCAGTTGATTGCGATGTACAACACATGCCATCAACAACTCAATATTATTATGTGATAATACTTGACACACCTTTTTATAAAAATATTCCATATTCTATTAGTCAAATTGAATTTGTATTTTCAAAAGATATAAGTTGTACATGCCATGGCTAAGTAGCTATACATGTTCCACCCAACCCACATTAGCATCTATTAGCAACCAACTAATAATTATCCATAATAAGGTGACAAATAATCATGGTGTAGCAAATAACAAGGTAGATATAATTCAATTGGGTTGAGTAACAAATTTCCAAATTAATTGAAAATAGGTATAAATATAAAATAACATGCAATATATTAAAAATATAATAGCATTGGTACAACTAGGTTTATCATGATCAAAGTACAATTTGCCTTGGAACAACTCTTGATCTTGGTCTAGACATTGAACTTCGGTCAACTTTTCACTTTTGAACGCTTTTGGCACTTTAACATCTACAGGAAACAAAATATGAATACCAAAATAAATATAAAATAGAAATACGATAAACTCTCAAAAAATTAAATAAAATTTACAGAAACAAAGAGCTTGAATTTAGAAATTTAAATCACCTCAATTAGAGTTCGTATGAAGGAGAATAGACTCTCGAAAGACTAGAATAAAAGAAAATAAGAGAATGATTTATATTTCTAAAGAAAAATCTGAATTATTGCATCTTGTTGTCGTCATTGACTGAATTTTGAATTTTAGATTTTTTTCATTGTCCGATGGTGAGCTCACGCGATAGAGGCTTAACATATGGAAGGACCAAGGCTAGGCAGCAACGTCTTCGGCCACGACGGCTCCCGATCGGCTGTGGCAGCAGCTCAATGGCTTGACAAACGTCGTTGAATGACAATGATATATTTGCAAAATTTGATGCATATGTCGCGGCAAACTCTAAATTGATTTAGGGATTACCATCATGACGAGGTGGAACACAATGTGATGCGAATGGTTTGGGAAGACGAGCTTTGAGATGTCGGGAATGTCGCTAGGGCACATTGGGTGATGATGAGGACGGCTTCGGTACTTCATGGCATTCTGGGCAAACTAAAACACAAAAACAAGAAACAAGTGGAGGAAACGATTGAGCAAGGAGAGATGGTCTTGATGCTCAGCTTAAATAGGCTAAGAAAGCTTAGAGAGATGAAAACCAACTCAAACACGGAGACATCGGACATGGAAAGAACATGAATTCCACATGAAAAAGAGGGGAATTAGGCTAAGAAAAAGAGAGGATTAGACGAGGATAAGGTTGCACACAAATTTAAAAAGAAATATATCGACATTTGGAAAACGGGTTTTTCTCGAGCTTACTTGTTGATTGAGGGATCAACCAAGAACCTTTTTTCGTGAAGGGTTTGCGTCTGAGGATTGCTGTCAAGTTGCGATGATTGAAAGGACAATGAACAAGAAATTTTTATATTGGTTCAGGCCTCTCTTGATGGAGATAACAACCCTACGTCCAGTGATTTTGCTTTTGCTTGAATTCTTATGAAAGGTTTTGAGTGCTATGCTACTTGATCTCACCCTGTCCCTATGCCGATCCGTCGATGGGGTTTTTATAGGCGATTGAAATAACTACAGCTGAAAAATACGCCATTAGGCTATTCACAATGGGAGTTTCATTATCATTTAATAAGGTGACACATTAGCAAAAATGGTGACATGGCAAAAAAATTATGAAGAGAGAGAGGAGACGAGTTTCATCTGGATGAAATCAGGTGCACACCATTTCCAACACATTGGAAACCGAATGAAACTGCACTGAGAGCGCATCGTTTCATCCCACGCATTGAAACCGAATGAAAATGCACCAAATAGAATATTTGATCATAACACCATGCAACAATTAAATGCTATGACTAGCTTATGAAACCGCGAAATGAAACTATGTATTGGGAGGCCTTGTTTCATTATTAACCCAAACCTCTTTAGATGATGTGGCACTCTTGGAAACCGTGAAATGAAACCTGCCATTGGGAATGGCCTTACTACGTTCGTTCGTGACTATAACTACATTCTTGATTTTCGCCATGTCGTATCGTGGACATGATGGACTCAGATCGTGTCATAGTAGTCTTAAACCGTAGCACAATTATTGCCACGTCGTCTTTATGGGCTGAGCACGATCTTTTGATCATGCTCAAGATTTTCCCTCAACTCTAACCGACCGTTGCGCACCTCCGAGCAAGCATGCTCGGGGATCTATACATATGCTCGGGAACGAGTTTAAACATGGTCGGGGCGGACCTATCGGCTGGCCTATTCAAGGATCCTCCTTGGGGACACTATCCAAGGGCATGCATGATCGGCCGAAAACCGGTTGCCGGGGAATAATAGTTTTTATGAAAATTATCCAATCCTCGACAAAATCGAAGAAAAAATGGCAATATACACGAGCTCCAATTTGCAACAATGGAGGAGGAGGGAGACACGGTTGTGCTCTCCCTTCTGAAGCTTTAAGAAGCCCTTCTGACAGGTTGGGGTCCAGTCCCACTTATTAGAGAGATGGAACTTTTGAATTTTCAAATTAATTAATTAAAAAGACTAGAAAGGCTTTTAGAAAATAACAAATAAGGTTAAAAATTTAGGACAAATTCTGAAAAATACCATGAGATATTTTGAACATAATAAAATTATTTTTAGTAATATTTTGGTTTTAATTTTTCTTAAATGAATTGTTTTATAAATATGAAAATCTGAAAAAGCTTTTGTAAATATATAAGATTAAGAAAATGTATCAAAAATCATAATTTAATAATTAAACATTATTACACAAAATTTGGGGTGCTACATCTGACAACAAAAAATGCACGCTACCATGCTCCCTAGGCTCAACAGGAGCTTGCCGAGTGCTCCGACCGTGGAAGGTATTGATGCCATTTTATTTAATTAGTGACATAATCATTACCTAAATCATTAATTATCATTACTTAGTCTCTTAATTAATCACTAATTTATTATTCACTTAATTAAATGCCCTTGTGAGATAGTACAGCTCATCGCCAGGCACCTTCCGCTCCTTCTGCGCACGGAGAGGGGATTATCTTTACTCAAAACTTACTCACGTGCGCTAGAAAATCCAAATCTTCCCCCGCCCGGTCAATTCACCAGTAGCCGCCCAAAAACTAGGAAGAGGCAGTTTGGTCCGACCGAGCACACCGTCCCCGCACGTGCCCCGCAGCAGGTAGCCCCGCCCGGTCGACCGGACGCGCGGTTGGCCGAAGGTGTTTGCCGGTGGGCGCGCGGAAACACCGCGGCAGAGCGTGGACCGCCGCCGCCGCCACCGCCTAAGGCTACGACCACTTTCCGGTGCCGCCGCCGCCCAAGGCTACGACCACCTTTGCGCGCACTGCGTGCTGAATACTGATGATACTCTATTATAGACTAAACCCATCTGGTGGATGTGGAGTCAGATCTCAGTCAGGATAAGTGACGAAGGTAACCCACCAACTCTGCGGGAGAGAAAATATTAAGTAATAGTATCTATCAGTACAAGTAGGAATATGTATGTTTTACATCTTTGAACTTTCCAAAAAATTTATTCAACACCTTCAACTATAAAAACCAGATATTTAGCACTATAAATTTACATAACTAGGCTAATTTACATTCTAAAATGATTTTGGTGAGCAATTTTGTTGACAAAGATCCAACTTATAGTGCTTTTTGCCATAGTGGCAGCCATGCTATCGACTTTTCACTTTTGCTAATATGAATCCAATATGAGAAGGGATGATGACTAGAAGAAAGAGGGTGTATATAGAGAAAAACTGAGCGAGAACGAGGTCTATGATGTGGAAGTTAACATTTTTGAATTAGATTCTCGTTACCGAAACTTGATGGTGGGATTGTCAATGTAGCGAAAACCACATTAAGTAGGATCTACACAATCAAAACCGCTATCCAAAACCGTTTTATAGTGTAAATTTATCCAATTTTATAAGTTTGGAGGTTTAAATATCTGATTTTGTAACTGGGGTGTTCAATGGATTCTTTCTTAAATTTCATAACCTAAAATGGACTTATTCTGTAGAAATAAAGCCCTTCTTGAAACACCAGAAATTCCACGTCCATTGAAGTCGAAATAGAAGCGTTTCCTTTTTAAATTTCTGCATGTGTTCCAAACAGGCCATGGAAAACGAGATCAGGAATTTCCTGTCGCAGGATTGAGACCTTGCTGCCCTGCTCATTGCTCGACACCTATACCGGAAGGTACTAACTGAGATTGAAATGAACCCTTGCTGACGATGACAAACTCTGTCTCTGTCTTTCTCTCTCTCTCTCCCCAACAACTGTACTATCTCTTCGTAAACTCTTTTCGCACACACTTCAATCTTCATCGCCGATAGAACCTTTCCAACCAGTTTTAATTGCCAAGTGAAGGTTCTGATCATCACATGGTCTTCATACAAATGCGGAACACAGATCCTCTTTCCAACACAAAATAAAATGTTCAACACAAAATAAAATGTTCAACTGTAACTTTTCTAAAATCGCTGAAATCTTGGTTCAAAACTTGCGGATTTGAATTTTGATTTTTGAATTTTGGACTGGATTTCATCCAAAATTCTGAGACCTCAAAGGCGACGATGACAAGGCCACTCTGTCCTACCACTACTTCACCGGTGGCGGCACGCCCTGTGGAAGCTGCAGCCTGCAGGTTGTATTCCTTTCACCTTGACAAACAAGGGCCTAATGTTTCTGACTAGCTACAGGTCTTCACTTTTCACAAGTCCAGAACGTTTTAGGTATCTCTGGGATATCTGAATTTCAAAAGCCAAAAAGGCATGTCTAACTTTTAGTGTAATATGGAACACACAGACTTCTCTGAAACATGGCACCTTACCTACGTGCAGAGCATCTTGTCTTCCAGTAGGGTTAGTAGCCGAGATATGCATAGCAGTCACCTAGGACAAGATATTGAAGATAAGGGGACATGAGATTTTTGGGTTAGGGCACAGTCACATCAGAAAGCTACTAGCACATTTAGTTCATGTTTAGTGTACACCATGCTAAGTGTTGAAATAAACTTAAGCACGCAAGCATAGTCAATTAATTAATTAAAACATGACTTGAAGGCTGTTCACTAAATTCGCAGGAAGCAAAATGCAGAGTTTATTGGTGATAAAGATCTGATGAAGCTTTGACTCCATATGCAAAGAATTTGGAATTATAGAAATAGACCCAAAGCTACAACTGATGGTATTAAAGGACTAGGATCACGCGAACACAATGCACCTAAACATCCAACCCATTCTGTAACATAACATGATCTTTTTTTACATTGGTACAAATGAAAACATCCAATGGTTGGTCCATAGCTCCAAATAACCAACAAAAAAAAAATCCTGCCTTGGAATTAAGCACAGTGCTCTATTGTCTACCAATCCAATTTTGAAGATCAGTACCTTATTCCAGAAACATAAGAAAGCTACAGGAAAATAGCATTGAGATGGTCTGAACTTTCCTCCCACTTGTACTTTAAAAAATGGTGCTCTACCATATGCATTACACTGTGTGTATGCTGAGTTTAATTCATCACCAAAGATCTGAATCACGTGAGTAATTTTAAAATTACAGTGGTAACATAAACTGCCAGGCTGTAAAGTATAGATGATAATCTAGAAAGCTAATATTAACAAGGGCCAAAAGAATCCAAATGCATACATATGGGTTCATGATATATTTTCTCGAAAATTATGGACAGTGACAACTACATTCTATCTGAATTTAGCTATTCGGCTTCACTTACTGTCTTGGTTGATATCAGGAAGTGATGACTTTTCTAGCCCCTTTACCTTGTTTTTTTTTCAAATTTAGCCCCCTTTCGACTGGAATTGCAAATCTAGCCCCCTCCAATATACTCCCACACTCCCCTACCACAGGAGGCGGCCTCCTGGGCCCGGCTGCCGTGGCAGGCTAGCTCCCTCGCACTCACCCGCCTCCTACACTCGCGATCTAGCGCGCTCCCACACACGCCTGCCATGTGCACTCACCCGCTCCCATGCTCCCAGGGCATGGTAGGCCTGCTTTCGCAGTAGGGGAGCATGGGAGCACGGTGGAGGGGGCTAGATTTGCGATTTCGCTCAAGAGAGAGCTAGATTTGAAAAAAAAAGAGAGATAAAGGGGGCTAGAAAGTCATCACTTCGATATCGGTATGCAAATTTTTAGATCGTTGTTACTTTAAGACATTGTATACACATCTTAATAGCACAGTAACCTTTAAGTCATAAATGAATAAACTCTTCAAAAGAACTACAGCCTTAAGAGACAACACCAGCCACCAGGGCTCCTCAGAATTAGTCCAATCAAATATTGCTCTACACACTGCATGGAAATAGTGTTATGGGCATTGGCCCATAGGTAGCCATGGCCCATTAGGAGGCTGCACTCAAGGAAGGATACCAACAGCATATCTTTATATTAGGAATAGTTAGATGCATATCTTTATATTAGAAATGATTAGATGCATATCTCCATATTTGGATAGTATAGATATTGTTTTATCTTTAGTGATTCGTTGCATTAGATAAGATAGTTTTCATATTGTTAGGGGCTAACCTCATCTATATAAAGAGAGAAGCCGCACCATTCTAATTAAGGAATAAAGAAATTCCTTTCTCCCCTCTCTTCTTCTTTGCACCGCTCGCTTTGGCTGGCAGTGTTTACCCCATTATGAAAGCAAAGACCATAACAAATAGCCATGGCAACAAAGAGTCACCAAGGAACAGGTCAAATATTGGTTCATTGCAGCTTGAGGTTAAACTTGGGAAATCGACAAGTTCATACATCAGATTAACCTAGTATAGTAATCCATAAAGCAGTTTATATTCAGAATCATGGTGTGTCACTGCTAGACATCACTGGAAGACAAGGATGTACCCGTCAATTGATCACTATGTGCAACTTTTGATTAAAAAAGGTAAAATTTTGATGCGGCAGCTCTACAAAGCTAATTTGAAGTTGAAGCAAGTATTTTCACCATTCATAAGCAATAATGGGGGAGAGGAAATGAAGCATGAACTACAACAATAGGAAAATTCTATTCGCCTTAATGCTTGTGATTTGGCACATGAATAGTCTGATTAAAAAGACAAAATGTGCCTCTGAAGTGCTTACCTTCTAGTGCCAGAATGCTAGGACTACAGCAATACTGAAAAGTATCAAAAGAGCAGCATTTCCGCCAGGCAAAATATCTTCACTTCTTGATTCAGGTAACCTAAAGGATGAAGCAGCATAACCAAAATTAGGGTCAATGGACACTTAAATGATGATGATATGTGGAACATCATAGCAAGTCCACAATTTAGAACTTCCAACTATTGGTGTTAACCTACATTTAAAATATTTTTTATATGATAAATTACATCATCCTTCAGACCTTCACAAAATAAGGTATTTCTTACATTCGAAAATTACCCCTATCACACACATTACATCATTCTACTAACACACGTAATCACAAAAGATGCAACCATTTGATCTGAAAGCAAGCGGCAAAAGATCTGTGTTTTGCCTACAGAATAAGCAAAGATGGATGACTGCTTAGCTGAAAAGATAAAGCTAGGTAACTACACCTGTGGATAGCATCATTCTAGAAGGATGACAGCTTCATATCCAGACAGGAGGTACAGGAAAGGGCTGGAAAAGCAAGTGAATGTATTGTGCAAAAAAGTGAAATGTCCTGTTGTCAGGCTAATTTGAGTAGTAATAATTGTTTGTAGCAGATCAAAAAAGCAAGGAATAGTATGGTTTCAGATAAAAAAGGGTGCAGCAGTATTGAAGTTCTGAGTTTGCTGGTCAAAATGGAGGGTGTGGGCACAGATAAATACCCTGATCCTTGGAGACAACACATGATTCGATGTCTTCTCATGGTTTTCTAAGTACGGGATAATCACTTTTGATGCATAATTCTCTCTCTGTTTCTTTCTCTCTCTCTCTCAGCCTTATTATCTCCATAAACTGATCTTTTTGAACCAATAAATACTGAATGTGTAACTCAGATAAAATGCTTTCAAAAAGTTGCTAGGTTACTCTAAAATGTGAATTCAAAGAGCTGCAACCTAGTTACTCCTATGCTAGATTGAAGATAATAAAGACAGGCAAAAAAAGTATAGAAACCAGTCATTCTACAACTTTATGCAGAAAGATAACTTGAAAATTTGCAGAAATTTTCTAATCGATGTAAAATGCACACAACTGTCAGGATTTTTCTGTGGAAACTAGTTAGCACTAACTGGAAAGTCTTCTCAACTTGGAGCATAAAAGGAAACTAGACCACTAAACATTTTCTTACTGATAAGCACTAGAACATTTGATTCAATTAAAATAATCAATTGATCAGTTGAATATCTGATCATTGTTGACCTATTTCAGTGTTACTCATACAGCCATGAAACAAAGAAACACTTAATTTAGCTACTTAGTTAATTACCATGCACCACTCCTGATGGATATTAGCGAAGATGCTGCGCAGAAGTTAGTGAATCCAGAATATGTATTTATAACTACTCTACACTTCCATTTGCCATTATTCAGCATTAGGGGTGAAAACGGAAATGGAATTTCGTCGACAGAAATGGAAACAGAAACGGAAATTCCGTATAAATGAAACTGAAAATTCCGTCGAAAACTTGGCCCACCTGGCCCAAGAAGGAGAAGGGAGAATTTACATTCATTTTCGAATGAAAATAATTTTAGAAATACAAATGGCTTTATAGAAAATATCAAATAGAGTTCAAAATTCCGAAAAATTTCTCAAACATACTTTGAAATATTTTGAATCTAGGAAAATTATTTGTAGCATAATTTTGGTTTTATTTTTCATGAATAAATTAATTTTATAAATATAAAAATAGTAAAATTGCATTTATAAACTCCAGAAAATCTAGGATAAATTTCAGAAAATCATAAATGAACATTGAACAATAATATGCAAACTTTAGGGCATTACACCTATATAGTTGGAGGAGGATATCGATGATAATGATAGGGAGGAGGACATGATGATCTGATCTAGGGGGCAAATAGTGAGCCATCAGCTGACAAACTTGAGAAAAAAAACTTTCTAATGATATCAGTGAACATAACATTATTCTTTTGTCCATCTTGGAGGTGAAATGAGTTACATTATTTTTGCGGTCATATATATTGTGATCATGTATTATGTTCTTGTGGAATTTTTCATTTTCGTTTCCGTATCCGTTTCTGTCAATATTCGTTTCCGGGGTTTCCGATTTTGTTTGTGTTATCGGTAAAAGATGTGGAAACGAAAACGGAACGACATTTACTAACCGTTTCCGTTCCGTTTTCATCCCTATTCAACATGTCTCTCTGCTCCTTAATGATTGATTCAAAATTTTGAATGTTATATTTTTACCTATCTTGCCAACTAAAGATCTTCAAGAATAGACATGGACTAACAGACATTACCTCTTCCTGTTCTGTGACCGATGGATCCAGGCCATGACTGGAGGCAGGATCCCAAACAGGAAGCAGTTTGCATAAACCCCAGCGAAATCGAGTGCCTTGGCGAAGGCTGCTGAGTAGAATGAGGCAATTAATATAGGAACGATCAGCACCGTCCATGTCAGAATCGCCCCATTTCTGCGGTGATCACCAGTAGCATCAGAGCACCACAAACTTCCTCCTTCAGAGAAAACTTCTGAACAATCAACTCCACAGTGTCTGCCAATTGCTTTGGAAAGCTCACTGCGTATCCTATCAAGCTCGTCGCCATTGCAGCAAACGCAAAGCCTCGGACTGCAGGCAATGCCGCTGGATTCACTGAGAGCAGCAGCTTAATAGGGTCATCAAAACCGGCACTGCCACCAGCACTTGCCAACCCAAGAATTACCGCATTCCACGACAACACCACGGCTAATGGCACAGCGCCACCGATCAGTATTGCCCTCCGTGCGTCATACACCGAGTCCCCCACAATCTTGCAGATGAATGGAGTGATCACGTGGAACCCTAGCGTAAGCACGGTCAACGGCATGGCCGGCAGGATGGCGCCAGGGCTCCAGCACGCGTAGCCGAGAGATTTCAGCATGCTGCTCCGGCCAACGGACACGCCGGTCACCACGAGTGCGGTGATCGAGACGAGCATCAGACCGCAAAGGGCACGGTTGGTGCCATCAACGGCCTTGAACGGGAAGAACGCAATGAGCACGCCGGCGAAGGACGGGAACAGCGCGTTGGCCACGATTGGGTTAATCGCCGGCAAGAGCTGGGATACCAGCGAGCCGATGCCGGCGACGCACGCAACGAGCAGGGAGAAGGTCAGCGCGGCGTAGACGACGGCGACGACCGCCCCGACGGTCGCCCCCAAGGTGCTCGATGCAAGTCCCGTGAAGCTAACCTCGTCCACGCCGCCGCCCTTCATGGCGGCAAAGCTGAGCTCGGCGACGAGAACGATGGAGGACACGACGTAGGCCCAGGAGAGCAGGATGGCGGCGGTGGAGGGGACCGGGCCGGAGCGGATGGTTGCGGACGGCAGCCCCAGCATCCCCGGCCCGACCGCCGTGCCGATGATGAGGCTCACCGCCGCCCAGAAACTCTTCTTCTCCCCGTCGCCGCCGGCACTGGCCTCGACAAGAAGCGGTTCTTGGACAGCGTCGCTGCCGCTGCCGCTGCCGCACCGCCATTGCCATTCCCGCCTTGGCAGTGGCCGTGGTAGGCGTTCCTTGGCTGCTGCTAGGATTGGGGCGTGATATGTTCTTGACTCGAGGAGGCGGTGCTGATGGGGGGAGGAGCGGACGGTGGTGGTGGGCGGTGAGAAGGTGCGGTGGTGGTGGCGGCAGCTGCAGGGTAACATGGCTGTAATTTGTGTGGTGAACGGCAAGTATCCGCAAGGTGAACGAAGATGATTTCGGAGTTTTGACTCGACTAAGGGTGCATTTGGTTGGGTGTACGAGGATGAACGGAATAGGATAGTACAAAATAGATGGGATGATCCTAGATGAGATGGTACAGCGAAGGTGTTTGGTTGCCTGAATGGAATGATACAAGATTTTGTTTGGTTGCTTGGATGAAATGATACAGAATGGTACGAGATAATGTTTGGTTGAAGGGATGTGATTGGATTGAGAGATGAGGTTGGCTTGAGGGATGGTGAGAGTGAACGATCCTGTCCTGAACCAATTGGTTCAACCAAATTTTCCGTACGGGATAGTACAACATCTTTTTAGAATATTCCTAGAATCTGTACCATCTCATCTTGTACCAAATGGTTCCGTTCAGCCAACCAAACACAAAGACAGAACCAAATTCTATACGGAATGGTTCAGTTCACCATCGTACATCCAAGTACCCAACCAAACACACCCTAACGAGACTAGCCTAGGTAGGCACTGAGGGCTTTAGGTAGGCCAACAATCGTCATCAAATCACAAAATCCAACGGCTAATGGTGACCTAGGTAGGGCAACAATGAATTAAATCAAAGTTTGCGATGGCAGGAGCTAGAACTAGGAAAGGTAAGCGGAATGGCGGCAAGGGTTGGCGGTGCATGACAAATAGACTCGGTGGCTTTATTGTAGGAAATAACGGAAGCAGGCCAACTTGGAGAGGGCCTCGGTCTTAGAGGTGGCCGAGGCGGCGATGCCAAATCGTGGAAGAGGAAGCGGACGAGAGCGCGGGGTTGTGGTGGCGACAGAGGGTAGAGATGGCCGGAGCTATTGCACCTGGCGATCACGCTCCGAGTGCGAAGGTCCTTCACAGAAAAACCAGCGGGGTCAAATTCGACGGAACAATTGTTATCAATAGTAAATTGGCGAACAGAAATTAAATTTTTGATGATATGAGGTGTAACAAGAATGTTCCAGAAAGAAAATTGACCGGGGAGGATGGTGGAGCCGATAGAGGTGACAGAAGGGTAGAGCCGTTACCCACGCACCACGAGAAGAGTGGGATGGGGAGGAGGGTGGGAGATGGTGATGTTACCAGGATCCGAGGTCATGTGAGAGGTGGCACCGAGTCTATGTACCATTCACGGAAGGAGGAGGGTTGAGCGACATCGTGTTAAATGAATTTAGCGATGCGCTTGGTCCCAATGACCTATAGATGACATTGGTGTCCAAGGAGCAGTCCATCAGTCTTGAATCCCAACGCCAGCAAAGATAGGAGGAAGAGTGCGTCTGGCGCCCCCGGTAGCAAAGAATCTACGGCCCACAGAATGGCGTGGCAGCCCACCGAAACAAGTCGTCACGACTGACCAATCGGGCGCCGATGGTGGTGGTTGGTCCATAGCTCCAAATAACCAACAAAAAAATCCTGCCATGGAATTAAGCACAGTGCTCTGTTGTCTACCAATCCAATTTTGAAGATCGGTACCTTATTCCAGAAACATAAGAAAGCTACAGGAAAGTAACATTGAGATGGTCTGGACTTTCCTCCCACTTGTACTTTAAAAAATGGTGCTCTACCATACGCGTTGCACTGTGTGTATGCTGAGTTTAATTCATCACCAAAGATCTGAATCACGTGAGTAATTTTAAAATTACAGTGGTAACATAAACTGCCAGGCTGTAAAGTATAGATGATAATCTAGAAAGCTAATATTAACAAGGGCCAAAAGAATCCAAATGTATACATATGGGTTCATGATATATTTTCTCGAAAATTATGGACAGTGACAACTACATTCTATCTGAATTTAGCTATTCGTTTTCACTTACTGTCTTGGTTGATATCAGGAAGTGATGATTTTTCTAGCCCCTTTACCTTGTTTTTTTCAAATTTAGCTCCCTTTCGACTGGAATTGCAAATCTAGCCCCCTCCAACGTGGTCCCGCATTCCCCTACCACAAGAGGCGGCCTCCCGGGCCTGACTGCCATGGCAGGCTAGCTCCCTTGCACTCACCCGCCTCCTGCGCTCGCGCTCTAGCGCGCTCCCACACACGCCTGCCATGTGCTGCACTCACCCGCTCCCATGCTTCTGGGGCGCAGTAGGCCTGCTTCCGCGGTAGGGGAGCACGGAAGTACGGTGGAGGGGGCTAGATTTGCAATTCGCTCAAGAGGAAGCTAGATTTGAAAAAAAAAAGAGATAAAGGGGGCTAGAAAGTCATCACTTCGATATCGGTATGCAAATATTTAGATCATTGTTACTTTAAGACATTGTATACATATCTTAATAGCACAGTAACCTTTAAGTCATAAATGAATCAACTCTTCAAAAGAACTACAGCCTTAAGAGACAACACCAGCCACCAGGGCTCCTCAGAATTAGTCCAATCAAATATTGCTCTACACACTGCATGGAAATAGTGTTATGGGCATTGGCCCATTAGGAGGCTGCACTCAAGGAAGGATACCAACAACATATCTTTATATTAGGAATAGTTAGATGCATATCTTTATATTAGAAATGATTAGATGCATATTTCTATATTTGGATAGTACAGATATTGTTTTATCTTTAGTGATTCGTTGCATTAGATAAGATAGTTTTCATATTGTTAGGGGCTAACCTCATCTATATAAAGAGAGAAGCCCCACCATTCTAATTAAGGAATAAAGAAATTCCTTTCTCCCCTCTATTCTTCTCTGCGCCACGCGCTTTGGCTGGCAGTGTTTACCCCATTATGAAAGCAAAGACCATAACAAATAGCCATAGCAACAAAGAGTCACCAAGGAACAGGTCAAATATTGGTTCATTGCAGCTTGAGGTTAAACTTGGGAAATCGACAAGTTCATACATCAGATTAACCCAGTATAGTAATCCATAAAGCAGTTTATATTCAGAATCATGGTGTGTCACTGCTAGACATCACTGGAAGACAAGGATGTACCCGTCAATTGATCACTATGTGCAACTTTTGATTAAAAAAGGTAAAATTTTGATGCGGCAGCTCTACAAAGCTAATTTGAAGTTGAAGCAAGTATTTTCACCATTCATAAGCAATAATGGGGGAGAGGAAATGAAGCATGAACTACAACAATAGGAAAATTCTATTCGCCTTAATGCTTGTGATTTGGCACATGAATAGTCTGATTAAAAAGACAAAATGTGCCTCTGAAGTGCTTACCTTCTAGTGCCAGAATGCTAGGACTACAGCAATACTGAAAAGTATCAAAAGAGCAGCATTTCCGCCAGGCAAAATATCTTCACTTCTTGATTCAGGTAACCTAAAGGATGAAGCAGCATAACCAAAATTAGGGTCAATGGACACTTAAATGATGATGATATGTGGAACATCATAGCAAGTCCACAATTTAGAACTTCCAACTATTGGTGTTAACCTACATTTAAAATATTTTTTATATGATAAATTACATCATCCTTCAGACCTTCACAAAATAAGGTATTTCTTACATTCGGAAAATTACCCCCTATCACACACATTACATCATTCTACTAACACACGTAATCACAAAAGATGCAACCATTTGATCTGAAAGCAAGCGGCAAAAGATCTGTGTTTTGCCTACAGAATAAGCAAAGATGGATGACTGCTTAGCTGAAAAGATATAGCTAGGTAACTACACCTGTGGATAGCATCATTCTAGAAGGATGACAGCTTCATATCCAGACAGGAGGTACAGGAAAGGGCTGGAAAAGCAAGTGAATGTATTGTGCAAAAAAGTGAAATGTCCTGTTGTCAGGCTAATTTGAGTAGTAATAATTGTTTGTAGCAGATCAAAAAAGCAAGGAATAGTATGGTTTCAGATAAAAAAGGGTGCAGCAGTATTGAAGTTCTGAGTTTGCTGGTCAAAATGGAGGTGTGGGCACAGATAAATACCCTGATCCTTGGAGACAACACATGATTCGATGTCTTCTCATGGTTTTCTAAGTACGGGATAATCACTTTTGATGCATAATTCTCTCTCTGTTTCTTTCTCTCTCTCTCTCTCAGCCTTATTATCTCCATAAACTGATCTTTTTGAACCAATAAATACTGAATGTGTAACTCAGATAAAATGCTTTCAAAAAGTTGCTAGGTTACTCTAAAATGTGAATTCAAAGAGCTGCAACCTAGTTACTCCTATGCTAGATTGAAGATAATAAAGACAGGCAAAAAAAGTATAGACACCAGTCATTCTACAACTTTATGCAGAAAGATAACTTGAAAATTTGCAGAAATTTTCTAATCGATGTAAAATGCACACAACTGTCAGGATTTTTCTGTGGAAACTAGTTAGCACTAACTGGAAAGTCTTCTCAACTTGGAGCATAAAAGGAAACTAGACCACTAAACATTTTCTTACTGATAAGCACTAGAACATTTGATTCAATTAAAATAATCAATTGATCAGTTGAATATCTGATCATTGTTGACCTATTTCAGTGTTACTCATACAGCCATGAAACAAAGAAACACTTAATTTAGCTACTTAGTTAATTACCATGCACCACTCCTGATGGATATTAGCGAAGATGCTGCGCAGAAGTTAGTGAATCCAGAATATGTATTTATAACTACTCTACACTTCCATTTGTCATTATTCAGCATTAGGGGTGAAAACGGAAATGGAATTTCGACTGTTCCGGAGAAAAACGGAAACGGAAGCCTTTTTTCGGAAACGGAAATAGAAAATGTCAGTACGGAAACGGGAAAGCCATTTTCGACAGAAATGGAAACAGAAACGGAAATTCCGTATAAATGAAACTGAAAATTCCGTCGAAAACTTGGCCCACCTGGCCCAAGAAGGAGAAGGGAGAATTTACATTCATTTTCGAATGAAAATAATTTTAGAAATACAAATGGCTTTATAGAAAATATCAAATAGAGTTCAAAATTCCGAAAAATTTCTCAAAAATACTTTGAAATATTTTGAATCTAGGAAAATTATTTGTAGCATAATTTTGGTTTTATTTTTCATGAATAAATTAATTTTATAAATATAAAAATAGTAAAATTGCATTTATAAACTCCAGAAAATCTAGGATAAATTTCAGAAAATCATAAATGAACATTGAACAATAATATGCAAACTTTAGGGCATTACACCTATATAGTTGGAGGAGGATATCGATGATAATGATAGGGAGGAGGACATGATGATCTGATCTAGGGGACAAATAGTGAGCCATTAGCTGACAAACTTGAGAAAAAAAAACTTTCGAATGATATCAGTGAACATAACATTATTCTTTTGTCCATCTTGGAGGTGAAATGAGTTACATTATTTTTGCGGTCATATATATTGTGATCATGTATTATGTTCTTGTGGAATTTTTCATTTTCGTTTCCGTATCCGTTTCATCAATATTCGCTTCCGGGTTTCGAATTTGTTTGTGTTATCGGTAAAGATGTGGAAACGAAAACGAACGACATTTACTAACCGCTTCCGTTCCATTTTCATCCCTATTCAACATGTCTCTCTGCTCCTTAATGATTGATTCAAAATTTTGAATGTTATATTTTTACCTATCTTGCCAACTAAAGATCTTCAAGAATAGACATGGACTAACAGACATTACCTCTTCCTGTTCTGTGACCGATGGATCCAGGCCATGACTGGAGGCAGGATCCCAAACAGGAAGCAGTTTGCATAAACCCCAGCGAAATCGATTGCCTTGGCGAAGGCTGCTGAGTAGAATGAGGCAATTAATATAGGAACGATCAGCACCGTCCATGTCAGAATCGCCCCATTTCTGCGGTGATCACCAGTAGCATCAGAGCACCACAAACTTCCTCCCTTCAGAGAAAACTTCTGAACAATCAACTCCACAGTGTCTGCCAATTGCTTTGGAAAGCTCACTGCGTATCCTATCAAGCTCGTCGCCATTGCAGCAAACGCAAAGCCTCGGACTGCAGGCAATGCCGCTGGATTCACTGAGAGCAGCAGCTTAATAGGGTCATCAAAACCGGCACTGCCACCAGCACTTGCCAACCCAAGAATTACCGCATTCCACGACAACACCACGGCTAATGGCACAGCGCCACCGATCAGTATTGCCCTCCGTGCGTCATACACCGAGTCCCCCACAATCTTGCAGATGAATGGAGTGATCACGTGGAACCCTAGCGTAAGCACGGTCACCGGCATGGCCGGCAGGATGGCGCCAGGGCTCCAGCACGCGTAGCCGAGAGATTTCAGCATGCTGCTCCGGCCGACGGACACGCCGGTCACCACGAGTGCGGTGATCGAGACGAGCATCAGACCGCAAAGGGCACGGTTGGTGCCATCAACGGCCTTGAACGGGAAGAACGCAATGAGCACGCCGGCGAAGGACGGGAACAGCGCGTTGGCCACGATTGGGTTAATCGCCGGCAAGAGCTGGGATACCAGCGAGCCGATGCCGGCGACGCACGCAACGAGCAGGGAGAAGGTCAGCGCGGCGTAGACGACGGCGACGCCCGCCCCGACGGTCGCCCCCAAGGTGCTCGATGCAAGTCCCGTGAAGCTAACCTCGTCCACGCCGCCGCCCTTCATGGCGGCAAAGCTGAGCTCGGCGACGAGAACGATGGAGGACACGACGTAGGCCCAGGAGAGCAGGATGGCGGCGGTGGAGGTGATCGGGCCGGAGCGGATGGTTGCGGACGGCAGCCCCAGCATCCCCGGCCCGACCGCCGTGCCGATGATGAGGCTCACCGCCGCCCAGAAACTCTTCTTCTCCCCGTCGCCGCCGGCACTGGCCTCGACAAGAAGCGGTTCTTGGACAGCGTCGCTGCCGCTGCCGCTGCCGCACCGCCATTGCCATTCCCGCCTTGGCAGTGGCCGTGGTAGGCGTTCCTTGGCTGCTGCTAGGATTGGGGCGTGATATGTTCTTGACTCGAGGAGGCGGTGCTGATGGGGAGGAGCGGACGGTGGTGGTGGGCGGTGAGAAGGTGCGGTGGTGGTGGCGGCAGCTGCAGGGTAACATGGCTGTAATTTGTGTGGTGAACGGCAAGTATCCGCAAGGTGAACGAAGATGATTTCGGAGTTTTGACTCGACTAAGGGTGCATTTGGTTGGGTGTACAAGGATAAACGGAATAGGATAGTACAAAATGGATGGGATGATTCTGGATAAGATGGTACAGCGAAGGTGTTTGGTTGCCTGAATGGAACGATACAAGATTTTGTTTGGTTCTTGGATGAAATGATCTGAGAATAGTGCGAGATAATGTTTGGTTGAAGGGATGTGATTGGATTGAGAGATGAGGTTGGCTTGAGGGATGGTGAGAGTGAACGATCCTGTCCTGAACTAATTGGTTCAACCAAATTTTTCGTACGGGATGGTACAACATCTTTTTAGAATATTCCTAGAATCTGTACCATCTCATCTTGTACCAAATGGTTCCGTTCAGCCAACCAAACACAAAGACAGAACCAAATTCTATACGGAATGGTTCGGTTCACCCTCGTACATCCAAGTACCCAACCAAACACACCCTAACGAGACCAGCCTAGGTAGGCACTGAGGGCTTTAGGTAGGCCAACAATCGTCATCAAATCACAAAATCCAACGGCTAATGGTGACCTAGGTAGGGCAACAATGAATTAAATCAAAGTTTGCAGTGGCACAAGAGCTAGAACTAGGGAAAGGTAAACGGGAATGGCAACCGAGTTGACAGGCATGACAAATAGACTCGGTGGCTTTATTGTAGGAAATAACGGAAGCACTGGCCAACTTGGAGAGGGCCTCAGTGCCGAGGTGGCTGAGGCGACGATGCCAAATCGTGGAAGAGGAAGCGGCGACGAGAGCGCGGGGTTGTGGTGGCGACAGAGGGTAGAGATGGCCGGAGCTATTGCACCTGGCGATCACGCTCCGAGTGCGAAGGTCCTTCACAGAAAAACCAGCGGGGTCAAATTCGACGGAACAATTGTTATCAATAGTAAATTGGCGAACAGAAATTAAATTTTTGATGATATGAGGTGTAACAAGAATGTTCCGTAAAGAAAATTGACCGGGGAGGATGGTGGAGCCGATAGAGGTGACAGGAAGGGTAGAGCCGTTACCCACGACCACAGAAGAGTGGGATGGGGAGGAGGGTGGGAGATGGTGATGTTACCGGCATCTGAGGTCATGTGAGAGGTGGCACCGGAGTCCATGTACCATTCACCGGAAGGAGGAGGGTTGAGCGACATCGTGTTAAATGAATTTAGCAGTGCCGCTTGGTCCCAATGACCTATAGATGACATTGGTGTCCAAGGAGCAGGCCCATCAGGCTGCTGAATCCCAACGCCAGGCAGCATAGGAGGAAGAGCTGCGACTGGCGCGACCGGAAGTAGCAAAGAAGATACTGCCCACCCAGCATGACGTGATGGGCGCCCACCGAAAGCAAGTCGTCACGACTGACCCACTGGGCGCCGATGGTGGGGACGGAGTAAAGCGAGCCGGGGGGGCCGAAGTTGGACGTGGGCCGAGGATGGAGGAGCCCACGTGTGGCCACACTTGCACCGTGCCGGACCAGGGATTCCAGGGCAGGCCGGCCCGAGGAGCAGTGTGGGGCGCCTGGGGCTGAGGGACATGAGGCGCCTGAGACTACGACGAGTCGCTGTTGCAGCCGCGATTGTTTCGGCCGCCGCGACGATTGTTGCGGCCCTTGCCGGTGGGATGGGAGCCCCCTTCGCCATAGGAGACACCGCCCCTGTTGGAGGAGCTGCCGCTGGGACGGGAAGCACTACCCCCGCCGGTCTGGCCGGTGGCGAGGAAAACCGTTGACGAGCTGAACCGATTCTGCATGGTAAGTTCTTCCAGCATGAGATCACCACGCACCTCGACGAACGACGGCAGCGGCTTAGTCCTACGGATGAGAGCCGCCATGTGGGAGTACTTGTTGTTGAGGCCACGCAGAATGACAAGCACCAGTGTACGGTCGAGGACGGGTTCGCCGAGATCGCCGAGGGCGTCGGCCATGGCCTTCAGCTTGCGGCAATAATCGGAGATGGTGAGGTCACCTTGGCAGAAGGTGCGGAACTCGGCATCGAGGTACATCGCCCGTGTCTCCTTGTTGCCGAGGAACTGTTCCTCAAGTCCGAGCCAGACGCGGCGAGTGGACGTGGTCGGTGACATGACGAGCTCGACGAGGCTCGAGCAGATGGTCCCGTAGAGCCACGACAGGACCATGCACTCCATGCGAAACTAGGATGGATCATTGGGGAAGGCGACGTCGGCGAGGACGTGGTCGGAGAGTGCGCGTGCCTGCCGACGAGGAGGAAGAGACCGCGCCACTTGATATAGTTTGGCGAGTCGGAGTCGAGGACAACGGGGATGAGAGTGCGGATGTTGACGACGGCCACCGCCTGAGCGTGGAGGGCGGCGATGGTGGTGGCCTCGAGCGCGCGTTGCTGATCTTGCATGGCGCGCTCAGCGTCGGTTTGCACTACGTGGTCGCCCATAGAGGAAGATGAGAGGACGCTGCGGGCGAGGATCGCCGGCAGTGAGGACGAGCGGCGGCGAAGAGCGCCGGCGGCTAGAATGCAGAAGCGAGGGTCGCAGGAAGCGAGCCACTCATGATACTATGAAAGCGTGATGATAGAAAGATTAAACACGCAATGAATTGTTCCATACAACCGGTGTTGTACAAGTAGCCTGACGAGGCATCAAATAAAGCAAGTAATCCTAGATTGCATGCATGCTAAACATAGAAAGCACTAATCATGGGATATTGCCATAGTAGCACCGGTGAGGATCTCCTGAATGTCGTAGCTGAGGATCGCAGGTGATCAAACCGGCTAAGAGCATCTCCAAGAGGAGCCCTAAATAGGTTGCTAATTGTAATTATAGGGCTTTGATGGAAAAAAAGCACTCCAACAGAGGTTGTATTTTGAGAAAAATTATCAAAATAGGTTTAGGACTTGGAACCCTGTTGCTATATTTGGCAACGCTCCTCTCCAGCCCTATCCTATTCGCGTGTTTAGGGTCTAATTGCTGGAGTCAATAGTTATCTTGGACCCTAATTCTTTTAGTTTAGGCCCTATTTTGAGGTATATGACTCCATTTTAAGACCTGATTGTTGGAGATGCTCTAACAGCCCCATCTGGAACACGCAATTTACTAGGATATAGTTAAAAATTCCAGCGTTCCAGGAGTAGTCTCATGGGACAGGCAATTTCCTAGGATATAAATCAATCAATCTTATGGCTAGTGCCCCATCTGGAACAGGCAATTTCCTACTATATACTCCCTCCATTCCAAAATATAAGGCATGCACGTATTTCAAGATTCAAACTTTGAAATCTTTGACCAATGATTTGTCTAACTATATAAAAATTTTGTGATATAAAAGTGATACCATTGAATTCATATTTAAAAGTACTTTGTAATGATAGTGATTTTGTTTGTATGAATGATATTGGATAAGAGAAATCAAAGGTCAAAATATAGTTTAGGAGACCGTGCCAAGTCAAACTACGCCTTATATTTTGGAATGGAGGGAGTATAGTTCTTCAATGTAAGAAAGAATCAGAAAAAATTCTCGTGCTCCAACGGTAGTCCTGTGGGACTAGGAACTTACTCGTTTGAAGTGTTTTGAGTTAGCGATTAATTATACACCATATTGATTTTCCAACTTGCCAGCCTTCGGCACGCATGACAGCAAATGTTGGCCAACAATAGCAGCCGATCCACAGCCCGAGCAAGTGACATTCCCTATGTTAATCACCCTTACCTTGGGCCTGACATCTGAGTAAGTACATTTTATACTCCTTGTTTCAGAAATAATCATCGTGAGTAAGTACATTTTATACTCCTTGTTTCAGAAATAATCATCGTGGCATCGATACAGATTATGCATTTTTAAGTTGGACTGCTGTATCTTGCAATGCTCTTGCAATTCCAAGCATCCGCACCTGGATGCGAAGATGTGAAACATTCAGTGCCAAAGGTTTAATACCTTCATCAGAGGAGGTGCATACTTACAGCACTAGGAACGTTTCACTCGAGATATTTCCATTTCGCAAATATCCCTTCACCCACAGCATTTTAGTAGCCATGGAGGATGATATGCAAAGTATAACATGATCTATTAGAGTTTGCGCAGCAAACAGACTTAAGGATAAGCAATAAATCAACAAAATGCGCCTAATTAGCTTGGATTTTCCTTGTCCAGAACAGCTTCAAGCATTATGGCGCCAGTATTACCATGTTTCAAACTTCCGATTGACAACGTTCACAATACTACAACGACCAGTGATTCTATGCCTTCCCTCCTAATACAAATTGCACAAATTTTAAAGTAAATAAAGAGATAAGTAATCACTATCTACCCTTCATTCATCAGTTTGAAAGAAAAGATGAACCATCCACCCTGACGTCTAAAACGTAAGAGACAAACACCAGGTACAAATTGTATAATCGCAACAGGAATATGCACTGATATAACTGTGAACTATGAATTGTAAGTGACACTACCATAACCAGCAAACAGTAACTGTAACATGCCTAACCCTGACGTCTAAAACGTAAGAGACACACACCAGGTACAAATTGTATAATCGCGACAGGAATCGGCACTGATATAACTGTGAACTAAGAATTGTAAGTGACACTACCATAACCAGCAAACTGGAACTGTAAAATGCCTAACCGAAGAATTGGCGAGAGCAGCTAAGGGCTCCAGTCTCTGAAACACCAAAAGTAGCAAGCACGGGCAGATATAAGTGACGATTTGAGCTCTCAGGCGCTCATCGCATGTCTAAACTTTTGAACTGAATAACCAATCCACTACATACAGAACAACTGACCAAAAATGTCAGTTGCATTGCAAAGTATTGGCAATGCCAGATTATGTATAATTATCCAAGGTAGCCGAAGTTGTGACAAGAAGCACAAGGAGCAATCCATTGCAAAACTTGAATAGCAATAATGCATACCATCAAAATCAAAATAAGCATAATTTGAAATGATCTGTCCAAAGCTCTGGGGGCACAAGAGAGTATCTCAATCAGCTAACAGACAAAATTTCACTAACAAGCATGGTTTGTAAACTAGCATACATCATGGCGTATGGCAGCCCTCATTGTAATGTAACATATAACAAAAACTCCCTTTCAAACAAAAGCACCTGTTCATCTAGTGGCAAGTGCAAGCATGGGCGATATCATCCCTTGAATCCCCTGCAATGTGTGCTGTATCTGGATCTCCTCCGCAACCATTCTTTTAAGA
The DNA here is from genome assembly GCA_036346375.1 of Guadua angustifolia. NCBI lineage: Eukaryota > Viridiplantae > Streptophyta > Magnoliopsida > Poales > Poaceae > Guadua > Guadua angustifolia. Next base: position 40,415,202 of record CM070512.1, read on the forward strand.
TTCCTAATGTACCTCCTCAGCTTCTCGTCTGACCGGATATCCTCTGCACGCATCTCCAGCACCTTGTTGGCCACCCCCATCAAGAACCTTGCATACCTTGGCAAAGTTGCATTCCTATGCAGGAACTCAAGGAGAAGCCCGAGTTCCTCCAAGTCCAAATTCCCAATGCAGCTCACCAGCTTTCTCCTTGCAACTAGCTCCTCCATCACTGCCACAATGCTCCTCGGATTGTTCTTAGCTAATGCTGAAACTAGAGCATCCTTGTGTCTGAACTTCCTCAGCAACTTATCATGCTCTGCGAATTTCACCTTCTTAGGCTTCTCAATCACAAAGTCATCCTCCCGGGCCTTCTCATTCTGACCACGGAGGAAGTACCTATAATACTTTGGCGTCAACACTGGCTTCTCCGGCTTAGGCGATGCCCAATCAAACTCACCACCGACAGCCTTCCCCCCTTCCTCTTCCTCCTCTATTGCCCTCCTTTTCCTCCTGCCCATGTAAATATCACCCTTTGAGGACCCAGCAACAAGCACCGTCCCACAGGGTGAGCATGCCACAGACAGCAGATCCTTCGGATACCGCATCGAGTGTGTGATCTTAAGCTCCCCATAATTGAAGCTCTTCACATATCCATCAATCCCAGCACTAAGCAGCCGAATTTCCCCGGTGTTGCCAATCTTCGCAAGCGTGAGTGCCATCACCGTCTTGACATGGCTCTCCACCGAGTGCACGAGGCGTCCACCGCCAATGACATCCCAAATCTTCACCACATTCCCTCCCGCTGTGGCAAGCAGCCCACCCGACGGCAGAAACAGCACGCTCTCCACCGAGTAGCCGTGAGAAAAGGATAAAGACGGGTTTTTTCCCGTACGGGCATCCCACAATTTGACGGTGTGGTCGTAGGAGCCGGTGGCGAAAAGGTTATGGTCGGTGGGGGAGGCCGCGCCGGCGCGAATGTAGTCTCGGTGGGCGGCAGGGACGGTGAAGATGGGCGTTTCGGAGGGCACGTCCCAGTAGGCAAGAAGCGCGTCGTCGCCAGCGGTGAGGAGGTGGATCTTGTCGCCGCCGGCGACCGGGTACCGTACCACGCGGGTCTCGGCGGAGTGGGCGTTGAGGGTGCGGAGCGGCCCCGACGTCGGCTTGTCCGAGCGAAAGACGCGGACAACACCCTTCTTGTTGCCGGCAGCGAGGAGGGCACCGTCGGAGCGGAAGGAGGGGCAGAAGACGATGTCTTCGGAGAGGGAGATAGGGGGGAGGGGCTCGATGGGGTCGCCGGAGAAGAGGCGGATGGAGTAGGAGCAGGCGGCGGCGAGGGTGGCGGTGGAGTGGGCGGGGGAGAAGGCGAGGTGCGTGACGGCGAATTTGGAGCCGGAGGCGAGCTCGGAGGGGCGGAAGGAGCGCCAGTAGGCGGCCTCCGGCGAGAGGCGGGCGGCTTTGCTGCGGGAGGGGATGAGGGCGGGGTGCGGCGCGGCGGGGAAGAAGGGCTTCGAGGTGTCGGCGGCCATGGCTGGCTGCGGCGAGGTGGGAGAGAAACCCTAGCGGGGGGAGCGGGGAGTTGAGGTGGGTTTATGGGTTTTGGTGATGGGCCGAGGGGGGAAATTGTTTTGTTTCGCTTTTGGAGAATTTCGATTAGTTAAAAAACATGAGGGTTTCTTTTTCAAATGCACAATATACTTGTCAATGCATGGAACATCCCAGTTTTTACCATTTTAAAAATATTTTTTGTAGTTTAGCCCTCTAAAAATTTTCACCAATTTATTCATTAATTAAAGCTTAATATGGGGCTTTTCTAAATACAAAAACAATTTAATTATATTAAGTTCCAAGTCAACAATTACCAAAATTATACACAGTGGACAAATACACTCACCGCAGTGCAGCAATTAATAATGTACTCCTTCCGTCAAGTTTATAAGGTATATTTTTTTTAATAATCTTATACATAAATATAAGATGCATTTCATTTTCTAATTCAAAATTAGTATAATGTTCCTATATATTCCTAACAAAAATCAATCTTCACTTCATATTCTGAACATGCATGCATTGAATATAATGTTTAGTGATAATGATTAGAGGTAATATAATTATTTTTAATATTTTTTAATCTATGTGTTAAAAAAAATACACTTTATAAACTTGGATGGTGGCGTATATCAGAGAATGAAGACCAATATCACATCATTTATGTAGCACTGAAAACTACAACCACCACCGTGCATATATAAGTCTAGGGTTCACTGCTGCTTTGTTGCAAGATGCAGTGATGAAAGTCTAAATCTATCTGACACCAATAGCAATCATCTATCACTTGACTTAGGGAAGCATGCGGTTCATCGCCAACTCCATCCCAGTTGTCTACGATTTTGGGAGTTGAGGATGGGATGCATCGAGAAAATATATCACGTTGTCTATTTATGCTTGAGGTATGTGATCGATTATACTGTGCTCGTAATTAAGTCACAACCAAGATCCACTAATTGTAATCGTGTTTCAATAAAACATGTTTATTCCAACAGGACTTTTTGTAGCGCTCCTACGGTGCATCAAGGATGAGAAACAACAATCGCCATGTCATCTGTTTGTGATGGTGAAGACGAGCGCAGCAGGATCCTTCCGACCGGTGCGACCGTCCATTGTCGTGGTTGGGCAGTGTAGCATCTCAATGCGCATGGGCAAATCAAAACATGCCAAGATCAATCAAGAGTGCATAATATAGCTGTATTATCAATAAAATAGCGGTTTACAATATGAAAATCACGATTTTGATATTGTAATACAGCTGTAATATAGTTGTTTACAATATCAAAATCGCGATTTCCGAACGATTTTTTATTTTCGATTATCAATAAAAATCGCTTGAAAATTATACGAAACCAAAGGTTTAAGACATCAAATTTTTTTAAAAAAAATTCAAAAAAATGAAAATCAACCGGTTTTTTTTTATCGAAAACCGATCGATTTTAATTGAAAATCGACCAGCCAATTGAATGTTTCTTAGAGCCGATGTTTTGAGTGATTTTTGCTCGATTTATTTTCACCGATTATTGACCGGTTTATGCCACATAAATTTTTCTGAATTTTTTTTAAAAAAATTTGAATTAGATCGGTTTATTGACTAGTTTCTACTAGCGAACCAGCTCGATACGATTGATTTTTGCGCGGTTTTCGTCGATTTTGTGAACCCTGACTGTATATAACCGTGTAATGATCTGATTTTCACTATTCACAAGCAACTTGTATATTAATTAACACACTTTTTAGTTCAATTGACTCACTCGTGGCTAGATATATTTTTTAACCAACTCTAACAGTTATATGTGACTGAAATACAATTATATTTATTATAATACTTTAATAGCTAATATATATGCGTGATTAATCTACACCATTATAATCTAGTCCCACCACAATCTACACCATTATAATATACACCATTATATATATATGTGTGTGTGATTAATCTACACCATTATAATCTAGTCCCACCACAATCTACACCATTATAATATATACACCATTATATATATGTGTGTGATTAATCTACACCATTATAATCTAGTCCCACCACAATTATATTTATTATAATACTTTAATAGCTAATATATATATGAATTCACCCCTAATGGCATATGGTCGAAACACACATGTTTTTAATTCATTAAAATCAACTCTAAGTTACACCGACACATTATATAACATTATATATAGGCGGCATAACTCTGGTCCAACAACACGGAACCGACCACAAAACATAAGGACCGTAACATATCACGTAACAAAAAGAAAGACATTAACAGGATCGGTTCCTAGATATACATATCGGTTTCCTAGAGAAATACTTGGTTCTCGATGGGAACTAAACAAACGACTCAAATAAACACCATTGAACTTAGGGTATATGACTATTCTAAGGTTAATTTCAAACTAATGAATTTAAAGAAACTTTTCTAGGACAGTATATGTCATCTTCTCTATCCAACTCCCCTTTCCCTTTTCGCTACTCCCTTCTCTCACTCCCCTTCTTCTCTTTCTAACACAAAAATTTAAAATTAGAATATTTAAACTTTGAAAATTTTAAATAGGAAGTTTCAACAAAAAAATTCAACTCAAAATTTAACACTAAAAAAATTAAATCAAAAAAATTTGAAATCAGAAAATTTCATATTAAAAAGTTTCAACTTGGAAAATTTCAACTCAAAAAGTTTCAAATTGAAAATGTTTCAACTCAGAAAGTTTAAATTAAAAAGTTTCAACTCGTAAAGTTTTAAATTGAAAAATTTTAACTCAGAAAACTTTTAGTTGAATTTTTTTGATTCAAACAACTTTTTGTTCGAAAAGTTTCAATTAAAATTCAACTCAAAAAATTTTCAAACCAAAAAATTTGAACTCAAAAAAATAAATTGAAAAATTTTAAATTAGAAACTTTCAACTCGCAAAATTTTAAATCAAAAAGTTTCAGCTTCGAAAACATTCAATTCAAAAACTTTCGGATCAAAAAGTTTCTATTCAACAAACTTTCGGTTCGAAAAGTTCACTTGAAATGCTTTTGAAAGTGGTTGAAAATACTTGTTTTCAAAAACTTAAGGGGAAAATTTGAAATACAAAATCTCTTTTGAGTTTGAGGGGAAAGGAATGTAGGAAAGGTGGATGAAAGAGATGATGCCACTAATCACAACGAGAGAGAAGGGAGAAGGAAAGTGGGGGAAGGATTGCTAATTTTTAAGGTCACCATCACCAAAGATTTGGTGAGGACAAATTCTCCATATGACAAGTGGCAGTACCTCCCTCTGAAAGCCTTTCTCCTTGTGACAAGTGGCATCACCTTATTCCTTTCCTCACTTTCCTTTCCCTTAAAGGCTCTCTGCCTGTGACAAATAGTAACACATCCTTTATCCCCCTTTCCTCCTTCATTCCCTTGCCTTTAAACTCAAAATAGTTTTCGTATTTCAAATTTTCCATCAAGTTTTTGAAAATAAGTATTTTTAACCAATTTTGAAAGTTTTTTTAGGCAAGCTTTTTGAATCGAAAGTTTGTTGAATAGAAACTTTCTGCTCTGAAAATTTTTAAATTGAATATTTTCAGAGCTGAAACTTTTTGATTTAAAATTTTTTGAGTTGAAATTATTCTAATTTGAAATTTTTTATTTAATTTTTTGAGTTGAAACTTTCCGATTTGAAATTTCTTGATTGAAATTTTATTGAGTTGAATTTTAAATCAAAACTTTTCAAACCAAAAGTTTTTTGAATCAAAACTTTTTGAAATTTCCTAACCGGAATGCCTGTGCTAGCTCCCGCCTTTCGATGTGCAAAGCCATATCTAGATAACTTAATAGGTTAAGGCCGTCCCATACCATCCCTTGTGGTTGCACAGAATTCTTGGATCAATAGCGTCCCATTACTCGGTCCTTAATTTGACACGGGCGATACACCACCCTACACTACGTGCATTTCCCTTTGCACATCCGGTTATTGTCAATAATCACCTGCGTCAAAATCATAGTTTTATTTTGGGGTTTTAATAAATTACCAACAACCTTTTCCAAATGATAGCCATTCACTTAAACAGTTTTGGAAATGAATAAGTCTGAATTAAGGATGGCTAAGCAATTGTAATATGCTAACGATTATACCCAAAATAATATTATTTATGTCTAATCCATACTAAGGTTCACATGGTTTACTTGTCAATACAATTTAAGGAAAACCACAATTTTACAGGAGTAACCTTTGTTCTACCCAAAATAGCAACTTTATGGGGAATTACGTGCATGCATAATACATTGACAAAAACAACATATTGTAGATAAATTATTGGGTTCGACATGATTAAGGGGGTCCTTGCCTTACTGCTCGTCGTCAGGATCAAAGTCTGGATCAACAACGAGGTCTTCTTCCTCCTTGGGAACGTCGATGTCTACACGTCGCGTAATAGGGAATAAACAACAATTAGCAACTCAAAAAGGACAAAAAGAAAATAGATAGTAAAATAAACAAAAACTCTTCATAAAGAACTAGGGTTGATTTTAATGAATTAATTAGTTTTATTTCACGAATTCAAGAAGCTAAAATTATGTATTCTTTTATTTTTTTCGAAATTAAGATGCAAAAATTATTTAAGATTATAATGATATGATCATCACTTGAACCTAAAGCAATTTTCTTTCTTTAATTAGGATTCAGATTCAAAGCAATATTTAATTAGATTTCTAGTAATTTAAAAGTTAATCTTTTAGTCCAATACATGCATATATGTGTGTGTAGGTATGAATGTAGATGCATACATGCATATAAGCACTCATGCCTAAATGAGACTCATACTGCATCTATGCCCTATTAACATTTATTTGACAATTAACTCTAAAATAAGTTTCAGCTATCTTTCTGAATATGCCAAGCCCAATATTTTTATACTATTCATGAATATGAAGTATATTCATTTCTTGAAGTATTTAATTAAAACCATATTCATTTTACATTGAATAAACATTTATTTAGCAAATAAAGTAAATTAACTTGAAACACAAATATTTTTACATATTTGAACTTGTCTCAACATGAGGATTCTAATAAAATTTATTTTTCTTTATTTTTACTGAAGTTGAAATAATCATTCTCTTAGTGTATTAAAACCCTACCTATGTATTTTTATTATTGAAATTCACGCAATGAATCTTTTGAAAATATTTTTACATATTCTAAAACTACTAGATTTTAGATAGTATTAGAAATTTGTTTCATTCTATTTGGAGTTATGGTTTAAAAGTTATAGCAGTTTGATTTGGCTTGGGTTTGAAAAAATGATTTGAAATTTGAAATTACACTTTCATTGCTCGAAAAGCGGCTTTTGGTTTTGGCACCAACTCATTTGAACCTGGTCCGCGGCCACTGATAACACTGGACCACCCGCTAGTCATTGTGTGACGTGCCTATCAGTGTACACGCAAAAGGAGGCCACTGGCGTGTGGGCCAGCGCCACTCAGTGGCTGCCAAGTTGGGCCCGCGAGTTAGTAACACTTTCGCATGGGGTGGCTGACAACCGAAGCCCACCTGACAGCGACACAAGAGTAGAGAATCTCCATTCTCGGCTCACTGCCGGTGAACTAGCTCCGCCGCGACGGAATGGGTAGCACCACTGGCATCAGCACGTTAGTGCGCATCTAGGGGTGGTACCCATTCAGTCGAAGATGGCCGAGAAGGTGTCTGGCACCACAGAGGTGCGGCGGTTGCCATTGCCGGATGAGCAACAGCTCGCCGCCAGCCATCTTTTCTATGGGCACGCATGGGGTGAGCACTAGTGGGGCTAGGGGATCTCATTTGACCTGGGATCGGAGATGGCTGCCCACGGTCACCGCCCAGGAAGAAGAAAGGTGACGAAAACACGATGTGCTTCAACTGAGAATAACAAAATTGAAGGTTGGTTAGGGCCTCAGAAGGCATTACAAAGCTCTAGGACAAGTTGATTTCAAGGATCGATACCAGTTTGGCTGGTTTTGCCGATTTTCCCCCTTTCTGGGTCTCTGTGGTAGAGGGCAAAGAAAGGGGAGACCAGTTCAGTGAATTGCTAAAGAAATGAGAAGGCCTCATTGCGACGCAGTTGTGATATTTATAACCAAAGGAGATCGGGTTCTCCAAGGTATGAATGCACGCTCCAGGGCGCGACTTGGCTCTGTGCAGAACGGCAAGGTGGCGTGGGATTTTTGCGAGCACAGGGCGGCGTGTAACAGCGACGGTATGGCGCGGGACTTCCAAAGGCCAACGTGGCCACAAGCTATTGCACGGGCGGTGCGGCTGGTACGCTGAGTTGGTGAGGAAGGCGTGAGAGGCGGAGGGAGAACGAAGAGAACGAGCTCAGGAATATTTATATTCAAATTTAAAACTTACACTTTTACTGTTCCAAAATTTTTAGGATATTACACAACTGATGTTTCCTGTAAAATTTATATATGTTTCATATTGAGTATCCAAATATGCTATTGATTTGCTAGCTACAGCCAGTTTTCAGCAGTCTCCGTGGGTACAGGGATTTTCCATACGACATATTCAAAAAACATAAATATAAAATTTTCAAATTTGAAAAATCATCTAGTCTGTTTTGTTCGATTTGGCTGGTTTTCACACTGTTTGACCATTTTTGTTTGGTTTGACTGGTTTTGAAATTTAACTTCATATGTGTTACAGTTTTTTAGTACTGATTACCACCGATTTCTGGCGAGAAACTGGAATAAGCTATTAAGGATTTATACCTAGTTTTGGTTTTACAAACTGTTGCCGGCAGATTTTGGCAAGTAAAACAGTCAGCTATATTAATATAGAATTGGGTGTGGTCAAGGGAATCGAGATGACATGGAAGATTTGGAAATGCAAGCTTAACTACGAAGGAGTCGACTAGAGAAATCTGACTTAAGGAAAGAATAAAAAGGAAATGTGTGACATCTTGGGAGATGGAAACAATGACAAGGTTTGGGAAGGTTGAGACAAAAAGGATAGAGATCTTCTTGCAGAAGAAGTTGAGCCGATGCAAAGAGGCAAGACAGAATACATGTTGAGTAGGCTGTTTTTGGGAGTCTTGGTTTTGATAATTTATTTATACCCTGTACTGGTTGACGGAAAAACTTGCACATACCAATCTTTACTACCTTTTACATCTACTTTTTTTCCCCTTCATTTGGAGTAGTTTGTGTTAGTAGTGATATCCGGCTTGGAGCTAACAGACGGGGAGGTTTGTTAGGGCTAGGCCCACCACAACTCACGTAGGAGGCGCTCTGATTGGGAGTGCACTAAACCGATTGGTTATGGTCCCGATAGCCAGCGCTAGATAAAAAGGATAGGCTGGCACTCGTGGTGTGTGAATTAGTCTTGAGTTTAGCCTCTATCCCGATACCCATCCGATCTAAGGTTAGTGCTCAGGCTACCGAAGGCCGCCACCAGCATCAAGAAGATCTCGGTGCCTTCTTCTTCGCCCATCTACTACGATCTACACCAACGCTCAAGAACAGCCGATCAAGGACAATCCCTGAGATTGTCAACCCTGTCGCTGTTCTACATCAACCGACCAAAAGATTAATGATGTATTCTTGTACACCAGGTTAGTTCATCTAATGATCTAAGTTCCACCTTAATTATAATTGTGTGATCATGTTTTATGCTAGTTAATGATGTTTTAGGCATTAGTTTAGCCTAAAGTTCTAACCAGGGATTTTTATTTCGGCAAAAATTCGGGAATTTCGGTCATTTTGGCCCAGAGTAGAAGGGCGAAATTTCGGATTTTGTTGTTTTTATTTGAATTTGGCCGAAATTTCGCCGAAATTCCGAAATTTCGGCTGTTTCGGTGGGAGACGATATTTGTACCAAACCGAAACAAAAAACCCTGGTTCTAACTGTTTGTAGGTAGTAGATCCAGTCTTTCATCTTTAATTAGACCTTTTTTCATCAATTGATCAATTTTGAGGTACTTCGTTTGCCTATCATTGACTTTGCCTATTTGTTGGAAAAATCGCCTAGCTGAGGGCCCCAAAAAATATACTCTAGGGGCACAATGCTGCTGTTAGGAATTTTTGGTGGCAACACACCAACCCTAGCGGGGGCAACATGTACTCAATTACTACAGTACCTCAATAATGAACACTAAAGGTAGAGATCCGATCGTTAATGTAGCACAGAGAACAGCAACGATCTTGTACATCAATGATCAATCTAGCTTGTCCCCACTTCATTGTTATAAGAGGCTTGTCCATGGTACAATGATAAAAAGACCTCAAGTTCACGCCCATAACATAAGGGGCACCTTTCACTAAAGCTGTCAATGCAGCTACCAACTCTAAATAGTCTTTGGGTTTTGGGAGGATAGGATTGGGGTGCATCGAGGAAATAAAGTATGCTGTATGCTGCTTTTTCCGTTCGGGATGTGATCAACTACATATTTTTTGAATGGAAACACTTGGAAAGGATCCTACTGTGTGTCTATATATACACACACGTGCACGTATAAAATGATACAATATTACATCAACTCCAAAATCAGGTATTACTCAGCCATTCTTCTATGGAGAGTATATATGTTCTTTTTGCCCTATGGATAACAATGGCAAATTCATGCTTAAATATTCTTTGGCATTCTTGAATTGTGGGTTCAGTTGCTTGAAAAATTGTTCGTTGTTATCCATATGCTCCATGCCATCTGTATGAATATTTCCATGTAGAATGGGCACTGTAGATAATCCTTGAGATCTGAAATTGGTTCCTGCACTGAGAGATTTAAATTTCTTGTAGGGCAAACAAAGTCCCAACAGTGCCGCACAAATTGGCAACCAAAGAAGAGAAAATGCAACGTTTCTTCAACTCCCATGATGAAAATTTTCCTTAAAAGGAGGTTCTTTGTGTTTAATCTATCTCTGAAAAGCAGCCAAAAGAAGACCTTGTGCCTGTTGACAACAGCTTGTCCAAAGCCGTTTAAATTATTTTGGAATTTGTATCTGGCCCATTGTGATTGCATATACTTTTACTATTGAATAGATTCCATTGTCCCATATGTAAGACTAACAATCTTCTTCATGTGATAGCTGTAGATTTTGAATTTGTGCATGCAAGTTCAAAAATTGGGTATGAGCTTGCACTGACAAACGGCAAATGAAATAATTCTGTGAAGTCTTGAACTTCCTTAAGCAATGGTGATACCGTCAGATTTAGCATAAGAAAAAAGATGAGGTGCTTGCAGTTTCAGGAGTTGCCCATTCCAAATATCCTTCCAAAGGAAGGCTGTATTTCCTTTTACAGATTGATAAGAAGCAATAGGTTGTCCCTCCACCAAAATGAGCCATCAGTGAGCTTGTTAGGTGGATGATCATCATTATAATAGCTTTCTCAAACCAATTTCACCCAGGGCAGATCAACATGCATGGTTAAATTTATGGAGGGTTTTCAGTAATAAGGCATCATTTTGGACAGCAACATTTTTTTTTTTGAAACAGCAGAGCTGTGAATTATATTAGATAGAGGAGAGAAGTACAAATTACAGAGCGCAGGATTCTGCGCTAGACAAAGAAACTAGAGGACATGGAGGGAGGGATGAGTAAGAAAAACAAAAACAGAAGGAAGAAAGGAGAAGAGAAGGGAGAGGTGGAGAGAGAGAGGCTTCAAAATCCCCAATCCTCCTTGCTTCTTGGGCTTGCAAACATTTTTCCATGCAACTAGTGAAGGCCCATGATTTTGTGATATAAGTAGTTGGTGATATGAACTGATGTGCAGAATCAAGAATCAGAGGTGCCATGGCTAATGAATAAAGGACGCCTGTTGCAATGGTTGCTTTGCTTCACAAGAAACTTCTGAATTGCTAATGTGCGTCACTACTCACTACTATTGATGTATGTGCTTAACATAGTTATCTTTTGCTCGATATCGGGAATTTTGCTCGCATCCGATCCCCAATTTTGCTCGCATCGCATCCAATCCGCAATAGCCGCTTCATCGCAATACTGACTTATGGGCATTAGAAATAGTAAACGAAAGGAGTAATAAGAAGTGAAAAGCACAGACACTTCCCAACCGGAAAAGCAAAGTTCCCACAGATGGTATACTTTGTGTAAGCGAGCTCTATAATCACATCTTTTTGGCCGTATTCCTCCTTGAGTGAAGAGGCTGGATGTTTCCTTTATCTAAAAAAAAATAATCACATCTTTAGAATAAAATCCAGTTAGAAAAGAAAAATGCTGTAGTTCTTCCCATTCTTTGTAATCTCCCAATAAGCCTTAAGGCAGTGCAAGCAGATCTGCAAGTAGGGTGTAGGACACCGTTGACTATTCGTATATCTTCTCTGGCTTGTGTTTCAATCACGGGTAACGCAGTCGAGCTACCTGCACCTGTCTGGTCCGATCGTTTAGCGGCTCTTTCTAAGAGACGGGAATGTAAATAGAAAACATCCCCTGGGAAAGCCTCACGGCCTGGTGGTCGGCGTAACAATAATGACATTAATTTGTCATCAAAAGCTTCCATGTTAATATCTGTATAGGGGTGAAAACGGGTCGGCTACAGGCGGATGTTGCTCTTCCTATATCGGATTCGGAACTGGATATAAATCCACTAGCCGGATACGGATACGGATTCGGATTATTCAGGATACAGATATGGGATAGATCTGTGAAGGATTCGGGTCGGAAACGGATAAAGATATATAGATAATACACGCATATATAGAGTAATATGTATTAAACTAAAATCATACGAGTACATGACTATAGTAACAAATTATATATCAATCAAACTTAACAAACATCGTAGAAAGAATATACTACTTGAGGAGCAGTAAAACCAACTAATTGTTAATGTAAATGGGCTGACAATGAAAAAATATGATGAAAATAGGCTGGGTCTTACTGATATCCAAATAGGAAAAATCCGAATATCCGATCCGATATTCGAATAGGAAAAATCCGGATATCTGAATAGGAAAAATTCGAATATTCGGATATTGAATGCTCCGAATCCGATTCCGAATCTAGATTCAAGTATCTGGATCCGACTGGACAGTAAAATCCGGTCCCGACCGGATCCAGTCTCGGATCGGGCAGGAGATATCCTACCCGATTTTTTATTTAATTTTCTTGTTCGTTGTCTGATTTGAGATGTTTAGTTTTTTTATTTAATTTTCTTGTTCTTTGTCGTCACCGAAAGGTAAATATTGCTCCTAAACATATATAATCCAAGCGTGGACCCAGGCGTTCCCAATCGCAAGGATTTGGACTTTCTTAGCGCGTGGGCTCGGACGCGCTTAGCCTTGTGGTTCCAAAATTTATATTTTTATTGATCTTGTTCATGTTATTATGGAAATTCTTGTTAATATTGTTTAATAGCAGTGTCAGGATGTTTGTTGAAATTGTGGTTAAAGCCATAATAAAAATGATGAAAATTTAAAGCGTGGTAATATCTTTGAGCACATAAGCTACTGGGGTGTTACATAATTAGATATTCTATTGCACTTTGTGCGAGGTCTCGGCTTCACCCAGATATGAGTGGCGATCACCATAGCCCGGACCCACCTGCAGTTGCCACACGCGTGGGTGACGTGGTGGACGCAATTAACATAGCACATGCATGGAAGTTGTCTCAGTTCCTTTTAACACTAATAACGTACATAAAGCTGGGAGGTTTTCCGGTTTCTCATGGTGTCCACGTTGATTTACGGGTGTCGTGGCATTGTGTCCTCGCGCTGCGTTGCGCGCTCGTACAATACAAAGGACTGGGGAGTAGGGAGTTTGCACTTCAGTAAAAAAAATGTAGCATTTCTCCGTTCCATTCTTATAAGAGACTTGTCCATGGTACAACGATCAAGCCCTCAGGCTCGCACTCAAAGCAAGCACTTATCGCTAAAGCAAACACATTTATCTATAGACTGTTGAAGTACAAGACTGGAATGCATCGGGGAAACCAACCATGCATGCTGCCTTTCACTGGTTGAGCTATGTGATCGACTACACCACACATTCATAACTCATACATCTTGTAACATAGAACAAAACACTGATCATACAGGACATGTTCTGGTGTCTTTTCGGCGGCTTTGGCCTGCAAAGAAACTGGCATTTTTAATCTCTCTGGCACATATCATGTGAAAGGAATCCGCACTTGCCATCGCTAAGGCCGGCCATGTCCACCTCTACTAACTGTTCTCGCATGAACAATGGATCGGTAGAATCAAAATACGAGCTAAGAATTAACGCATGACATAGGCAAAGTTTCCTTTTCTCCAATGCTTGGCAAGAATCTTTCGACCATCTTATGGATTAACATGTTGGTTGAGACATTTGGGTACCATATGGGTTTAGCTCTGTCGAACGCAGCCGGCCGGCCCAGCCCGGCTTTCTCTTCCAAAGGTGAAGGTTACCCCTACCAAAATTATGCCTGCATTTGTGTTCAGGTTAACGATTTAGTCGGAAACTAAGGGTACAGAGCACACCATGACATAGCGCATAAATGTTTTGTCAGTTTCTTTCGATGTTCAAAGAACTGGCGATCGAGTGTGCTCTTTGGTCTTAAAATCGTAATTAGCATAGATATCGTTCCATTTTCGCAACAGTCTTGCTCATATATAGTTCTACTGCCATGTCCCTCTTTTAAAAGTTGCATAAATATTACAGCATAAATAAATGGTACATAATGGTTATTTTTTCTTTTCGCTTATTTAAAGATATGTACAATTTATATTAAGAGAAAATAAATAGAAGCACTTCTCGTGAGTATCATGGGCGACTCCGTTGAACACAGCCCGGACAAACGCCGGCCTAGATCGATTGGCTTTCTCTTGCCTATGATCAGTTGTAACTTACCGTTGCAGCTAGGATGTAAAATTTGGATTGGAGCTGGCCATTTCTTAATTAGCCAAACTGTCCAGAGGCGTGATATTAAGTCCTTCACTATTATTTTAGATCCAATATACAACTGACTTATTCTGATTTCACTGCTACAAAAAATGCTATCACAGACTATTCAAAATCGTTATCACAGATGGTTTTCTGAACCGTCTATAAGTATGTGTAGTAATAATACAATACATCACAGATGGTTCAGAAACAGTCTGTGAAACACCTATCACAGACGGTTTGTATCCAGAACCGTTTGTGATATATGACTATCACATACGATTTTTATCAAGAACCGCCTGTGATATCAGACTATTACAAACCGTTTTTATCAATAACCATTTGTGATATGTGCCTATCACGTATGGTTTTTATCCAGAATCGACTGTGATAGCCCTTTTTTTCCTTTCATATGAGTAGTATCTATTGTTCGAAATTTTCTTCTCGTTAGATATTTCTGCAATGACATTTATAAAGTACAATCAGTTATAAATTTTATAATTGAATATCTAAACGTCATAGATGCTTTGAGGCATAGCTTGTCTGGCCTAGAGCATCTTAAAGTATGAACATTTGTAACACTTTTATCTACTTTCTTATTCTAATATTGACGGATTCGGAGGCAAAATCCAATTCCATCCATAGTTCATCCTAAAAATTGATGCTCTGATTTATCTTCCACTTCATCGTCATACTCAAATGAGAATACCATAAAAAGCCTATATTCACACTGGTCTTGGCCATGAACAGGACCAGAGTGATCTTATTCCAGACCAGAGTGAAAATAGGTTGCCTATGGTATTCTTATTCAGAGATGAGGATGAAGTGAAAACGATAAATCAGAGCATAAGACAACTTTCAGGATGAATTGTTAATAGAATTGGATTTTGCCTTGGAATTCATCAACATTACAAAAACAAAGTAGATGAATGTTCTACAAATGTTCATACTTTAAGATGATCCCAGCTAGACAAGTCGTGCCTTTTAAAAATCATCTTAGAAATATCTAAAGAGAACCAAATTTAGAACAACATATACTAGTCATGGAAGTTCTATTAAGAGAGGAAAGAAAACTTATGGTTTCAACAAGCAAGCAGCCACTTTTCAGTCATTAGATTCGAGATAAGCAACTATTAACGATAATTTCAGGTGACAATACAAGATATGATACTACAAATATCAACAAGCATATATACATTGAGAAACAATATTAATTAATTTATAGATCAAGACAAGGAGAACTTAGGGCTTTTCCATGTCTGCCATCATATGTGCCATAGCTTCCGCAATAGAGGTTTTTCGGTTCTCCCTAAAGTTTCATAGCTCCAGCAAAGTGCCACTTGTTTGACACCAATAACTTATTAACTTCCAGTCATATCTCTTAATCTCTACAAAAGCGATCATGTTGTTGTGAAAAGGATGTCTTGATATATTATCAGTAACTACATCAAATTAAATACTAGAAATCTTTATATTACCTCTATAAGCTCATCTTTAGCTTATTCTAGCTCTGCATTTGCTCTGCACTCCTTAATGATGAGTGCCTTGTTAAGAGAATCAATATCTTGTGATTTGTCATCTTTGTCTTTCAGTTTTTGTTTCATTTTATAAATCCTTTCTGTTAACTCAGACTTTCCCTTCAGTTGTTCTATCTCCACCTTAAGTTTTTGTTTAGCATCCAACAACTTTTCTATGTCATCTATCTTGTTTGTAGGTTCTATTTTATATATGTATGCAATTTGCAGTCATTGGGATATATAATGTATATATGATGAATCACAACAGAAGTTAAACATCTAGATATTTTTAGAATATAATGTGCACAATTCGAAGCTTGCATAAATGACATAATCGAAAGGATAAAACAATTTATAATTATTATGTCAACTTGATATTGAATCATATCTACTTAACAGATTAATGAGTAATTGTATGATAGAGTATTCTCATGTGTCGAGCTACTATAGGTTAGACCTTTAGCTTCCTCGTGCACAAGGTGTAGGGCTGCTAGAGATTAATCTCTTACATTCACTACACCAAGGTCATATAATCAAAATTGAACTAGACAATTAACTAAACAAATAAGGCCTTGAACTCTTACCTTCAATTCCTAAATTATGCATCATCAAGTATTTAAAGTTAATTTCACTATTTATGACATGATCATGGAAAGATCATGGTAATGGTCAAATAGATCATATAAAAAATATGACATAATTATGTAAAGATTAGAAGTTCTAAGAATAAGGTATCTGCTTTCTTTCTACCATGACATCCTCAAGCTCAAAGACAGTAAAATAAAAACAATACCTTCTTCCATTGACATGAAGCAACTCTCTATATAGTTTAAGGCCACATTCGCTACTTTAATTATTTTAGTTCATCAATAAACTCATAGCATCATACATCCAGGGGAGAAACATCCATGTGGCATAAGAGCTCGAGGGGAGAAACATCTAGTACATACATACATACTGATGCGCACTAGGGTCGGCCCAATCTTCTGACAAGAACGATACATCGGTTTTGATGTAGTACAGAGTAGATGGATCAGCTACTAACCACGAGATCAGCAACCAAGCAATCGCAACGTCACCACACGAGGCAATCAACTGAATCAAGACCCGATCGATCCTTGTACCTGCTGCAACCGAGAACATGCAAGAACAAGGTGAAAACAATTTCAATCCAATAATCTCAAGGAAACAAGGGTGAAGTTCTGTCTCTCGTTACGGGTAGCCTAGTCGACACACGCGAACACGAGGAGGGACGCACAAGGGGTCAACCACATGCAACAAAACCTAAACGACAACGTATGACGGCTGGACCCAAAAATACGGTGACGCAGCACCTGACAGATTTGGCTTGTGACATTGTTCAGCATTTTCCCATTGATATGGAGCGAATTTGGAGGTGGGTCTGGATCCATTAGAAATCTTATCTCTTAAGCTTTCAAACGGGTGGTCGCACACTGAAAACGGAGTCCGGGAGCCCGAGTGATGCCCGTTTGAAGTTGCGTGCTGCTGGATGGTTGAATCGGGTTTTTTGGCATCTTGGGCTTCCATACGAGCCTTCCTTGGCACGTGGGCTATCCTCGGGGTGTATGCTTGAGGTGCTGGCCCTTTGTCGTGAGCTTGAAAGGCTGAGCTTTAGGATTAAGGCCCTTTGGCGACGAAGATGTTGCAGCGTCGAGTGTAGGCGATGAAGACGATGCAGTCAGAGAGGAAGTAGTGGCAACGGTCGTATCCTTGAGTTGGATGTCCTCATCACATACATACATACATATATACACATGCGTACTTTCATATTGATGTCTCCAACACAGGATGCATATGCATATGCATATATGATTAGAAAATTAATATTTAACACATGCCATCCGAATATGGCTACGGTGTATGTCGTCCAAATATCAATATGCATCAAGATAGTGTATGCCATTCAAATATAGCCATGGTGTTTGCCATCTAAATATCAACATGCATCAAAATAGTGTATACCATCCAAATATAGCCACGATGTATGCCATCCAAATATCAACATCAAGATAGTGGCCTTAAGCAATTGATTGAATATTTGCACTCTTTAGATACCTTAGGCTCGGGGATGAGGTAGCCGGCGACGGGCGACATGCTAGACAAGAAGGCGCACGATGGGCTCAAGGATGAGGTGGCCAGCGACAGGCTCGGGGATGAGGTGACAGGCTTAGGGATAAGGCAGCCGGTGACGGGCTGGGGGAGTAGACTGATCATCGCTTGTAAGATTTTGTTTGGTGAACAATATGGTGCGCACAAACCATAATACGGTATATATAATATGGAAGGGTTATCACAGACGATTTTTAGTATGTAATGTAACTTTGACGGTCATACTTTTAAAGCCGTTTGTGATTAGTTTTAATATAGATGGTTTTTAAAATCATCTGTGATAAAAAGTCTTATATAGGTCTTTCTATATTAGTAGTATTTACAATGTTATATGGACGGTTTTGTTTCTTTACAAGTTTATGTACTAGTATGTAGTTTGTAATTATGATGTATCAAACATTCCTACAAGGTCAATGCCTTTCCAAGAATTTCCAAGTTGACACGTGGTGTAAGTGGTTTCGGGTATGACTAACCTACGGCTGCCCTCACAGACCTCGAGCTGTGGATATACTCCACCTTGTATCACATGCAAGGTTTGAAATCTCGTTTTTAGATGATATCTCAGAGGTGACTGAAATCCGACAACTCGTTGAGATCTTGGATTTTAAAAGAAATCCAGGACAAAATAAAAAAAATATTTAAATCTGGTTTTTTTGCACTGAGAAAACCAAAATTACGGCAAAAATTCCTAAAATCTTGGCGAGATTTGTCAAAATTTTGGTGAAATTGTACTTAGCGAAAAATTACACAAACGACATTGAAAAATTTTGAAATTTTTTGTGGAGATTCCTAACACATCAATTATATTCCCATAAACATTTCAAATGATTATCGGTTCCTAACACATCAATTATATTCCCATAAACATTTCAAATGATTATCAAGTATGAATAATTTTTCAAAATTCAAACATTGCTACTGTCCCAATAAAACGCTGATCGACAAGTTTGAACCGAATGAAAAATAGAACAAACCATGTTAGAAAATTTTGAAATTTTTTGTGAACGGTTATGATGCATCAGTAATATTTCCATAGAAGTTTTAGATGATGATCAAGCTTCATGAAGTTTTAAAAATTTGGACAGCGCTATTATCTTGATAAAAGCCTTATCGACAAAATTCAACCAAATGAAAAATAGTGCAAACCATGTTAGAAAATTTTGAAATTGTTTTGGATGTTCCTGATATATCATTAATATTTTTATAAATTTTTTATATGATGATCAAGCATCAAGAAGTTTCAAAAATTCTGACAGTGCTACATCTTGATAAAATCCTGATGATCAATACATAGATTTGCTTCATCAACCAAAAAAGGCTTAGATTTTTTGAAAATTTTACATAAGGGTTTTATGGAAATTCTTAATATCTCAAAAAAAATTTAAATCTAGTCAAATCCAGCCATAAAACATAAAAAACCAGTCAAAAACCCGTGATTTCACGAAATCTCTCTGAAATTTCTGAGATTACTTTAGCAATTTATTTTTTAAATTTTTTTTACCTAGGTGGGATTTTGGACCCTATCCCTAGTCGAAATTTGAAATCTCGGCTGAGATTTCTAAGATTTCAACTCCGAAACCTAGTTTTTCCCGTTGCCCCTATTCCCTTACATTCCTTGCAAAAAACAAGGAAATTTTGAACTCAAGAAATTTTGATTCAACAAGTTTCAGCATTGAAATTTTCACATCAAAAAAATTTTCAAATTAGAAAGTTTCAAATTGACAAAATTAAATTGAAAAATTTTAAATTAGAAAGTTTTAACTTGAAAAACATAAAATGATTTAAAATTTCAAACTAGAAAGTTTCTAGTCAAAAAAAGTCAAATAGAAAAAGTTTTCAACTCCGAAACTTTCAATTAAAAAATTTTCTGTTCGAAAAGTTTCTATTCAACAAACTTTCTTTTCAAAAAGTTTCAATTCAAAAACTTCTGAAGGTGGTTAAAAAAATACTTGTTTCCAAAAACTCGGAGAAAAATTTGTAATTCAAAAAGCTATTTTGGATTTGAGGGGAAGGGAATAGAAGCAAAAAGAGAGATGAAGGAGATTGTGGCACACATATCGTGATGAGAAAGCCTTTGGGGCGAAAGGAGGTGATACACTTGTCATAAGGAGAGTGTTTTGAGGGAGATGGGAGATAAGCCTTTAAAGGGAAGGGAAGTGAGGGAATGAAGAAGGCACTGCCACTTGTCACATGTATTCTCACCAAATATTTGGCGAGAGCGTCCTTAAATTAGTAATTCCCTTAAATGCATCCTTTTTTTTCCATATATGTAGAAGGCATGTGGTCAACATTTTGATACTGTAACTACTAATATACATAAAAAATATTTAGATTTGTCATAAAAATACTTCCATATTGTTATATTTTAAATATTTGTTAATATATAATTATAAAAATAACGCCCAAACATGTGAATTGGAGGCCATGCCAATATACAAAAAAGACAAGTAAAAAGAACGGTGGAAGCAGCACATAAATGTTTTGTCAGATTCTTTTAATACAATGAACCGGAAGTGTGCTCGTCAGTATAAAAAATGCAGCAAACAGAACAACAAACGACCATATATATATATATATATATATATATATATATATACCAATCTAGCATTTTCTTTGTTCCATTGTTACAAGAGGCTTGTCCATGGTGCAAGGACGAAGCTCTTGATCTCACTCTCAAAGCAAGCACTTCTCACCAAAAAAAGCAATCCAAACTCAGTTGTCTATAGTAGCTTGCCAGTAGGGTTGGGCTGCATCCAGGAAGCATAGTATGCATGCTAGCTACTCACTTGTGCGGCTTCTCCCGAGGTTTGTGATCAACTACATTGCACTCTCGTAGCTCCAATAGATCATATAACACAAAAAGGTTGATAATACATGACATGCAATTCTGGTGATCTTCGGCGACCTGTGGATAAGAAGACATGCAATTCTGGTGACATGCAATACATGACATGACATGCAACTCTCGCTAGGTGGATGTGTATTCGTATGAATGGAAACTGTGGACTGTGGTCACTCGTCGGAAGAGAATGGATAACGGACGCGCAGAATCCATGGAAAACACGTAACGGCTGCAGTACGTGGTTAGCTTTGTTTCGTTAGTTTGCAAGCAACTGTGGGCTGCATGCGATTTAATTAGTACAATGGATGGCTTCACAGAGAGCAGCAATAACCAACTCTAGTGTAGAGAAATGTACGAACGGCGGCAAGCTCTTATCACAACACAGTGGTGAAAAAAAAAATAAAGGGAAGGCTAAAGAGATTAAGCTAAACTGGGAAAAGCGTAGTTTTCTACTATATGAAATCCAAATTCATGTATTAATTAGAGCATCTCCAGCAGAGCCCCTAAACCAGCCCCTAAACCTTAAAATAGGGAGTTTAGTAAAAAATACAGTTCAAAGAGAGCCCTAATCCAGCCCCTAAAATTAGGAGGCCCTAAATTTGCCTCCTCACCCCAATTCCTGTGAAGCCCCTAAACCAGCCCCTAAACCTTAAAATAGGGAGTTAAGTGAAGGATGGCTTGCATTAGTTCGCTGCAACTGAGCGTGTCTTTGCTGGATGAGTTGCAATTGTTGCATCTGCATCTGCTGCTGAAAATTTTGAAAATTTTAAATTTAAATTTTAAATATCATGTTTTGAAAATTTTAAATTTAAATTTTAAATATCATGTTTTTAAATTGTAAATGTTAATATGCTTATGTTTTATTATTACAAATATTTTTGATTGAATTTTAGTGGTGTCAAATGAAGATTATACATAGCGGATATGTCAAAATAGGAGAAAAAGTAAAATAGGGGCTGAAATTTAGGGGATGTTGCTGGACTTGTGTTTTGAAAACAGGACCCAAAAAATAGGAGGAGTCCCTAAATCCAAAATAGGGGCCTTGTTTTAGGGGCCCTTGCTGGAGATGCTCTTAATAGAAGAGAAACAAAGCAACAAATTAATAGAGATATAATGAGATTATATATATATACCTCACTAATGGAAAACACATCCCGAAATATATATAAATATGCTTCTAGTGAATAATGAGCTGTATATCAAAAATATATAGCAAAATTAGTGATACAGTAATATATGGTAAATAAATCTATGAAAAGATTGTATAAAATATCAAGAATGTAGAATCAAGCCAAAATACTAAATACAAATTGGCTTAGCAATTGCCGAGTGCCGACTGCCCAGCTTGGCTCAATTGGCCGCTTGCTGCCTCCCTGCCCCAAAGGCCCCAAAAAGGCTCCCGCCTTCTCCATGCAGCCAGTCGCCCCAGCCGCTCGTCGCGCCGCCAGCCCGCTTCCTAGGCTTCCCCGCGCAGCCGCTGCCGGCGGCTGGTCGCCGCTTACGTTGTCTTCTCAGCTCGTCGCCTCCTAGGCTCCTTAGGTGCGCTCCTCTCCGATCATTCTCTCGACTGCAAGTGGTGGAGACTGGTTGGATTCACGGCCTTGCACAGTTGCCAGTTAGGCCTTGTGGCTGTAAGTTTGTGGTCTTTTCGGCTTCGGTGCTGACCACCAAGAAAAGGCCCACATACTGCAGTTTCGAATCTATGGCCATGGCCGCTGGGTGGGTATCGGCGCTAGAAGAGGGAGGCTTGAGCCTAACGAAAGCTCATTAGCACAAATACAATAATAAAGTTAGCTGCTTACTTTATTTTCTATCTATATAATCTAGAATAAGCATTAAAATCAGTTTATACAGTAGCAATCTCTAAAAGTTGGCTCAAGATGTCATACATTAACTATCTCTTCTCTATTGTATATAACTAATCTACCTATACTCCCGTACAATGCTTACTACTAAAATAAGAACCAACTCTCTTCTCTCTTCTCTTTTTACACTCTTTCATATAGGATAAAACTGATATAGATATACTAAAAAATAAGTTAAGATAGTCTTATTTTACATGTTCTTATTGGATTTGCCCTGTCCCTAGTTGCGCTCCTCTCCCAATCTACACTGGATTGCATTGGGTACGTAGGGACTGGATGGATTCACGACCTTGCGCAGCTATTAGTTGGGCCTTGTGGTTGTAAGCATGTGGTCTTTTGGGTTTCGGTGCCGACTCCCAAGAAAAGCCCACATACTGGCATCATCTCCTTCTTCTCTTCCTCACTATGGGTGCAGCTTCGAATCCATGGTCATGGCAGGGTACCGGCGACAAGAGCGGTAGACTCGAGCCTAACGAAGGCTCCCTATAAGATTTGCCTCTACCCTAACAATCATGATGTACAGTTGTGTAGGGTTATCAATTTAGATGGGAACTGACGATTTCTTAGCCAATCAACTGATTAGAAGCGTGATATTAAAATCCCTTATTAATTATTTGGATTTACGGATGGTTGCCTGAATTTCTTTATTACTAGAGTTGGATCGATTTTGGTCAAGTCAATGCTTTTTCAGGAAATTCCATGAGTCATTCTGAGCAGGGTTTTAAAAACCAATGAAAATAATGGTTTTCGATCTTACCGTTGCGGTTCAAGATTTAAAACCGGTCTAATTAAAAATTTTGGAAAAATTTATGTGACGTATACTGCTTGAAAACCGTTCAAAACCGCTCAAAAACCTGCTTTGAGGAACATTTAATTGGTTGGTTGGTTATCGGTGAAAACCGAGTGATTTTTCGTGGAAAACCAAACAGTTTTTGATTTTTTAAAAATTTTGAAATTTTTTTATTTCCTAACCCTTCGGTTTCTAACGGTTTTTCTTGATTTTCGAATTTTTTGGTTTTCAGATGGTTTTTTCAAAAATGGTTTTTTGAACCCTGCTTCCGAGCATGTTTCTGGCACTTGATGGGAATGGGAAGAAATTAAGGTCTTACACTTGCAACCTTGATGTAGTGTAGCAGTTGAGAGCAACAATATACACTGAAGGCAGTCGTGGATTTGCATATGCAGATGCGCCCAATTACTACATGTGAAGTTCTCTCTTAATTGCTAGTACTATAGGAAAATAATAAATATAAGAATTTTTTTAGCTACTAGAGTGAAAATCCTGCATGAATTTTTGTGGGGTTTTATACGATTGAAATCATATAAGAAAATTTTCTTGTTTGGCTTGTAGGATGGCTTTCAAGAAATCCTATAGCGCATTGATAATATACACTTACCTATCCATTTAGGAAGTTTTCAAGCATATCTTGGACTCAAACATAAGTTGAACCGTTTCCATTGAGACACGCAAATCAATCCTCACCGAATCCTCCCTCTCCATTGAAATGATGTTATACACTTGTACTCCAAAATTTCCATATCATAGGAAGCATCCAAACACAATATATTTGAAATCATCTCCGTGTATGTTATTAATTTTTATAACATTCCACTACACCTGATATTATTTACCTTCGATATGTCCAATATATGTTTTTCTTTCATTTCTTGAATTCAAATAGGCCTTCTGCTTGGAGGGAGTGTAATGGCAGCGGAAAAAAGGACAGAGATCAGATCACGTCCTTTATGTAACACTGAATGTGGTTTCCTTCTCTTTCATCATTAACTCTACCTCCACATAGCGACAACCTAATTAAAAAACTAAGTCATCCCAGATAAGAGATCACTTCCTTTATGTAGCATTGAAAACTACCACAACCATGCATGTATAAATCTAGCCGGTTCACTGCTCCTCCCGCTCCTTTGTAGCAGTAGGCTTGTCCGTGATACAATTAATGATTGTTGTTGGTGTGAAACCCAAACACGAGTGAGGGGTGGACGTTTGTCGTTTAACGGACCCTCATCTTTGAGAGTACAGATGATACGAGAATTTATACAGATTTGGGGATTTGAGATGGTCACTCTACTCTTGTCGGCAAGCCTAGCTAGGGGGGGTTACCTTTGAGGAGTAGGTCCCCAGGGCTCGCTATACTAGTTTGAATGTATTCTTTTAGAATTAATTGGATATTTGCTACCCTTTAACGTGAAAATTCGACGCCATGTACAAAAAATGTCACTCCAGTGGCATGATTTGTACATGACGTCAAAGTTTGAAATTGAAGAATGGCAAATTTCTAAATCTCCCATTCTTTTATTGCTCAGAAGAGTTCAAGTTAGAAATAAGAGATACTTATGGTATTTATAGATTCTTGAACCTATACAAATGACTGAAGTACCCATTATTAAGATAACTAGCCTATAAGTACAAACAAGTGGTAATATTGTTTTTTTTCTAGGTATAACTCTGATTCTTTGATCTGTATATCATATAATCAGTAGCTCATTAGGTATTCTCCAACAATGATAAAACGCTAAATATCGAGCCATTCGAAATCAGCATGCAATTCATCACCAACCTTCAAATTTTACAGCATATTCCCCTAGATCGACATTCTTTGGCTTTGATTTTTCTTATTCATATGTTTTTCCTTTGATTTCTTTCGTTCGAATAGGCCTTGTACCTGTAGCCAGTGTATTGTGGTACTAGCTGGGAGCAACATATGGCCAGTACTTAGTGCGTAAATAATTATACGTTCACTACAGTACAGCAATAATATACATTGAAAACCATTTAATTTAGAATTAATTGGATATTTGCCATCCTTCAATTACGTGAAAATTCGACGCCATGTACAAAAAATGCCACTCCAGTGGCATGATTTATACATGACGTCGAAATTTGAAATTGAAGAGTGGCAAATATCTAAATCTCCCTAAATTAAAGGCACTGAAAACAACCACAAACATGCATGTATAAACCTAGCCATTTCACTGCTGCTAGCTCCGATGTAAAAGGCTTGTCCATGATAAAATAAAGAAACCCTAAATCTCACACTGAAAGCAATCGTCCATCACTAAAGGAAGCAAGCATGCAATTCCTCACCAACTCGATACCATTTACCTGTGGGTTTTGGGAGTATAGGGACGGGATGCGTTGGGAAGATATATCATGCTATTTTTGACACTTCAGTATGTCATCAAATGTAATGTGCTGTTAAGTGGAGTAATTAACCAAGGTGCACTTGTATTTCTTTTAACAAGCTAGTGTTATTTGCACGTACTTGGCCAGCTGCTCTAATACCTCTTCGGTGACGAAAGGATGAGCAACAACGATCACCGTTCATCCATCAGGTTTACCCTCGATCCGCAGTCGTCGCCGACAACCATCGCTGATCGGCGAACTGATATTTTCTGAACTGTCATGCATAATCAAAACACGATAAGACTGGTTGCGTTGCTTCGACGTTGTTTCACAACACATGGCCGACTTTTTCGATTAATTAACATTCAGCTTAGTTCAGTGCCATGGAATACCAACCCTCAAGACTTTGCTTCACATGTAGTGAAGCTTAATCGAATAACTATGATCTGCAATTGTGTGTTTTTAAGGCTATTCTCAATGGCAAGTTTCATTTCACGGTTTCTAGGAGTACCACATTATCTAAAGGGGTTTAGGTTGATAAATGAAACATGGCATCCCAATGCACAGTTTCATTTCGTGGTTTCATAGCCTATCCATAGCTTTTAATTGTTGTACGGTGTTGTGGTCAAATGTTCCATTTGGTGCATTTTCATTCGGTTTCAGCATGTGGAAATGCATGGATGAAACGATGTGCTCTCAGTGCAGTTTTATTTGGTTTCCAATGTGTTGGAAACGGTGTGTACCCGGTTTCAACCAGATAAAACTCGTCTCCTCTCTCCTTATAATTTCTTTACCATATTATCATTTTTACTGATGTGTCACCTCATTAAATGATAATGAAACTCCCACTATGACTGGTCTTAAAAAAATCAGTTGGGTGTACGTACCCTGGAAGCTATTATGATCTCAACCGCGAGTTATTCTGGTATACACTTGTCTACGAGTGGTGCCTACCCTGGAGGCTGGAGCCCTTAAATATGTAATTACCACAATGCAGAAACAGTAGGCATGCAGCGAAAGGTAGAGATCACACTAATAATGTAGCACCGCGCGACCAGAAACAACGATGACCTTGTGTATAAATGTAGCCTTCTTCCCTGCTCCATTGTTGCAAGGGGATTGTCCATATATGAAAGACACATCAGGCATCTATCACTGGAAGCATGCAATTCATTTGCTAACTCCAAATCGTCTATGGTCTATGGGAGCATAGGATTGGGATGCACCAGGAACATATACCATGTTGTTTGTTCATATCGTGTCGCTTGAAGGCACACGAGAAGCGGATTAGGCGCTCTGATAGTGGCGGAGAAGAAAGCGTACTCTTGATGCACACCGAGTGGGAGGCCCGATTGTCGAGACACGAGGCGGCGGCTCCTTCGTTGGCTCGAAAAGCGATGGTCGATGAGGTCGCAAGAATAAAAAATTTGACAAGGCAATAGTGAAGTGCTATAATTGTAATAATTATGGGCATAAGTGTCATAAGCAGAAGGAGGCGAAAAAAGCGCTCTTTGCTGAAGTTCAAAATGACGACAAACTAGCACTACTTTGATAGTCTCAAGTAAGAGAGTTGAGTCCAGAACGTTAAAGATGTTTATTCACCATCCTATGTCGAGTCTGTTAAAGATGACTCCGGCCGGGGTATTAAGAAGGTGTGTTCGCTGTCCAAAGTCAAGTTCGTTAAAGATGAATCCGGGCGTTGAAGAGGTGTGTTCGCTATCTAAAGTCAAGTTCGTCGAAAATAAGTCTGAGATGTTGAGGAGATTTGCTCTCTATTCTTAATCAAGTAATGGTTAGGTATGTCATAGTTGAAATCGACTAACTCAATAAGTTAGAGGTGTGTTACAAGATTAAAGGGGTGATTGATAGATTTAATCTTGTAATTAGGAAAGTGTGTTTTATGAGAGGTTTGAGGATCTGAGTCGGTTTGTGGGAGTCCGGTCATGCGTGCAATTCCGTTTGACATTCTCGCTATGTAAGCAGAACCTGTTTAGATTGTAAGAATAACAAGAAAAAAAAGCAATATTATGACAACAGAGTTCAGTAGCTCGTTGGTGCATCTTTGTCCGAGAAATTTTGATATTTAACACTCGAGACGCATGCCTCTCCAGAATTAACACCCAGTTCGCATGGCTTTCGAAATTTGACACCCACGCCTGCGAACTTCTCCATTCAGGTGTTTTCCTCCCCTTTTCTTGAATTCACAATTTCCCGGTTTGTTTTCCTTCTCCCGGACATGCGAAATGACACTTCTGCCCCTCCCTGTGTCTTCACTTGCTCTCACTCGGTCCAGACTCGATCGTCTCTCTTCTCCTCTTCTCTTTCTCTCGCTCGGTGGAGAACGCGAACAGACGAGATGGCTCTAGGGTTTGGACGAGCGGTTTGGGCGGCCGGAGTGGAGAACGGAGGGGACCGAGGCAGCAGCTGGGTGGTCGCAACAGCGACGGCGTGAGATCTCCAACGGCCTGCACAGGTGCCATGATTCCCTTCGAGGTCCCTCCCGGGTAAGGATCCTCACTCTAATCCCTCTCCTCTCTGGAGATTGTTGTATGTTTGATTTAGGGGAGATCCACCGAGCGAGAGAAAGAGAAGAACGAGAGCAAGTGAAGACCCTAAACCATAGAGCCACCTCGTCTTCACTTGCTCTCACTCGATCCAGACTGACTCGATCCAGACTGGAGATTGTTGCACATGACGCACATTGTCCGTACGCACATAGTCCATACAACAGCTAGAAGGACGTTTAGGGTACTGACTGATACGTATAATTTTTTTTGTGGGTACTCGGTAGGATCGATCCGGATGCTGCATTTCTATTATGCGTTCAGATTTCGCAGTTCTCAGCCAAGCTAGATGATGGTTCCTCTGTTGATGTTCCACGGAGATATGATGAATGGGTTGTGGATTATCGATGTTGTACCTTTGAGGGCTTACTAAAGGATTTGGCTGCAATTGTGAAATGGGGAAGCAGACAGCAGCCAATAATATGTGAATTTCACATGAGTAGTTGTGGGGAAAGGAAATTGGTGGATGATAAATCTTTGTCACTTGCGTTCTCTGAAAGGCAGAATGATAAGAAGTTATTTTTGTTTGTGGATGTTGAGGAGAAACCCTTCATTTGGGTTACGGTTCGGTTATTACAGAGGTAGTCATGAGCAATATGGTCACAGATAATGGTAGTCGTAGTAGATGCAAGCAATGAACTAAATGTTGGACATGTAATTGATTGGGATAGGCTGGAGATAGTTCCAATTGCAGAATAGCAGATAGGGGCAACAGTTGCAGTGATGGATGAAGATGTAATGTATGCATTTGTTGGTCTAAGAGCAGAGGATGAGAGAAGGGAGAAAGATAGGCTTGCAACTGAAAAGGAGAAGGAAAGTGAAAATGATGCAGAAAATGTGCCTATAGTCTTACAAGGCGCAGAGTTGCCAGTTCATGATCTCATCCCTGGGGAGGATTCAGTTTTTTATGATAGGGAAAACCCTCCAATGAAAGTTGGAAGCAGATATGCTAGTATGGATGAATTTAGGGCAGCAGTGAGACAGCATGCTATAAAGGTTCAGTTCGAGCTGGGAACAGAGAAATCATGCAAGGATAGGTACAGGGGCTATTGCAAAGCCGAGGGTTGTGCATGGTCTATTGTTGCAAGGTTGATGCATGATGGGAAGCAAGTCAGGGTACAGTTTGCTACATTTCCATAATTTCTTAACTTTAGTTATAACTGTAGAACTTATTAAGGGAGCTTCTAGTTGAACCTTAAAGCATGTATATATTATTAACCAACGTGTTTCCATTTGGCAGGTTACTTTGAACAAAGAGGAGCATTTTTGTTCATCCACTGGTAGAGTGAGGACCAAGATGGCAACATATCATTGGGTAGCAGAGAAGGCAATCCCCTATCTAAAGAAGGATCCAAACATAGGTGCAAAGAAACTGCAAACAAAATTAGAGGACAAGTATCAAGTGAAAATAGGGTATTCAACAGTGTGGCTTGGTAGGCAGAAGGCTGTTGAACAAATTTTTGATACATGGGAAGAGAGTTTTGGATATTTGTTCAATTTCAAGGCAGAGGTTGAGCTCAGAATGCCTGGAAGTGTTGTAGAGATAGATGTCATAGAGCAAGCAGATGGTGTGTATTTCCGTAGATTCTTTTGTTACTTTAAAGCTAGTATTGATGGTTTCTTAAATGGTTGTAGGCCATACTTAAGCATAGATTCCACTCTCAATAGTAGATGGAATGGCCACCTACCTTCACCCTTGCTTTAGATGGACACAACTGGATGTTTCAGATTGCATTTGGATTTTTGGACAAGTGAGACCGGTGATAATTGGACTTGGTTTATCAGGCAGTTGCAAAAGGCAATTGGGAATCTACGAACTAGATATAAGTTCGAGATGCTTGCAAGGATTAGAGAATCTTTGTGAAGACAAGTGTACCCTTGGGCGAGCATAGAGAATGTTTTTTCCACTTGATGAAGAATTTTGTCAAGAAGTTTCATGAGCTTTGTATTTGGGAGAATGTATCCTGCTGCTAGGACTTTCCGGCGAGAATATTATGAGTATTTAATGAACAAGATTTATGAGGCAAGTGATCGGGTCAAGCCTTATCTCGGAACAACATCATAGTTTGCTATGGATGAGGAGCAAATTTTCGAAGACATAAAGTGTGACCACATTACCAATAATGTTGCGAGAGGTTTGGAACAATTGGGTGAAGGACATTAAGGACCTTCCAAAGAGTTTAACTTGCAGACACTCTTAGGTCAAAGTTCATGGAACTCTATGCAAAAAGGAGGAAAATAAGTGAAAAATTTGAAGGCCATGTAATGCTTCCTATTGTAGTTCGCCAACTCAATGCAATGAGTAGGCAACTGGGCCACTTGAAGGTCAAAGATGGTGGAAGGGATGAAGCAGAGGTGACAGAGATCACTGCTACACATAAGATCATAAGACATGTGGTGAACATTAAGAATCATATATGCACTTGTAGAGAGTGACAGGTCTTAGGAAAACCATGCCCACATGCTTTGGCACTCATAATAACATGTAGAAATCCTAAGATGGAAGACTACCTGCATCCTTACTATTCAGTCTACCATTTTAAGCTAGCGTATGCTGGTGTTATTAGACCACACTACACCATGACACCAAATTAGCGTCAGACATCAGTCGGCAATAATACATAATTATTAACCAACTGTCTGTCGCTAAAACTTGGTGACGGACTAACTGTCGGCAATAATACTTTTAGGGTCGATGGTGCATTGAAAATTATTTTGATATGTAGGGACAAACTATCTGCATCAAGAATGATAAATTTTTACATCAAGATATATCATCGGCAAAAATCTATCTATCGGCAAAACTCATGTACAGCGAAGGCGGCAAAAATAGGCGCGCAAATTATATTTTCTTATTTATTTATCTAATAATTCTTTTATATATATTATTTTTACTGTATATTATTATTATTATTATCTTTCTTTTTTTTTTCACCTACGGCAGTATTGCTCACCGACCGACCGATGGCCAACATAATATGACCCAACCATCCCCTTAATTAACTCTGGGTCTCTCTCTCGCACTCATCTCCTCTCTCGAATCGCCATTGCTCTCTCCCTCCTTCTTGCGCCGCTTGCTTCTCCTGCCTTCCCATCCTTGGTGCCCTCTGTCGCCTCCCCACGATCAAGGCTTGATGCATGGCTGCTTCTCCTGCCTCGGCTCTAAGCACCGCCCTTTGCACCTCTCCACCGAGCCACCACCGTCTTGGCCGCCAGATCCACCACCCAGTGGTCTCCTCGTGTCGACCCCACCATCGAGCTAAGTGAATGCCTCCTTCTTCTTTCTCCATCTATTCATCCCTCACTCACTTCTTCCTAGGTCATCGTCGTCCCGCTGGCGCCTCACCTGATCGGCCTCAACCGTCGTAGCAGCGCTGACACCGGGGCAAGGAACCAGCCTCCACTGACTTCCACGCTACTAACTACCGTCGATTGCCCCCCTCCTCCCCTAAAAGCTAAATTACATTTAGGCGAAACTCATTTATGCGTTCATCTGTCGGCGAAACTCATTGTACAAGCGGCAAAAAATTTAGGCGCGCGAACAAATTTCACACCACGCGCGGTGCCTTGTCACCCTAGGTTAAAACCAAGCCGCCTCAAATCTCCCAAATCACTCCTCTCGCTCACAGCGCCGCCACACTCAGTCCTCTCCAGCTCCTGTTTCCTCCCCCTCTCAAGCGATGAGCTCTGGCGAATGCGGCGGCAAGCAGCGGGGGGCGCCGCTCCCAGCGCCCTCCGCAGCGAAGGCGAAGCGGGCCCACCCCATGCCCGGCACCCCGCAGCCGCCTCCACCTGTGGAGGAGGAGGACATGATGGACGAGGACGTGTTCCTGGACGAGACTATCCTGGCGGAGGACGAGGCGGCGCTGCTGCTGCTCAACCGCGACGAGGCCCTAGCTGCTCAACTCCGAAACTCCGCCGCCAATCGGCGCACCACGCCTCCACCGAAACTCCGCCTCCACGCCTCCGCCGAAACTCCCCGCTCCACGCCTCCCTGGCCGTCCCCGCGCCGCGCCACGCCCAAAGGTTTGTGCCTTCTTCCACGGCGAAGGTGCCCACGCAGGCGGCCAAGGACTCAGCGTTTGTGGTGCCGCGCCCGCCTACACTGGCCACCATCCCCACCAAGCTCAGCGTCAACTTCGTCCTCCCGTACAAGTCCGAGGTTGTCTTCCCGATCTCAGATCTCTACGGGTGCGTCTAGGCAGGGGTGGAAAACGAGGCAGTTTAACTTTTTTTCGAGCTTTCTTCGACACTGATTTATTCTTATTTATTATAGTCTCCTGTATTGTTTGAGACCTAACTTCGAACCGAGCCTAACGAGCCGAGCCGAAGTTGACCATTGTTCCAAATCAACTAATTTTTATTTTAAAAGAAAAATGAATGTAATCGGAGCAATTTTGAAACGAGCCACCGAGCCAGCTCAACGAGCTTTTTTTCCAGCCCTGCGTCTAGGATTTGGGTGTTTGTGCTATCTGGGGGTGGGTTCTCGGCGCAAATGCTCAACGAGCTGCACACCTCGCGGCTCTCCCCGCACAAGTACTACAAGCTATGTGAGTAAATTGGACAAAGGACTCTTCGGTGTGTCGAATTCTGGGAGCGGGTTCAGTTGGGATATCATGGGATTTACTTATTGGGTTTCAGATATGAGGGAGTCCGATGAGCTGCGGAAGCTGGAGATGTTCTTCGGGGAGGAGACCCGGCGGGGCAGCTGCTCTGTTGTCGATCTGTATGAGCTCGTGCAGCATGCTTGCAATGTCTTGCCGAGACTGTAAGGCTCATGCCCCCCTTTTGCGCATACACAATTCTTCCCAGTGTGTAGCTATATGATGTTAGTTCAGTTTTACTTGCTTGATAAGGAGACTGCCGTTTCGTGGCATTGTAGATCATTACAATTGGAATATTATCAGTAAAGTATATGCTAACATCCCAATTAACAACTATGAGATTTATTAGTTAACTTGATAGTCCAACTTCTGAGTAACTTTTTTCTGTGTTGAAAATACTGGTTTAAATGAAGTGCATATTTTACTGTTGCAATGGGAGTGAAACAAGCTTATTGCTTATCTATCCAAACTTGATCTAGTAAAAATTGATACATCACGTCATTATATCACCAGTGATTTCTCATTTTGTTATAAGTTGTAACTTGTCCAAGTAGGCAAATACCCAGCTGTGCTCTTCTGAAGATGCCCAGTTCGCATGTTGTGGTGTCTTAGAATAGTTCTCAAGATTGCAAAATTAATGAAAATTTGATGGCTCATTAAGCCATTTCAAACTATGTGTAACACCTGATATATGATATCATATGGTCATTCATTGGAAGTTGGAACATCATATCGAATAGAAGTTTCATGGACGGTTGAAAAAAAAATCACACAGAGGTTACCAACTATACTGACTTGTGTGATTGTATCAAATCAAGTGCATGCGCAAATATCATGTAGAAAATTACAAAAAAACACACTCATGAATTTAGGAGTTCCTGAAACCTGCCTGCAAGTTATTTTTCGTCATTGACCCCCTAGAGATCTCTCAGGCAGCAACCCTAAATTTGTAGAAGCATAAAGTTTATTTGAAATGCAAAGCTGGTAGACACGTCACTCAAAACCACCCACAAAACTAGCCTTGGGACATAATTTGCCCTGGTTTTGCCAGTTGGGAGATGGGTGGTTTTAATGGCTTGCACATTAATGCAACCTCTTTTCACAGAAGTAATTAAGTATGAATTTACAGTAATGTTCTGTGTTAAATTTAAACGCACTTTCTAAAAAGGTTAGACATATCATGTTAAAGCAACTTGGCCAAGGATGACACACATCCTTATTGGCATGAATCCCAATCGAAGATTTTTGCTTTATAGTGGGTTCAAATGGCACAGAGTAAGAGGCTTTCATGGTAATGCTAATATTAGCAGATGTTTCTATCTTATGTAATTTGAAACATCGTTCATTTTTGCTGGGTTAATTTGAACAAATTGCTTGAAGGAAAAGTTGCATTTGAACTTTTTTTATTTTTTTGGTGTGAACTGGTATAAACTTATTTTATTAATCTCTATGCTTTTTTCTTTAACAGATCTGTAATGCTGTTACTATATCTCGATTGCTCAATGCAACTCTTGTCATTCCAAAATTCTTCTACAGTAATGTTTGGCTGGACAAAAGGTATATTTCGTTATTTCCTTACAAAACAAGTTTGTCTTATTCTCACAAGTTTGGTGTGAACTGGTATATATATCTTTTTGCTGTTGTGATGAGAAAACCTAAGTAGTGTTAGGTCTTGTTTCTAAGATGAAGCAGATTGACCCCATCTTCGGGATGAAGTAACAAATTCGTGTATAAATATTCTCCAATCCTACCGTAAATGTTGTGCATCTGTAACCTCATCTGGGCAGTTGATTCTCCCAGAGGCTCTCAAACTCCTGCCCTTATATACTTTAGGTATGTTAACTTCCTTGAAGTGTGCTAATCCTTTGTTTCTTTCATGTGCAATGACCACTAATTATTTTACTTCCTTTTCCAGCACTGATTACCTAAACATTACTTTAGGTAATGTTTTTTAATATGTTTGGTCACCCTGTAGGTATATGAGAAATCACCAGTTGGAAAGGTTGTCATTGATGAGATCGCAAATTTTATAAGTGAATCATACCCGAATAACGAATCATACCAGTTGGAAAGGAGTGCGAACAGGTTGGTGGAGACCCACGGATGCTTCAGTTTCTTTTATTTTTTGACATGTAACGAAATTAGGGCTGGATGATCTAATATCTGCTGCCTCTTCATTCACTTTGAATTTGTGTTTTACATTCTTGTATGTATCCTCCAAGGCATGCAAAAAGTAGCGTAGAATTTCGAGACAATATCCTAACCACTTGACAATGCTCTTAAATTATGGCTTGAACTTGTAGCACTCACACAATGCAAAACGGTGAGGTATGCAGGGCGTAGCTATCATGATTAAGTTAATTAAGAACAAAAGAATTGAAGTTCCTCTCTTTGTGGGTTTAACCATGTGGATGAGTATGTCTTGGAATATGGCACTAGGCGTTGGTGCTGTGAAACAAAGAGTATTTCATTGGCTAGGGTTCGCAGTTCTAGACTTCCTAAGTGGTGTCTCTTTTCTGCAATTTCCAGTGAACAGTAAGTTTTTTGGCAAATTCTCTTTGGAAAACTGGGCTGAGCATGCTGGTTAAATGTTTAAATAGTACATCCTCCGGTCACAAGTTTCCTAAAATTGCTTGTGATCATTAGAAGTATTACTTATCTTGGACACTGATTGTGTGTTGTAAATGCTATCCCTCTTCTTGCTTCATGTATCTGTTATCTGTATGACCTTTAGTGTTCACTGTTCGCTGCGTTAATACTTAATAGTGTTCACTATTTCCTTATTCATGTACAGTTAGTTATTCTGGTCTATCTAACTGGTGTTGTTCTATGTTGAAAGGTGGATGAGTTAGAAAAGACAATCTCAGTTGCATCAAGGGATCCAGCATATTATGGACTTGATGAAGTTGAGCTTTCTAGACGATGGAACTGGACTGGCTCTGCTCATAATCAGGTATTTCTTGATGTTCCATCTCATTTCAAACTTTTTTTAGAATGTCTATTATTTACTAATTCTTTACAAATTCTACTTATACTAGAGAATCCCCTAGATCTTTTTTCTTCTACCTATGTCATAGGATTATAAATGAGGAATATCTTGACCATGCATGAGTGACACAATTACAGCTAAACATGATACCTTGTTGTATGGAAAAGAAAAGACAGATGGGAATAATGCTTATGTTAGTATGTTTTGAATTTTACGGTTGCTTATTTATTCTGGGTTCCTATTTGTGCATAAACATATCCAGGTTGGTGCTGTCAGGAAAGGTGTTGAAAAGGGGAGGACAAATTCAGCAATTGCAACACATCAGAACATAATGGGTGCAAGTAGAACTAATCACTATTCTTCCTGGGACAATGATGACTTTATTGCTTTAGAATCAGCCATGTTCATTGTACGGTTTAGAAGATAGTTGACCCTAGCTTTGAAGATCCTGCAGAGTTCTCTTTTGTAAATGATAGATGGTTAACTGTACGAACCATGACACTTTTGGACAAATTTGTATATTACTCTATTTGAATGAATTTGAACTGTGTTGAATGGATGTATTACTTGATGGAAAAAATTTGTGTGTTCTAGTTGAATGAAGTTGAATCATGTTGAACGGATGCATTAATTCAATCATTTTCTACTGTAATGTGGTGTACATATGAATTAATTATTAGTTAGATCTATAATATTCTATAACCCTAAGACTATCTGTCGGCAAAAGTTTTACCCTCATACTATCTGTCGGCAAAAGTCTTACCCTCATACTATCTGTCGGCAAAAGTCTTACCTCGGACTATCTCGTTAAGAAAAGTCTTCCTCGCACTATCTGTCGGCAAAAGTCATCTATCGGAAAAAGTATATCTCATCGGCAAAAGTCTTATAACAATGTCAAATCATCTCGTCGGTAAAAATATATCTCATTGGCAAATGTTTTTGCCGACAGACTTCTACCGACAAGTTATTTTCGTCGGCATAACTTTTGCCGCAGATAATAAGTCGCAATATGTGGTTTTTGCCGACAGATACACTGTTAATAAAAATGTGTCATGGTGTAGTGCCATTGACTGACAAGTCTCAATGGGCACATGTGGATGTTGGGTTCAAGGTGTTGCCACCTCTGGCAAAGAGACCAATTGGGAGACAAAGGAAAAATAGAATTCCTAGCTGCTTGGAGATGAAGGGCAACAAGCCTAGAACCAAAGGCTTGTGGCAGGTGCAGTGTAAAGGATGTTTAGCTTATGGCCACAGGAGTACATCCCCAAAGTGCCCTCTCAATGGAACAAAAAAGAGGTAAAACTAGAAGCCTTGATTTATGCATGTTTTTTATTTTCAAATTTGTTACCTTCTTGCCATCTTACCATTTGTAGAAAGAGTCGTGCCAAGAAAGGGAAGTCCGGGAGGCCAGCAGATTGCAGCAAAGGTGATGAAACTAGTACTACACCAAAAAGACATAAGGTTGTCAGCAGAAAATTTAAGTAGCACAAGTCCTAGGCCTATTACAAGAAGGTAAAGATAGCATAAAATGAATTCTCGACTTCATTAAAGTTCATTAAAGTTTGCTCTTTTATTTAGCCAACTGGCGCTCAATACGGACATGAGGGGGACAAGTAAGAAAGTGAGCACTCCTACTAGGCCAAGAACTTCCCAAAAAGAGAGCAAAGAATGAAGAAGCTAACGACAAGGAAGGGAAAGAAATGAATCGATCAATTGGAGACCTGTCTACTTTTGTAATAATTAATCGCAATATTTCAGACACTGTATGCTTTTGTAATATTATTCGGCAATATTTCAAACCTGTGAACTTATATGCTGAATTTCAGACTTGTATGAACCTAAATTAGTGAGGGGTTATTTTGGGACTGCATCAAGCAAAGAGAGCTTTATGGTCATCATATGGATATTGTCCTATAAGCTCTTTACCTATAGTACCTTATTTTACATCTGACAGTGCATGCTATTTTGTAGGAAATAATTGAGGATGATGCAAAGCTTTCTGGGTTGCCTTTGTCAAATTTAATCACATTTATGAACTTCTTATGCTGCATAGCATGTATTTTACTTGGTCTGACAAAACTTCTTATTTGCACCAATTAAATAGTCCTTGTGTACTTATCTGAAAAACTAACTGAGGCTGACATGACATGGTATATTTACTGTTCTTGATTCATTACTTCTCCTGATAACTGACATGGTATATTTACTGTTAATTGCCTCAGATACATGGAGAAAGGATGTGAAGCCTAGAGATATGGTCATCTGCTCATGTTCAGTTGTCAAATGCCTTTGCTGGTGATGGTCATTGGGGCAATGCTGATGAGATCAGGGAGGTGATGTCGGGTTTGTCATGAAATTCATGAGTACAAGTCTGAAGGCAAGTCTGAAGGAAGCAACTAGTGCTAAACATGCAAGCTGCCAGTTAGTTTCTCTGCGTGTCAGTGCTGTTGTATGGACAATGAGTCAATATTCTATTTTTCTATTTTTCTAGCTGTTGTATGGACAATGTGTCATGTGCTCATCAATGATTCTTCTTTGGTTAGTTCCTCTGTATGGTTTTTTTTTTTCTTGCAGTCAGAGGCTCGACAGTGACAAGTCATATTATCTCCAATGTAAATATGATTATGCCATTATGGTGCATGTGTTTGTATTGTATACACTTTACAAAGACCTTTTCCATCATCCACTACTCATCCTTACAGGTGGGAAGTGGGGGGAAATGAGAAAATGTGCAAGGATAGAAAAGTTGAGGAACTATTTGCAGCTAAGAAGTTTTGTACAGTAATATGTTCTGTCACACCTGTAAGTAAGAATAGCTTCGACAGCTCCAGCTAAGAACTCTTTGTCTTAATTTCACAAACTCTAGAGAAGAGTTTTAATTTCACAAACTCTGGAGTCTGTTGCTAAAAGGTCTCAAGGTGCTTGCTTTCTGATGACACACAACACATACAAAAAGCAAAGGACCCCAGGACAGTCTCAACAAGCTGAAGACCAAACTGATCCTGGGAACCAGAATTTTAGCAAGTGCCACATCGCATCATCAGGCTCTGGGCGCCAAAGGAAAAGCGATCTTCACTTCAACATCAAAGCGACCAGCGACAATTCAGTCCCAGTCGTCATTTGTCCACTGCATCTCCAGAAGCAATGGCGCCTGAATCCTCTCCTCCAAATGCCCATGAAACACGGCTATGAAACTCGCTGGCTCTGCAAAAGATTAGTTGTATCCTACCTTACACACCAAGCATCCTACCTCCTCTGGTGGCACATCTATACTCACACACCAAGCAAATGGTAATGAGCAACTATAAAACAGATCTAAAGCAGAAACCTGGAAAGGGCAAATTTATTGCATCCATCAAATGTTACTCTATTACAAAAGAGCCAATATAGTTGCATGACTTGCATTGTCTGCATATTACAAGCAACATGTCTCTGTACTCGTACTCTACCTAGACTCTACTTCATTACAAGCAAAAGCATGCCCAGCAACAGAACAAAAAAGTTGATGCATCCCAGAACAACACAAAACCTATTAATTTTAGATTCTCTATTCTTCTTCACTACCATCTCCTTAACCTCATCTAGTCCCAGCTTCAAATCCTCAAATTCTTGTAGCAGTTCAGGGACAGCATCGAGCAAAGAGGTGGAACCAAAAAGTCCATTCTTGTGTAGGTACTTCTCATATTCTTCTTGGAAAAAATATATAGGATAAGTACCTTGCACCTGCAAAAATGTACTCGGCAATTCATCATATCACTGTATAGTTCTTTGATCAAAACCAAATCAATTTACACGCTTTATTCATGGGATCCCCTTTATTCATTGCCTAGTTCTCAACACAAGCATGCTATTTCCCCCAACCTCAGCATTTTGTCCAATTTCACAACAATTGCACAAATTGAAATTTCATACATTTCAATTGCAAGAAACAACTTACATATTGATGATTCCTTGGGCACTTGAAAAATCGCTTGCCGTGGTTTTTGGTGGAGCGCGTCACAGTGAGCGCAATCAACCTCACGTCCTTGCATTCCGGATAAGGAACCAACAGCAGCCGGCTCACCTCATCCACCGCAGGTGGCAGCGCAACAACAAGCGGCACTGGTGGAGGTGGAAGAACAAACCCCTTTGCTTTCTCAGAGCTAACCCTAGCTACGCTGCAACCTCGAAGTCTGGCGCCGGAGGACAGCGACCCTGCGACATCAAGGCTGGGGGAGGATGAGTGCCGGAGGCGCTCGGCGCAGGGGAGAGGTGGTGGGGAAGAGCCGAGATGCGGCGGCGCTCGGGAGTGAGAGTGAGGAGAGAGTTCGGGGGAGATGGAGGAGTAGCCAGGGGCTGCGTCTGGGTCTCCAGAAACGAGAACGAGAGAAAGAAACGGGAGGGGCAGAAGGATCATTTCACATGGCCGGGGAGAAGTAAAATGAACCGGGAAATTGTGAATTCAACAAAAGGGGAGGAAAACACCTGAATGGAGAAGTTCGCAGGCGCGGGTGTCAAATTTCGAAAGCCATGCGAACTGGGTGTTAATTCTGGAGAGGCATGCGTACTGAGTGTTAAATATCAAAATTTCTCGTGCTGTCCTGGTGAATTAAGAGATCAGGTGTTGTTCGAGTCCTCTTTGCTGCTCCTGATTAGGAGCGGAATATTAATAAAACCATGCCTATATTAACTCCAATCTACAGATGAGTTATTTTGATATACAATGATTCACGGATATTTTTGACCGATTCATGTTGAGCTAATGTTTTTTCAGTAAATTCCCCAGGTGGAGAGTAACATTCCGGCACTTCTCAAGTGCTCAAGATATTACCCCATCCTACCCTTTTCATCACTTTTACCATAATTTTATCCACAAATTCAGCAAGTCACCCTAAGCAATTTTCAACGATATTTAACAAGACTAGCAAGAAGTTGCATAATAACATAAATAGGAACAATAACAATCTTAGAACCACACGCTCAAGCACGCTTGAGACCACACACTCAGGAATGCCCAAGTCCTCGTGCTTGGGAATGGTTGGGTCAACGCACCCAAGAACGCCCAGATGATCATATGTGTCCGGGAACAATCTTTATCTTTTGTGCTGTTTTGTGGTAGTGTAGAAAAATATTGCCAGTTTTTTCACTAGAATCTGCAAAGGTTACATCACTTACATGCTATTGAAATTCTGCCGAGAGTACATCTCTACTGCCTTTATTCTTGCGAAACAAATTTGCGCTATATTGAACTACGAGCTGCATCAGCTTGTTAAGATTATTCACTAAGACTGCAAATGGTCCAGTGACTGATTCGTTGATCCCCAGGGTAGCACCTTCACAGTTATTACTAAGCAGACCAAGATATCCTCCATTCCAGCAGAAACTGGTCGGTCAGGAGCTCTGAACATTCCACTCCAACACGCCAATATACCAATTTACCATCTGCTCAGGGGCGGATCCAGGATTTCGGGTTAAGGGGGGTCACGTGGATCAATAAAAAATTATCATAGTACCTATCAAAAAATATCATTGCAATATCGATGCATTTAAATTTAAATTTAAATATAGCATAACCATATGTCCACATAAGTAAAATATGATATATTTTTTAGAATAAGAAACTTACATCTCTATTAACTTAAATTTAGTTCTACGAGTACCTAGAAGATCATATAAATCAATAAGTTCATCTGAATTAATTTTTGCTGCTAGTTCTTTTTCACAGTAAACTATCATGCAATATCGAAGAAAGTCATCTCCTATTTTATTTCAAATGCAAATCTTGACAAGTTTCATAGCTGAAAATGCTCACTCTGTGGTTACTGTTGAAACCGGAAGAGTTATGAACAATCGTGACAGCCTATCAACCATTGAATAATGGGAAGTTTTACTGTTTTATATAGTCCATTTGTTAAATTAACAAGAGATATCAAGCATTGCATACATCAAGTAGAGAAAAATAGAAGCTTTACCTGTTTTATATAGTCCACTTGTCAAGTCAGCAAGAGTAGCCAAGCATTGCAGCTCCGGATGGTTGCATGCATCAAGTTAAAAGTGTGGTAATTGACTCTCTAATTGAGCTCGTTGAACTTATTTACTGTTTAGTGTTTACTAATACTAGACCTTTATTTACTGTTTAGTGTTTACTAATGCTAGCTAATTACTAATTATTAAATTTTCTTTTCGTTAGGGGGGCCAGGCCCTGCTCCCCCCCTCTCTCCGCCACTGCATCTGCTGTTTAAGCTGCTTTGTGATTCCAGCGCATTGGATCAGAAATGAATTGCTAATATATATCAGGTGCAGGCTGCAGCAAACGTCCCAGTGTTATCTCTGAACCTGATGGTAGTCTGCTTAGTGATTCCACTGCAGGTCTGCAACATGCCAACATACAAAATAATTTTCAGAAATCCATCTTCATGGCAAGATACCGAATAGGGAAAAGGAAAGACAGGTGGCCTTTTATCTTCAGAAAAGCGCTCATCATTCTGAACTGTAAAACAAGAACTGAAGAAATATAATACTCATCAGTGCAACCATTTTGCAATGGACGTCATTGTTCACTAGAGCGGTGGCTTCAAAGGACTGGGCCATGAGAAGGGTAATGCAGGTGGTGCTGGGGCAAGGCCGGCTGCACTCATGCCGATTTGCCAAAGGGGAAGGGTGAGACAAGGAAGAATCACCGTGTACAAGCCTACTCTGGAGCTGAGTCTGGAGGCCGGAGATGAGGCCGCCGACAATGAGCCCACTTGCCCGGAACAGCCAGCGCCGCCGATGAGCATCTTCTGTCGCGCTGCCCCCGACCTTAAGCCCGCGTGCTCGCCTTCCTCATGGCAGGGGCTGAGCCACCCCACTGCTTCTGTGGCCGCCGCAGCTTCGCGCCGTCGTTCGGCCGCCCTACGGCCCGAGCCTGTGTGGCAGCACCACTCCAGTCCCCACCGCCTCGGAGCGCCTAACATCTTTGGTCGCCTGCATGCCGCCTGCACTCTGCTCCGCCGCCGTCGCCGCCAGGCAGTCACCGCAAGCCGCTTGGGGAGGCCCTGAAAAACATCCCGTCAAAAATAGATTTAACGCAGGATCCTGCACTCTTCTCTAGTTCCTTCCCCAAACTCTTCTCTTTTCCCAAACTCTTCTGTAGTTCTCATCTTAAGCGCAGAATCCAGCGCTGTGTACACTATTTTTCCTATCTAATATAAATC
The DNA here is from genome assembly GCA_036346375.1 of Guadua angustifolia. NCBI lineage: Eukaryota > Viridiplantae > Streptophyta > Magnoliopsida > Poales > Poaceae > Guadua > Guadua angustifolia. The sequence goes on from CM070512.1 coordinate 40,458,383, forward strand.
ACAGCTATGCTGTCTTAAAAAAAAATAGATTTAACGGCGTCCGTGTTCTTCATTAACTATAATAACCTTGATTAATAAAACTCCCACCTTTTAATACGTACACGGATCAACGGTTCAGATCTATCTAAGCATGGTTATGGCTGGATTGTGCAGACCTTATAGGGCTGGAAACGAGCCGGCTCGGCTCGCTTGGGCTCGGTAAGGAAGCGAGCCGAGCCAGGCTCGGCTCGGTTATTCGGCGAGCCCGAAGAGCCGGCTCGGCTCGGCTCGCCTCAGCTCATGAGCGGCTCGTTAACTTGCCGAGCCGAGATTCAACAAATGATGATAAAAATTTGCAATTCGCTATCTCTGTGGAACTTCCCCAGTCAAGTTGTTATTGCTTAAATCTAGTATCTCCAACATTGCAAGGCCACTCATTTCCTTAGGTATTGGTTCATTTTTGTTATTAAGGATAGAAATCAATAATTGTCGGTTGGTTAGATATACACACTTTAGATGTCGTAACTAATAATGGTAATGACATTAGACAAATCATCAACCACATAGAATCATCTACTTATCTAGTACTATTTAGCACATTGCAAGAAAATCAATTATCAAAATACCAATATAATGTTGTGCATGCATCATCAAGGGTTCAAGAATTCAAAATTGAAGATATCGCTTAGGGTTTTACTCATATGGGCTAATTGGGCCAAGTTAACGAGCGGCTCATGGAAAGCCGCCCGCTTATAAAATCGAGCCACAAAAATAGGCTCGGCTCGGCTCGCTCGAACCTTGAGCCTGACCGAGCCGAGCCGAGAACTGGCCGAGCCCGAGCCGAAAGTGTGAGCCGCAAGCCAAATTTCGACCCTAAGACCTTCTGGGAGGAAGCCTAGCTCGAGAGTTAAAAATTATGATGTGCTACAGCGTGGCTAACCAAATAATTTTGATAAGTGTTTTTATGCTTTTTTTAAAAAAATGTACAAATATTAAAACATAAATGAAGAATAGATAGTAATTACTTATCCCATCGCCTGCTTCAAAATTCGTACAAGTTATATTAGGAGGAAAAAGCATAGAAACACTGCTTAATAACTTTATCACATAGTACTTTACTTAAAACAAGAGTGAAGCATTATAATATGGGCAATATATTTTTTAAAACTATGGTTTTTTTATAATTTTTGAAAACTTGTATATGCGGGTTTCACGAAGTTTTCACGGTAAGAGGGGAACCGCGTTTATTACCGTAAAAACTTTGTGAAAGCTACGCGTACAAGTTTTGAAAAATTCTCAAAAAATTACATTATGATGTGCTACACAGCATGGCTAACCAAATAATTTGATAGGTGTTTCTATTCTTTTCTTTTTTGAAAATTATACAAATATTAAAACATGAATGAAGGATATATGGTGATTACTTATCTCTCCGTTTGCTTCAAAATTTGTACAATTTGTATTGGGAGGAAAAAGCATATAAACACTGATTAATAACTTTAGAGAGGTGCTTTCATGCTTTTCCTTTTGACAGTCGCACAAATACTAAAGCATGAGTGAATGATAGATGGTGATTATTTACCTTTTCGCTCGCTTCAAGATTTGTGCAACTTGTATTAGGAAGAAAAACATTAAAGCACTGTTCATAACTTTATCACATGGTACTTTACTTAAAACAAGAGTGAAGCATTATAATATGTGCAACATATTTTTCAAACCTACAGTAATTTTTTGAGAATTTTTCAAAACTTGTACACATAGGTTTTATGAAGTTTTCACGATAAAAGGGAACCCGTTTACCGTAAAAACTTTGTGAAAGCTACGTGTATAAGTTTTGAAAAATTCTCCAAAAATTACTATATGTAAGGGAGGTGAGTTTTTACAATCCCGCAAAATTTGAAGACTAAACTTGATTACATTTAAAAGATATAAAAAAGACACTTATTTTTACTGGATATGTTGCCTATGATATGCTACACGGCGTGGCTAACTAAGGGCCATAATATGCACTAAAAGTAGTTCGGCAGATGCACTTGCCTTGATTGCTAGCGCCTCAAATACTAGATAATTGAATGTAGCAAGGACAGCAGCTGAATATATAACTCATCCACAGAACAAATGGAAAAGCTCTCAAGCTGTGTCCTTGATATGCGCGTTCATCTGCCGATAAACTACGTAGTTTTTTCTAATTCGATGTTCTCTATGGACTCGTAGAGAAGTGTGTGCGTGTAGAGGTGATGCATAGGGGTGGAATCGACTCGACCGAGCTCGTCAGTTTGCGAGTCGAGTCGAGCTAGGCTCATTGTCTTTATCGAGCTGAAAATCGGGCTCGGCTCGGGCTCGGTCGAGCCTCGAGCCGAGCCGAGCCGGCTCGGGAGCTGCCTGGCATGTAGGCCCGCCTCATTGCGTCAACTCTCAAGTATGTTTATTGTATGTTCCTTGTTCAATATGACTATATGAATGCCAAGCCGATTGACTGTCTGTGGGCTGTGGCTAATTTTGTATTAAAATTAAGCCTCATGTAATTTGGATAATCGATTAATGATTAGTAATTAGTGAAAGTGATTCTGAATATCTGAATTTTACCGAGCCTAACGAGCCAACCACTGTATTCTTGCTTGAGTTACGCAATCACACATATATATAATAAGTCCTGCTCGTAGTCTAGATTGACTTTTTTTTCCCTTCACAAGAGAATCACAGGCCTTGCAAGCATTATGGATATGAAGCACTCAACCGCTTGTTGGCTTTAGTTGGCAGTATGGAACATGAGGCATAAAGATTTAAATGACATTATGTAGTCATGCATAACACAAAGGGAGAGGTGCAAGCCCCACATGCGATGTGTGTGCTTCACGATACTTAAAGCAATGTGATGGCTATAAAATCAGGGTTTCTTTTTGTTTGCATTTAAATCTAGAGATAGAATTCAAGTGTTGGGCCAAGTGTGTGCGTGTGGAAATATGTGTCGCATCATGAAATAGGGGTTGGGGTTTGTGTTTGGTGCGTTTCCACCTCTTGGAACGGCATTAGGTGGCCAGCCAACACTACGAAGTACTAGGGTAATGCTATCGTATTCGGTATGATGAATGTTATTATGAATTAAGTTTGATCTTTTGGTGTTCTTTGCAGAAATCAAGGGATCCCTCCTTAAATGTTCTTGCAAATTCTTCGAGATTGCTTGGATTGGTATATCATAATTAACCTTTCCGTGTGCTTGCCATCGTGTTGGTTGTGTGGATTGGATCATTGTGAGAGTTGTGATGTGATTGCCGCTGTCATGATCGTGTGCTTGCACAAGATTGCTGTTGTCGAACCGTGTCCCTACCCTCAAGTTTTCTTCGATGTCGTCATGTGCATCATCGTCATCACAAGATTAGACCACCCGGTATCAGACTCATCCATATGACAATGGCTAAGGTGTTAGCTTTCCTTCGTAGCGAGAAGAGCACATGCAGTTTCGGTACGTACGTCAGTTTGACTTGTCACCTTGACTTATCTACAAATCGTCAAGAATAAAATTGATGCACATAGAAATGGAGTATGCTTTAAGTCTTTGGGACACATCATGCATGCCCTTGTTAGAGGTACTTCTGTATAATAATGCATTGATTACTTGACGTATATGTGAAGGAATCTTGTACATGTATAACTATATATCACGAGCAATACAATGATCAAGACATCTCGCGGTTTTACTGATTGTTTATTGGTAGTACTTTTCTTTACTGTATTGTTACCTTCTCATATTGAACAACAGGCCTAGGAGACATTGGAATATTCAAGCCACTAGAAGACCAACCTTATATAGATTTTGGCTGATGCATTCCATTTGTTTCTGGGAAAAATATCCTGTGCAATCACCCCTCCCGGTGAAATCACCGTGCAACTGAACTAAAAAAAGTTTCAAAAAATTCTGAAAAAAATCATGGATGTACATCTCAACTTACCCCACCTACATATAAAATTTCATGATCAAATTCATCTTATACTAGCAGCTACAAAAAGACAAATTTCGCATGAACAGTGATTTTTTACTGTTCATCACTATTCATTTTTGCTGCTTGTTTTTTTTGTACCCGCTAGGATAGGATGAATTTGATCATGAAATTTTATATGTAGGTGGGGTAAGTTGAGATGTACATCCATGATTTTTTTCAGAATTTTTTGAAACTTTTTTTAGTTCAGTTGCACGGTGGTTTCACGAAGGGGTTGCACCGGATATGTTGCCTTGTTTCTGATCCACTTTGAGGAACGCTCAGCCAGTTCTGCTCATGCATTCCATTTGCTTCCCTATATTGGAATGGTAGTGAAGCCGAGAAAATCTTACATTTACACAGCATTCGGTAAAGGCGAGATGTCTTCGCTATCTTTATAAAAAAATGTTTCTCACCAGCAACGAAGCATTGGCAAACCATATAGGAAATCAAAAAGGATTTTAACTGGCTAAAAAATTGCTCCACCACCAATGACTGTAATTGGTACAGAGCATCGAAGGAAAAAATATAGCTCCTCATAAGCAATAATAATCCATTGTGGGCTATGCTGTTGCATATTCTAAATCACATTTGGATGTTTTACATTATGCATGCGTATAAAACTTTATAGTTTACTCATGATTTGCACTTTTATCTTTTCCTTGTTTGTACAACTTACTCCTAAAATTTATTCGGTGATCAGTCCATTATTTTGATACGTGAGAACATCATTTTGTTTTTGATCTAAATTAATTGACAAGATAATTGAAATCTGATTTGATAAAATGGTCAACATGTAAAAGCTGTTAGAAATTGTCGGGGATTGGATAATTTCCGTAATGACTATTATACCCCGGCAGTCGGTTTCTGCCGAACATGCATGCCCTTGGATGACATCCCCAAGGAGGATCCTCGGGTGGTCGAGCCAGTAGGTCCGCCTGACCATGTAGGCCTAAGCTCGCCTACGAGCATACCCATGCCAGTCTACGAGCGTCCGAGCTCGTCCACGAGCATGCGCAAGAATCAGTTAGAGTTGGGGGAATCTACAGAGATCGTGTTCACCCCACGACAGTTAAGCGACGATAATTACACCATAATCTGGGGCCGTTATGCCCACGATGGAAACATGGCTAAGATTAAGGCTGCAGTTGCGGCCACGATTAATGCAGTAAATTGTGCATTATTCGGATGCAGTTTTTTAAACTATAAAAACCCCTCCGGTAGATCGGTAAAGGGGCGGGACAACAAGCGAGCAAAGAGTATACGCACACAAGCCTTTCTGTAAGAATTCAACACATATAGTAAGATCACTGGAATAAGACTATTATCTCCACACCGAGAGGCCCAAACCAGTATAACCCCTGAGTCCACTTTCCGGGTATCCAGTCATCCTTATAGCATCTCTCAGACGAAAACCCTTCATGGAAAAGGGGCAGTGTTGATCCCCCATTCAACAAGTAAGCTCGGCGAGGGCCTGTTTCCCAAACGTTGACAGCTGGCACCGTCCGTGGGGAATCATCATTGGTGAGTTCCTTTCGTGAAGAATCCCTGAAGTTGTCTAATTCCTAGGATACTCAAGACCTTTGCACCTTCGACAACGCTGAGGACGATGATATGTAGTATGTTGACGAAGGCGTAGCAGGTGATGCAAACCCAGAAGGTCACACCGAGCCCGGGAGTCTTTCCCTGATGGCTGCAGCGCAAGAGCGATTCCTTCATACTCATCATGATACCCTCACAGATGATGAGGAGTGTAATGAGCTCTATGATGGTATGGACATTCTCGATCATTTTGAGCTCAATCACGAGACTGCTTTGCGAGGAGACACCATGATGTCACCATCGCGATCCTCGCATTCCCGCGATGTCAACATGGCGGGGGGAGAAGAAGACCCCGAGGTTGAATCCTTAGGGGCTAGCCGTCATCAGCGCTATGAAGTGGCTAGAAATCACCTGGAAGCGTCCCTGAATAGGACCTTGGCGAGCATCCGCCGTCAAGCTCATGAAAAACCAAGCACCAGGGCTGAGACCTCAGCTCACGAGATTTCTTGCGAGCATCGCACACCGGAGCGCGCGCGAGATTGCCGGCTGAATTCGCCTCCTCCCGTTCCCTAGAGCGGGGAGCGATTGCAAGCTCTGGCGGCGGTCGTGCGTGACCTTCGGAATTTCCCCGAGCAGGTGGATTTGGAAGCAATGGGCACAGTTGTAGCTGAAGACTTGGAGAAGCTCGCTGCCGATATGAAGCTTTCAAAGTCGCCTCGTGACAAGAAACCCAGGAGCGTTGCCCTAGAAGATCGACATCACACTCTTGTTCGCTCCCGTCATGGCGATTCCCAAGTCTTGCTCGGGAAGGCCGTGGGAAGCATGATCGGTACCGTGAGTACTCTCGGAGAGATTCCCGAGCAACCCCACGGGGTTAAAGGTATGTTCGTATCGGTTATGGGCATATCGAATATTCCACCTCGGATAGATCCCCATAGCACCAACGTCGAGAAGTTTTCTCTTGCCTTGGTCCGCGCATCGGAAGCCAATATGATGATGATCGCCGTAATCACCATGGCCGAAGAGATCAGCATGACGTCCCGGCTTTCTGGTGTCGGGCGTTTTCGGCGTCTCTTCATAATGTCTCGTGGTCGAGCAATTTCAAGCCTAGCCACATTGAGAGGTTCAATGGGACTCAGAATCCGGATGAGTTCCTCTCCATTTACACCCAGGGGCGGATCTACAGGGTATGCCCGGTATGCCACGGCATACCCTGTAGATTCGGCCTAATACAGTCTATAATACCGTCATTATTTTATACAGTCAGCTTGTGAAGCTTATAACTTTAGATCCGTATGTCCGATTGAGCTAATTCTTATTGGGTTAGTTTCAAAATTGAATCTAGTTTCTACAGTTAAAATTTCACATCAATCCAACGGTTGGATCTTCAGGAATTACTATTTTAGTTAACATGTGTCAGTCTGTTTTTCTGAAACCGAAGCAGTTTTTTATAATTTGTTTAGGGGTGATTTGAGAATCAATAAAAATTTGTTTTAGCTTCCGCACAATCATTCACCCCCCTCTGATTGCTATATTAGTGTATATCGATCCTACATGTAATTTGAGTGCAAGACTGCTAGTTGATTTATAAAGTAGAAACAAATATAATTGCTACTTTGCTAGAGACTAGAGAGTTGCTTGTTGATGCATTGCTTTTTTTGTTTGTAGAGTTGTTGAATTATAAAGAGGAATGGAGACATTGCATCTCTTTTCTAGAAACATGCAGCAATGAAGGCTGTTGCTGCTTCATCTCTTTTCCGGAAATATTGCAAAACAAGAAGCAAAAGAAATTCGCCATTGCTTCATCTCTTTTTCGAAATATTGCATCTCTTTTCGTAAACGTTTATTGAGCGAGATATTTTCTTTCGAATTGATGAAAATGATATAATCAAGAGTTTCATGGCTATTAGAAGGCGGAGGCCAGACAAGAAGGACAAGTAATATTGTATTCTTTAAACTATTGTAGGTGCGTAAACTTCTTTTATGCATATTTCATACTTAAAATGTTCGAACTATTTATATTATAATTTATACTTGTATTATCATGTTTCTAGTTATTTTATACTCGTATACCGAATTTCTCGACAATATTTATAGTTGTTTATCGAATTGTTCATTGGATTTTACCGAATTATATATTATAATATTAGCTCGGCATACCCTAACTTAAAATTCTAGATCCGCCACTGTTTACACCACTCTTAGCGGCTGGAGGAGATGAGGGAATCATGGCAAACTTCCTCCCTACAGTTCTCGACGGAGTTGCTCGGACTTGGCTCTTTAATCAGAAGGAAGGGTCAATTCGCTCGTGGAGGCAACTCACCGGAGCACTCAGAGCGAACTTCCAGAGCTATTATTCCCATCCGGGCAAAGAGCGCGATCTTGAGCGCTTGATCTAGACGGAAGGTGAATCTTTGCGACAATTTGTTCAAAGATTCATTCAAGTGCGGAACTCGATCCCGAATGTTTCGGATGAGGCGGTTGTCCGAGCCTTCAAGTTTGGGGTCCGAGACATCCGCTTCTGTCGGTGTTTTGTACAACTGACAAGTAAATTTGTAAGTATAGGGGTCGCGCGTTCCCTCTCCTTGAATGGTTAGACTACGGGAGTCCAAGATGTATACTGGTTCGGGCGGAATATCCCTACGTCCAGTTCGTGGTGGTGGTTTTTATTGCTCGGGATGCAGTGGGCTACAAGGGATTACAAGCGAGGGCTAAGAACAGGCCCTTAGCGCTCGGTCGAGTGAGGGAGCTCGGGGAGTTCATTTGTATCTTTGACTTGCTGGAGATCGGTCGTGTTTGCTTGGGTCGGAGGGCTCGTGTTGAATCGAATAGGAAATCGTCCTCGTTCGGATGCCCTTCCCGGGGGGCCCTGCCTCCCCTTATATAGGCGGAGGGGGCAGGTTACACGGGAGATTGGAGAAAAAAGGATAGGGGCATGCTACGCCCGGGAGTCCTAGTCTTTGGTCTTGATGACTGACAGGTTCCTGTTTGCCCCATGTTGGGTTAGTAGACACAATGGACAGCGCTCCATTGGGAAGGTCTTGCCTTGCCTTATACAGGCGCTGTCGAGGCAATGGCGGCCTTGAAGGGACGGGTGCTCGACTCTGGCGGTCTCCTAGCCGCCTTGGGAAGGAGCCACCTGCCCCAGCATGGCCGTCGTGTCCATGGGGCAGGTGACCAGCTTGTCATCAACCGTCGATGTGGCGGAGGTCGCGGAGTCGAAGCTCGTTGGGGCTCCAGCCTTAGGCCAGGTCGGAGCCTGCGGGGGCGTCGGACCTGGGTCTAAGTCGGGGCCTGCGGGGGCGTCGGACCCTGGTCTAGGTCGGAGCCGGCGGGGGCGTCGGACACGGGTCTAGGTCGGAGCCGGCGGGGGCGCCGGACCCGGGGCCAGGTCAGAGTTCTCTCGGTGGGCTTGACCTCGGCCGGGGACCCTTTGTGGCCTGATAAGGCCTTTAGCTAGAACGTGGCCTAGAATGGCCCATCTTGCGTTCCATCCCATATTCGGTGACAACCTTGTTTTGCCGTGAGGGACGAAGACTTTGGTAATACCCTCTTCAGCACTCTGCATCATTGTTGGTCTTGCTGCCATGTCCGTGTGATTGAGAGAAAGACGATCTTGAAATAGATATATACTTTGCTGTGAGGTACCCCTGGTATACGTATTCGTCAGGTTCACTCAGGATTTGGAAATCCATCCTGATCTAACGGCTAGTGAGCTGTTCCGCATGGCCGATCAGTACGCAAACGCCGATGAGGCAGTTCAATGGAAGAAGATGTTGGACGAAGGCAAGCTTTTACCTCAACCCGGCCTAGAAGGCTCCACGAGCAAGAAAAATGCAAGCTCTATGGAGAAGAAGATTAAGAAGAAGAAGAGATCGTCTGTGCCAAATATGATCACGATCGTCGGCGACACCGACCAAGAAGCTCTGCAGACCTCGGTAGCAGAATTTGGCGAAGGGGCAGGGTCGACCACCTCTGCGCCGCAATGACCTAGGTCGCGGCGACCAAGGCATCCCGCCGAATGACCAGTTCTGCCCACTCCATCAGTCATATGGGCACGACCGTCACAATTGCCGAACCTGGGCATTCCGTTTGGAACAGTTCTACAACGGCTAAGATCCCATGCCTACGCTTCCAAAGAAAGGTGAAAGTAGTAAGGGCAAATAGCCCACTGATGACAATGAGGATATGGATTTACAGGAGCCCCATAATCATATCGCGGTAATATTCAGGGGCTCCTCAGCCTACAAATCCCGCTGGGATTTAAAGGAGGCAGCACGGGAGGTGCACCACGTCGCCCAGTGCAAGCCCCCTATGCAGCAGCTCAGGTGGTCTGAGCTGCCCATCACCTTCTCCAAGGATGATTGTCCCCTTGGACTAAGCAAGCCTCAAAAGCTTCCGATGGTTGTAAATCCTACCATCAGTAACACAACAGTGGGACGAGTGCTCATCGATGGCAGAAGTTCCCTGGATCTTATATCTGCCAAGGTCTTGGACGAGATGCAGGTCCCTCGGTCCAAGATCAAGAGCATGGGCATCCCCTTTTACGGGATTATCCCAGGCACGTCGGCCAAACCACTCGGCTAGGTCATTCTGCCCGTCACGTTCGGGAGTCCGAGCAATTTCCGGACAGAGATGATCACCTTTGAGGTGGTCGATTTTGAGTCAGCCTATAATGCCATCCTCGGTAGACCGACTCTAGCTAAGTTCATGGCCGCTACGCATCATGCGTATCTATGCTTGAAGGTTCCCGGTCCAGGCGGTGTAATCACCGTAAGAGGGAGTCAAAAGGCAGCCTTGAGTTGTGACGAGAAGTCGCTGGACATGGTTGGGCAATTGCCTCATCGCGGCCTCGACCAAGAGCCGAAGAATTCCTGTCCAAAGGTTGCCCTCCAGCCTGGAAGGACCAAGGTGGTTCTGCTAAGCGACACGAAACCGACCAAGGTCGTGCATTTAGAATCTTCCTTAGATCCTAAATAGGAATTCGAGCTCATTACTTTCCTTCAGAAAAATGCCAGTGTGTTCGCTTGTGTAGGATCGAAATATACCAACGTAGCAATCAGAGGGGGGTGAATGATTGCGCGGAAGCTAATATAAAATTTTTGATGATTTTTTCTAACATACCTCAAATTAAACTCAAATTAATTGGAGACCAGTTCACACAGTCGCCGAACAGTCGGGAGACCAGTTCACGCAGTCGGGAGACCAGTTCACGTAGTAGGAGAACAGTCGAGAGACTAGTTCATGTAGTCGGAGAGCAGTCGGGCAACCACTTTTGCAGTTGGAGAGCAATCGGGCGACCAGAAGAGCAGTCAGGCGACTAGTTTCCGCAATCGGCGAGCAGACTAGCGACTAGTTTATAAAAATAGTAATTTCTAAAGATCTAATCGTTGGATTGATGTGAAATTTTAACTGTAGAAACTAGATTTAATTCCAAAGCTAACTCAAAAAGAATCAACTCGATCGGACCTACAAATATCAAGATATTACCTTCGCAAGATGATACCTTTGCAAGAGACCGAACTCCGTGATGAACTTCGTGACTGCTGCGACGGATAAAACTTTAGTCGATGCTCCAATCTACGCCGAACTAAAAACGACTCAAGGTGCTGAGAGCTCTTCAAATTCTTCTAGTTGCCTGACTCTTTGCTGGCTTCAACTACGTCGCAATAGAATAAAGATCAAGCGCTAAAAAACTTCTAATTGCAAGGATTTTCTTCTTCACGCCGGGATGCACAGGATGCTCGGATTTGCAAAAAGGATTTTATTTATCTGGATACAGTACTCCAAAACAAAAGAGTACAAACCCTAAAAACCTGGCTCACATAAACAGGAGTCGCCTCGCCCTATTTATATTGAGCAAAAATAAAGAGATTGAATACAACTCCACTTCCAACATGGAAAGAGTCTGTATACATCTCAACTTGGCCCAATATGGCCAAAAACAACTCTTGCACGCATGTACAACCCACATACTGTAATTACGTGACTAACCAGCCTCCATGTGCATGTTCTCTAGCCCGAACGTTCCGCATGATATCCTCGACCACCAAGACCTCGATTCCTCCCTGAACCTAGTCCCAAACCTCAGTTCTTCCATGAACCTAGTTCCGGTCCCGTCATCGACCACGTTCGCCCTTGAGCAACACCTGCACATGAATAAACAAGAAACAAATCCGAACACAAGTCCACGACTTCACTCAAAGTCAATCCATGCAACCATTCATACGAGCGCATTGCATTAGGCAAAATCATTATCAAAGTCAATCTATGCAACCACTCACACGAGCGCGTTGCATCAAGCAAAACCATTATTATGCTATCACAAGCATATCAAATAGTCATCTCAAACAACACATGCACATGCACAACACATGCCATGATTACAACCACTTTGCAATGCCAATTTTATCATTTAGCCAATTTTTCAGCACATGATTTCACAGCTTGGGAACCATCTGACATGCCGAAGTCCCAAGGGAAGTAATTGAGCACAGGCTAGCGGTTTAACCTGACAAGAAACCAGTGCAGCAAAAGCTCAGGCGCTTTTCCCTAGAGAAGCAAGATATCATCTGGGAAGAACTTGATAAGCTTCTCAAGGCCAGTTTCATTCGAGAGGTCGAGCATTCGGAATGGCTGGTGAATCCAGTCATTGTCAAGAAAAAGGGGGGCAAGTGGCGCATGTGTATCGACCACACGGGCTTGAATGCCGCCTGTCCTAAGGATAATTTCCCGCTGTCTCGCATAGACTAGTTGGTTGACGCAACAGCGGAGTCCCAGGTGATAAGCTTCTTAGACGCCTACTCGGGCTACTACCAGATTAGCATATCACCTGAAGATGAAGAGAAGACTTGTTTCATTACCCCGTTCGGCACATTCTGCTACATGACATGTCTTTCGGTCTCAGGAATGCCGGAGCAACCTTCCAGCGTCTCATGCAGAAAACTTTTCCAGATCAAATAGGTCGTAATCTGGAGGTCTATGTGGACGACATAGTGGTCAAAAGTAAGCTTGCCTCGAGTCATGTCTTCGACCTTGAGGAAACCTTTGGTAACCTCAATAGACATCGAATAAAGCTTAATCCAGAAAAATATGTCTTCGGTATGAGGGCGGGCAAAGTGCTTGGCTACATGGTCAGACCATAGGGCATTAGGGCAAACCCAGAAAAGATTGAAGCCATTGAAAACATGCGACTTCCCAGCTGCGTAAAAGAGGTCCAAGCCTTGACCGGGCAAATGGCGACTCTAAGTTGTTTCATTTCCCGGTTAGACGAGCGTGGATTGCCTTTCTTCAAGGCACTCCGCAAGCATAATGGTTTCACCTGAACGAAACAAGCAAACCGCTCTTTCGAAGAGCTGAAGCAGTACCTGTCCAGACCGCCCATCCTAACCACGCTAAGGTCGGGGGAAATCTTGCTGTTATACTTGGCAGCGACCCCATAAGCGGTGAGCGCAGTATTAACAGTAGAAAGGGATGGAATGCAGTGACCAATCTATTACGTCAGCGAAGTCTTGCACGGATCAAAGGAGCATTACCCTGAGGTCCAGAAGCTTTTATACTTGCTGTTAATGGCCTCTAGGAAGCTACAACATTATTTTCAAGCCCACAAGATCATGATCCCGACCAACTTTCCGCTTAAGGAGATCTTAAGAAACCAGGACGCTAGTGGTCGAATTGCAAAATGGGCCATGGAGCTTGCCGAGTTAGAGATCCAATTCTCAGCTTGCACGACAATCAAGTCCCAGGTCTTGGCAGACTTTGTAGCAGAGTGGACGAATCCAACGCCATCGACTACCGAGCTCGATAGATCTGATGAAGGTCGTTGGACCATGTACTTCGATGGGTCTCATGCTTACGAACGCTCGGGGGTTGGAGTTGTGCTAGTTTCTCCCCAGGAAGAGTGACTCGAGTATGTCATTCAATTGCACTTTGCCGCGACAAACAATGCGGCAGAGTATGAAAGCCTCTTGGCCGGACTACGAGCATGCAAAGCGCTTGGAGTCCAGCGACTAACTGTAAAAGGCGATTCATAGTTGGTCATCAACCAGATCAACAAGGAGTATCAGTGTTTCGATAACTCAATGGCGCTTTACCTGGTTGAAGTGAGGAAGATGGAGAAGTACTTCAAGAACTTCGAGGTACTCTACATCCCCAAGAAGGACAATTCCCTGGCCGATCATCTATCGAAGCTCGGTTCCTCTCAAGTTTCCACTCGGCAGGAGTGCTCGTCGAGCACTTATACAAGCCATCCATTCCCTCTATAGAGGAGGCATCAGAGGCGTGCGGTAGCGTCTCTCTCGTCAAGCATGATGCAGATCGGATGACGCCATTCGTCTAGTATCTTGCACATGGGACACTGCCCGAGGAAGAAGCTGAGTGTTCCCGGCTTATTAGGCAATCCTCTCCTTACAAGTTGATTGAGGGCACCTTATACCGCAAAGGAGCACTAGGAGTCCTCTCCAAGTGCATCTCTTAAGAAGAGGGCAAATACCTTCTTAGAGATATCCATGAAGGAGTGTGTGGAGCTCACTCATCTTTCAAAATGCTTGTGAGCAAGGCCTTCCGACTAGGTTACTATTGGCCAACGGTCTTAGCCGATGCTTGCTCGATCATGACGACTTGTAGAGCATGCTAGTTTCATGCTTGCAAGGTCCAGCAGCCAGCATATGTGCTTCAAACCATTCCACTTTCATGGCCGTTCTCGACTTGGGGAGTTGATATACTTGGACCTTTCTCCCGAGGATAGAAAGGCTGCAAGTATTTGCTTGTGGCTATCGACACTTTCACTAAGTGGATCGAAGCCGAACCCGTGTCAACCATATTGGCTCAAGTGACCAAGAAGTTTTTTCGCAATAACGTCGTGGCGCGTTTTGGTGTTCCCAACGCCTTATCACGGATAATGGCACTCAGTTCACTAGTGAGCTGTTTCAGGCCTATTGCGAAGACATCGGGACAAAGGTCTGCTTCGCCTCTATAGCGCATCCGCAGAGCAATGGAGTGGCCGAGTGAGCAAATGGACAAATCATTCAAGGTGTTAAAAAGAGGGTTTTCAACAACCTCAATCAGCATGGTCATGAGTGGGTGGATGAGCTTCCTTCCGTCCTTTGGTCGGTTTGCACTACAGTAAGCCGAGCTATGGGTGAAACCCCTTTCCAGCTTGTCTACGGTGCAGAGGCCATATTACCTGCCGAAATCATGCTACGTTCTCCAAGAGTGCACCTGGTCAACAGCATCGACCAGGAGGGTGAGCGTCTCCTAGACCTAGACTGCGCTGAAGCAACACGCGAGTGGGCTTTGCTTCGATCCGTGGTGTACTTACAGGCTCTTTGTAGGCATGCGGCTAAATCGGTTTGACCAAGGACCTTGCAAGTTAGTGATCTCGTCCTACATTGAGTTTAGGATTTGTCGAAAGCTAACAAGCTATCCCCCAGATGGGAAGGTCTATTCACGGTCGTCTCAGCAAGACGCCCTGGGGCTGTTCACCTAGCGATGGAGGATGGTCGGGTACTCGCTAGCACTTGGAACGTTGACCAACTACGTAAGTTATTTGTCTAGTTTTTTATTACTGCATGTTCTACACAAGTTCAGCGGATTTTTCTATAAAAATTCAATTTTTTCACCCCCATGATTTCCATTCTTCCCAAAATTTTGTGAATGTCTTCGAAGTCCCTGCCTTTTGGTAAGCCGACTCAGCTTCGCGCATGGGCACACTCTTTTCCTCACGATCTTGATGATGGAATGAGCGCATGTGGGTAAGGACATTCGCTTCAATTATTCTTTGTAAGGTTTGGCTAGCATGCGTAAGAGCAACAAGGGTGCAAAGACCAACGCTGAATCACTAAGCTTGCCGCCAGGGGTTTTAGTCTACATAAGCCGATTATGGTTCACAGTAGTTCTTCGCTGCAAGTTTTAATTGCATACAGACACACTCTTGGTTGGTCCGAAGTTCTAGCTCGATTCGCGAGTGCTCGGTCTACTGTGCGCTTTGTCAACCAATCGCATGTTATCCCATCTTTGGCAAAGCCATGCTCCCAAATTAGGGGCATGGGTTAAGTCGCCCGGAGGGGATGAAGCCGCGCGCATTTCTTTTTTCTGACCTAACCCATGCTCGCAACTAGGAGAAATGGTGATGGTTGTTAAGGGAAAAGTATGTGCGATTTTTTCTAACTCTTCTGTGAATGAGCTCGTGCTCGCAACTTAGGTGCACGACTATCATTCACAGCGGGGCTTAGTAGGGACGAACTACCGTGTTTTCTTAAAAAGCGCACGCTCGTGTCTTTGTTCTTTACTATTCTGCCTATATTATCCTTTTTCTTTCTACTCGTTTTGTTCTGTTTATCTTTTCAGGCTTTTCATCGGCAATGGGCAAAGTCAAGCGAAGCGAGCAATGAAGGCAAGGCGTTTCAAAGCGGCTATTCCTTTATTTATCAAGATGATTACAAGTAAAGTACAAGGAAGCTATTTGATGCCGAGCTTCGCCTCTCTAAGTGTCGAAAGTTCTTCCCTCGCCTCATCAAGCTTAGCTTCGAGGTCGAGGACCCGCCGTCGAGCTTCGCGTCCTTCGCAGGCTTCTTGGTGGAGTCACTTCGCCTCCTCCTTACCTTGGTTAACTAGCTCAGTGGCCTCCTGAGCAGATTTGCTCAGCTCGCCCACCTTCTTCTCCAAGGTTTCAGAGTGTTGCTACTCTTGCTCTGGCTTTAGCTCGAGCTTGAGGATCCGCTCTTTATTTTCCATAGCAAAATCTTCGGCTTGGCGCTGGATCTCCTGGTTCGAGACCTTAAGCTCGGCCAGCTCGCCGCTGTGCTTGGCCAGGACTTCAGGAGAAACAATCGCCGAATGGAAGTCCGCCATGGTTGCCCGGAGCACTTGCAAGCCAGAAGGTCTTAGTTCTTGGTCGCTACCAAAGAAGAAGACTTTAAAAAGCAAGTGTCCTTACCCAGCGGAGGCGATCATCCAAGTTTTCCTGGAAGGTCTTGGAGACATCCTCCGGCCGAAGGTCCGTGAGTTCTTCCGTGGCGACCTCTGGCTAGGAGTGTTCATCCTCCTCCCGAGCATGCTCTTCGCTTGGGAGCTCCCTATGTTCACCCCGAGCATGCTCTTCGCTCGGGGGCTTCGCGCCTCCTTCTCGAGCAAGCGCTTCGCTCTGGAAAGTAGGGTCTTCTTCTTGACCCTGCAGTGCAAGAAGCTCCTCCCGGGGAAGCTCTTCCTCCGGGACATGAGGCTCCGCGACCTGCTAGTCATGGGAGGCCTCAGCAGCGATGTCTTCAGATATCACGAGGTCGGCGGTAAGGGCCAGCTGCTTTTCCACTACATGGTCGAGGATTTCATCAGCCATCAACTCGAATTCCCAAGAGCACCTACGAGCTATTACGCCCACCTCGATAGAGTGGGGTTAGCTCAGATGCGCGAAGTGGAACGAAAAGAAACGGGAGGAAAAATGGAAAAGAAGGGTTACCTTTGCTGAGCTTCTCATCATCATCCTCGGTTACTCTAGCCTCTGCCGCGGGGGTTAAATCCGTGGAGGTCTGGGGGCCAATCATGAGCTCGGACCTTTCCGCGGCTGCACGACTGGCCCTCGCCATCGAGGGGTCGACCTTGTCAATGTTGACTGCCTCCAATGTCAGCCCCAGGTGCCTCGACGAAGTGCCTAGCGGTTTCCGGCGCGCCACAACCAAGGGCGCCGAGTCCTCCTCTTCCTCAGGCCCTCCTGCCCGAAGCTACTTGCTTTAGCTTGGCCTGAAGGGAGGCAATCTTCCCCTCCAACTCCTTGCGTGCAGAGTCTTCCGCCGCCGCCTTCGCTTGCTTCGCTTCCTCCGCGAGTTGGTGCAAGCGAGTCATCAAATCCAGGTTTTGCTCGGTGTATTCTTTCAGCCATATCTTCAATTCTCTTACCTCCATCCTGTCAGCGAACTCCAAATGACGACGGGGAGGGCTTCTGCTTGCAATCGCCTGCCTCTTGGGGAGCCGAGCAAAGGACGGCGGGGGTGGCAACACTAGTCGCTTGCCCTTCGCCTTTTTGGTCTTGGTGGTGGGAGCAACTCCCCCTTGGTCGCGCGATAGTGGCCTGAGCTCGGCCACCGCGACTTCAAGGGCGACCTTCTCCTAGAAAAAGAAGCAAGAAAAGTTAGCAATCCTAGAAATGCCTTTCCTCGAGCTTATTTCGTGATGTTACTTACCGCGTCACCCTGTTCGAGCACATTGCTCGGAACTTGTCGCCCGTGCTCGAGCTTCTTACCCTTTGGTGTGCCGAACATCTCGGCGACCCTCTTCTCGACCCAAGCCTTGCTCGGGGCTGCAATCCGACCAATGCAGGCGTTAGTCCGAGTGAGTCAATCATAAAGAATAAGAATTATCTAAGCAGTTTTAGAACATTGCCCGAATCCGCATCTCGGGTGAAGTCTTGCCACCTGGAGATTTTGAAGAAAGGGTGCTCCGTCCTCTTCAGTGGAGACACCCGGTTCCTGAGGAAGTCCCGGGCGACGTCCCGTCCAGTGAGCCCCATGTTGGTGAGCTCGTTGATCGTCATCAGCACCCGCTCCTTCTTGGCTTGCACGGGGGAGGTCTCGACATCCGGAGCTGCCGCTCCGGTGTAGCGAAGAGAGGTTCCCTCTGCCTTCTTCAAGTAGAACCAATGGTCGGCCCAGCCCGACACCGAATCCTTGAGCGTGAAGATAGCTGTTAGCGTAATTTACGCTGGGGTACCCTCTTCGACGCACAAAACCAGCCCACGTGGCGTTAAGGCGGCAGTGGCGGGCGCATGCTGCGCTGGCGCCCGGCCACGTGGCGGCTTGGTAAGCGGGTGGCGAAACGCGCCCGCCCGGCAGTCTTTGCCGCCCGTGGCGTTGAGCGGCCGGTGGCGAGCGCCTACTCGCCCGGCGCCCAGCCACGTGGCGGCTTAGCGGCCGGTGGCGGAAACGCCCGCCGGCAGTCCGCCCACGTGGCGTTGGTGGCAGTGGTGAGATGCTGCTGCGCGGCGCCCGGCCGCGTGGCGGCTTAGCGGCGGTGGTAGCACGCCCGCCGGCAGTCCGCCCACGTGGCGTTGAGGCGGCAGTGGTGAGATGCCTGCTCGCCCGACGCCCGGCCGCGTGGCGGCTTAGCGGCGGTGGCGAGCACGCCACGCCGGCTAGGTCTTGCCCACGTGGCGTTGAGCGGCAGTGGCGAGGCATACTGCTCGCTTCGGCGCCCAGCCCGTGGCGGCTTAGCGGCGGGTGGCGAAGCACGCCCGCCGGCCACCGCTTGCCCACGTGGCGTTGAGCGGCGGCGGGTGAGCGCCACGCTTCGCCCGGCGCCAGCCACGTGGCGGCTTAGCGGCGGTGGCGAAACACGCCCGCCGGCAGTCGCCCACGTGGCGTTGAGCGGCAGTGGCGAGACGCCTGCTGCGCGGCGCCCGGCCACGTGGCGGCTTTGGTAGATGGGTGAGCAAACGCCCGCCGCGCCAGTGCGGCCACGTAGCGTTGGTGGCGGTGGCGAGGCGCCTGCCGCCCAGCGCCCAGCCCGTGGCGCCTGGCGGCGGCGGCACGCTCCGCCCGGCTAGGTGTCGGCCACGTGGCGTTGAGCGGCAGTGGCGAGCGCGCCGCTGCCGGCGCCCGCCCCGTGGCGGCTTTGGCGAGCGGTGAGCAACACGCCCGCCCGGCAGTGCTCGCCCACGTGGCGTTCGGTGGCAGTGGCGAGGCGCCTGCGCGCGCGCCCCACACGTTGCGGCTTTGGCGGCGCGTGGCGGCACGCCCGCCGGCAGTGCCGCCCACGTGGCGTTGAGCGGCAGTGGCGAGCGCCTGCCGCCCGGCGCCCAGCCCGTGGCGGCTTTGGCGGCGGGTGGCGAAGCATGCCCGCCGGCAGTGCCGCCCGTGGCGTTCGGGCTAGCGGTGGCGAGGCGCCTCGCTGCGCGCGGCGCCCAGCCGTGGCGGCTGGCGGCGGGTGGCGAGCATGCCCGCCGCCAGTCTTGCCGCCCACGAAGCGTTCGGGCTAGCGGTGGCGAGGACGCCTGCTTCGCCCGCCGCAAAACAAAAGGTGAGGCGGAATGGCTTCACCTCGAAGTCTCCTTCCCTATCGTACCGCCGAGGCGAGCTGCTCCATGTCGATCTATCGATTGTGAGGATTTACGCTACAAGCCCATTCCTCTGGTGCCTCTCACCTACCG
The DNA here is from genome assembly GCA_036346375.1 of Guadua angustifolia. Taxonomy (NCBI): domain Eukaryota; kingdom Viridiplantae; phylum Streptophyta; class Magnoliopsida; order Poales; family Poaceae; genus Guadua; species Guadua angustifolia. The sequence goes on from CM070512.1 coordinate 40,478,018, forward strand.
TCACAAAGGGTCACATCTGGGCGGACGGCGAAGCCATGCATCGACATTTAATGAGGTTTGGAGGAGCAGGACAAACCGCGGGAAGGAGTAATAAATGTATGAAGATCAGCATGATGACTCCCCTTTTACCTACCCCCGTTAGCCTGGGCTATATAAGGGAACTCGGGTGCATGGGGATGGGGGATCGAGAGTTCAGTAGTAGAACCTATGGAAGAACTTGTAACCTGAAAGCTCTGTACTAGCTTCAAACACTTTATAAAAGATCTAGCAGGACGTAAGGCTATTACCCTGTTGAGGGGGCCTGAACCTGGGTAAAAATCTTTGTGTCATCTTAATTCATAGGCTCCGGAGTCCTTCGGGTGGGAGTCATTAGGGTTTTCACTCGCTAGGGTTTGTCGGCCTGACGCCCTCCTCTTGAACCAAACCGGTCTCAGACTCGAGCTGTCCGTGGAATACGCCGGCAGTAGCGCCGAGTAAGGGGCTAGTGGTTGGTTCTCCCGGCCAACTCCCCGGCGGATTTCGACATCCTTTTTTTCGAAGCAAGCCCGTGCATCTGGTGATGGCGGGTTCCCAATGTCAAGAAGCAGCGGGGGCGAGCGTCACCCAGGGCACGTCCCGGCAGTCTCGCTGGACGAAGGATCATCTCACCCCGCCCCTACAGGGTGGCAGTGTTGCTCCTTTGGAAGCCCCGGAGCATCCCGTGCGACATCGGCTGGCCATGGAGGCAGCCACTCCTGCCCATAACCTGCATGCGGTTCGCCTCCTCTTGGACCACCCTCCAGTGGAACTCGCAGGAGACACTCTGGCCACCCCGTGGCTGTGGAGCATCGCCGGTCTCGTGGACGTGGCCCAACTTCGGGTAGGGCTCCCCGACCGGTCGGGTACCGTCGGGACTCCGGCGCCTGGGGCGCGTGCTGAACGCACTCAGGCGTCTAACCGCCCTAACGGAAATAGCTCTAGCCAGGAGGGCCGGAGCCGAAGGAAGGACAGCGCGCAGCGCTAGTCCCGGTTCCGCGAGGGACCATGGGGACCTTCGGTCTCATTTGGATGATAGTCGCAAGCGGCGCGGTGATGACCTCTGAGGTCGCCTGGTGCGCCATCCGGCCCAGGAGCGCTACCGCGGGAAGCGGATAGCCTCTGACGGTGAGAGTCCCTCCTATGGCTCTCACTCTCCGACCAAGGAGGAGGTCCACTCCTCCGATTCTCAGAGGAGCCAAGTCCGCGCTCCGGGGCAGTCTCGACCGGGCCTCCGATGTGTTGGGCTCCCTTTATGGCGTCGGGTGCCAGGCTTTCTCTCGACGGCTGCGCCGCGTGGCGTGGCCCGACAAGTTTCGCCCGGTGTCCATAGAGAAGTGTGACGGCACCACCAACCCGGAAAAATTCCTGCAAATCTATACTACGGTGGTGCGAGCGGTTGGCGGGTCTGAAAAGGCCATGGCCAACTACTTCCCAACGGCCTTGACGGGCTCTGCCCATTCTTGGCTATTGAACCTCCCTCGAGGGTCGGTGCACTCGTGGGAGGAGTTGTGCGGCCTCTTCATCGCCAACTTTCAAGGTTCTTTTGCGCAGCCGGGCGTGGAGACCTCCACGCCTTGGAGCAGGAGAAGGGGGAGTCGTTGCACGACTTTATCCGCGATTTGCCCTTTGCCGCAACACGATCCCCATTTACGAGCAATCGGTCGTCATCGCCTTTGAAGATCGTCCCGAGACCGTGAAGATGAAGGAGAAGATGGCCACCGTACCATCGATACCACCTCGAGCTCTTCTCCCTCGCACATAAGTGTGCGCGGACGCATGAGAGGCAAGGGGCGGCGTCGGCCCCAAGGGTGGCCGAGGCAGCAGCAAGCCGGACTTCGAAGGTTCCGCTCTGCAAGCAAGAAAGCGCGAAGCGTGAGAAAGAGAGACCAGGCGGGTCTTGGCCGCCGAACGTGACCGCGATGACCCCGCGCCGCGGAAGCGCAACCGCCGTGACCGGCGTGACGATCACCGCGACCGGCGTGATGACCGCCGCGACCGGCGTGATGACCGCCGCGGTCGTAGGAACGACCGCCGCGAGCAAAAAGAGGGCGAGCTCTATTGCGATCCACGGACCAACACTCATGACACGGGCGGTACGTCGGGGTCGTGAGCAAGATGGTGGAACAGCGGCTCAAGGAGCGCCGCCCCGACGATGACCAAGACGAAGACCCTACCCCGCTGGCCTTCCAGCAGGCGGATCACGCGGTGGCATACATCCACGGTGGTTCGTCCACCTTTCTGTGGGGAACCGTCCCCGGGACTCCACTGATTCACCCAAATGCGCGGTACATCTCAAGTGAATCAAGGGAACCTCGGGCGTTCCACGATTATACCCGTGTTGGTCCCAAGATAGTTCGCCAACACGAGCATTCTCATCCAACAGTTGACATCACAACACATACACAATTATCGGAAGCATAAACGTTATTACATTCCAAAAGTAGGACTACTGTCCATAACGACATATTTAGAGTTATTACATCAAGTAGCAGCGGAAATCATAAGATAAACAACAAAAGGGCCAGCACGGCATGCCCCCAAACCCTCGAGCAACCAAGCTGGGCAAAACGGTGACTAAATGTTAGAATCACGAAATCGCACTGTAAAGTCCCGGCGATGCCTCATCCTCACCTGCAGCAAGTGGACAATCCGGTTGAGTACAAAGAGTGTACTCGCACAATAATATAAGTTGCATATTGATTTCTAACTATGTGTGGTTGCTACATCAAAGAGAGGCAAAATGGCAATTTCAGCATAAAGCAATATTTGGGATAAAGCATAAACATGTATAGATTAACAAATTGCATTTAGTAAACATTTAGAAATTCTAATACATAATGTAACATCATCAAATCCACATTTATATCATGCCTTCAAGCATTATCCGAACCATGAGTTCCATCGCTCATGCTCGATTTCACACACAAGTAATCCAATACTCATGTCTTTTTCCCACTCCCATCCCATTCCTACCAAGTCCTTAATACTCGCCCAGTGACTGACAATTCAAGCGATCGTCCTTAACCATGGACGCGGCTATTCGAATAGTTTAAACTCTGCAGAGGTACGACTTTACCCACACGACACACCACACTCGTAAGCCAAGCTATTAACACATTTCCTTAGATGTGTCGGCTGAGGTGAACGTGACAAACCATTTTCCAGTATGCATGGTAGTGTATCTAAACCATCCGGATAACTGTGACCCTTGATTCCACGTGCCCAGTGCTCGGTGTGTGTGGATCAAGGAGTACACCCATTGTTGGACATCCCCAACTCAACAAAGTTCGAGGGACTCCGAGGACATTCCCTGGCGCTCCACTAAGCCCAAGGAATTCCGGCGGTCATTCCTTGACGCTCCACTAAGCTCAAGGAATTCCGAGTGCACATGGTTTACATAACCTAGTCATACATAAGTCCTTGGTTACGCCGGTCCCATAAACGGCATGTGGTTCGCACGATAGTTACTCAAAGAGACATCACCAGGATTCAATCCTTAAGGTCCTTAACCAACATCTCTACTCATTATCCAACATTTGAAACCATCATCATTATATAAATCATGATCATTGCGACCGATGGATTAAGTCCATCTATCGCGGTTTCTAACGATGTTCTAAGCATGGCTAAGCAATTCGTACGAACCCATATACAATAGTAATAAACCAACCACCTAGGGCGACAATGGACATGGAAAGAACATGATAAGGGAATAACATCACAATGTGGTAATAGCTAAGATTTCTACCCAATCATAATTGTAGTTGAAAGTAAGCATGCAATTAATAAAATAATTCCAAAAATGTAAATTTCAAATAGTAGGAGCAATCATGGTCAAGGAGTAAAGTAGTGCCTTGATGCTCGTTCTTGACTTCGAAGGCATAGTCGTAGTCGTACTCGGGAGTGCCTTCCGAAGCGTCACACCTAGCGAGAAAATCCAAATCCATGAACACCAAATCAAGAACTCCAATGGTGCACATGATTAAAAGATGCATGAAATGCTCATGATGTGTAGTACTAATGATAATATGAACATACTAATTGAGTTTGGCGTCAAAAGTTTAAGTTTTAGGGCTTTTTATTGAATTATGTCCGGAGTATCCGGGTTTAAACCCCGGAGTGTCCGGGTTGACCCCCTCGGTCTCGCGTATTCTGCCCTATCCGGAGTATCCGGATAAAACCCTGGAGTATCCGGGTTGTCCCTCTCGGTCTGGTGAGTTCTGCCATGTCCAGACTATCTGGATGAAATCCCCGGACTATCCGGGTTGAAACCCCAGACTATCCAGATGAAATCCCCGGACTATCCGGGTTAGGCGTTCTGTTTTAAATTGGCTATTTGTCTATCGTCCTTTACACTTCAAAGGAATGGACTAGGGTGTCAAAGGGATGGACTAGGGTAGATTCTTACCACTACAAAGGTTGTCTTTGCACTTGGTGAAGGTTGGTCTCGGTGGGTGGAATGACAAGAGGTGTCGCGACGTCGGTTCTCGCGGTTCGTCTCCTCCTAGCTCGTGTAGACGACGATGACCTCGCTTGCTCGTGCTTGCAACAACAATTAACCCCTCCTCCTCAAGCTTCCATGCGACATGCGCGACCCGATTCAATGTGTGACAATGGATTCCATGGAGAAGAAGGAAATGAGTCACAATGGCAAAATTTTCAGAACGTGGTGAGAAAGAAAATTGATTGCCACTCACCCAAAACTTGGTGCCTCAAGAATCCATTTGGATGGATTTGAAGCTCTTGATCTTGGCTTCAATGTGGTATAACATGCACTAGCTCAAACTCAAGATTGGAGGGGATTTGTGGGGGAGAATGGCAAGGGGTTTGGAGAAGAACACTTGCTGTTTTTCAGGTTTGGGATGAACAAATGGGCAGTAGGGGGAGGAGAAACCAAGGTTTAGGGCCTTATATATGGCTGCCCATTCATGCCTTACATGTGGGGCTAGGTCCCACATGTCATATGGTGAGAAAAAGGGTGGGTATGAGTGATTGGAGTGAGAAAAGTCATGGATAGGATGTGCAGCCCATAAGTTCCTATGCAAGGTAGGTCCCATGTGTCATTGATTAGTTAGGTAAGTGGGTAGAGGTAGGTAAAGTGAGAAATGTTATAGTAGATATGTGCAGCCTACTCTCCTCTCTCTTATGAACATGGCCCATATGTCATTGACTAAGGTGAAATAACATGTGTGCAGTTTTGGAAAATGATTCGTTAGGGTTTTGTTACTCCCTCCTCATGCAAGATGAAGGTCCTAACACTTGTATGATTATAATTAAATGAGGATGTAATGACATTATGGAAGACATTAGCATGACAAGCCTCGCTTACCGGATTGATGAAAATTGGGCTGTTACAAGCCCTCCCCCCCTAAAAGAATCTCGACCCCGAGATTACACGGCTTCATTGAAGAGGTAGGGGTATTCAGCTCGAAGATAATGCTCCCGCTCCCAGGTGGCCTCATCAGGGGTGTGATTACTCCATTGAACTTTAAAGAATTTGATGGTGTGGTTTCGAGTAACACGCTCCCTCTCGTCAAGAATACAAATGGGATGCTCCTTGTAGGATAGATCGGGTTGTAATTCAAGAGTGTCCAACTCGGTGGCTTCGGTTGGGATACGGAGGCATTTTTTCAATTGAGAAACATGAAAGACATCGTGCACATCGGCTAGCGAAGGGGGAAGCTCCAATTGATATGCCACCGCTCCTCGTCTGGCTATAATTTGGAAAGGTCCAATATAACGAAGGGCTAGCTTTCCCTTCACATGAAACCGACGAATACCTTTCATTGGTGAGACCTTGAGATAGACATGATCACCAACTTCGAACTTGAGTTCACGGCAGCGACGATCAGCGTAGCTCTTTTAGACGAGGCTAGCATGATGCGCAACCGTTCGCGAATGAATTGAACTTGCTCTTCCGCCGGTGACTAGTTCAGGACCAAAGAGGGTCTCTCTCGAACTCGGACCGATTAAGTGGAGTTACGCAAGACCTTCCATAAAGAGCCTCGAATGGACTCATTAGGAGACTAGCTTGATAGCTATTGTTGTAGGAGAACTCCATGAAGGGTAAGCATTTCTCCCAATTCTTGCCGTAAGTAAGGGCACAAGCTCTAAGCATATCCTCAAGAATTTGGTTCACCTGTTCGGTTTGTCCATCCGTCTGCGGATGATCTGTGATCTTGAAGGAGAGTTGAGTCCCCATGGCCTTGTGGAGGCATTGCAAAAAATGCGAGGTAAACTGGGTACCTCGATCTGAGACAATCCTTTTGGAAACACCATGAAGAGACACAATTCGATAAAGATACAACTCAGCTAACTTGCTTACTGTATCCGTCGTCTTGACAGGAAGAAAATGAGCAGTCTTCGTCAATCGGTCAACGATTACCCATATGGAATCAAAACCTTTTTGCGTTTTGGGCAACCCGGTGATGAAATCCATACCAATCTCTTCCCACTTCCACATGGGAATGGGCAATGGTTGAAGTGTGCCTGCTGCACGCAAATGGTCGGCTTTCACCCGCTGACATACGTCGCACTCGGCGACATACCGGGCAATCTCTCGTTTCATCCGGGTCCACCAAAGCCTTGGCTTAAGATCTTGATACATTTTTGTACTCCCGAGATGAATGGAGAATGTGCAATTATGAGACTCATCAAGAATTAGTGCCTTCAATTCCTTACAATTTGGCACCACTAGCCGTTTGTCGAACCATAAGACACTTTGTGGGTCCTCGGTGAAGCAATTGGCCTTGCCTTACTTGATCTTGGGCTCGGATGAGTGCCATGCCCTTATGCATCTTTTGAGCCTCTTTGATTTGGTCCAAGAGATTAGATTTGACTTCCATGACAGCAAGGAATCCCTCCTTAACCACTTCTAGACCGAGCTTTCGGAACTCGGCGCAAATGGCTTCCGATTCTGGTTCTGCCAAAAGACGATTGCATTGAGACTTTCGGCTCAAAGCATCGGCAACGACATTGGCCTTTCCAGGATGATAATGGAGTCCCATATCATAGTCTTTGATTAGTTCAAGCCACCTCCTTTGCCTCAAATTCAGATCGGCTTGAGTGAAGATATACTTCAGGCTCTTGTGATCGGTGTAGATTTCACAACGATTACCGATGAGGTAATGCCGCCAGATTTTTAGAGCATGCACTACCGCTGCTAGCTCTAAGTCATGGGTGGGGTAATTCAGCTCATGAGGTCTCAATTGCCTCGATGTATATGCCACAACTCGGCCTCCTTGCATAAGTACACAACCTAGTCCGAGGCAGGATGCATCGCAATATATGTCGAAGCCCTTATGGATATCCAGCAGAACTAAGATAGGTGCAGTGGTTAAGCGAACCTTCAACAATTGAAAGCTTGCCTCACACTCTACTGACCATACAAACTTATTCTCCTTCTTCAAAAGTTCAGTCAGTGGCTTCGCGATTTTGGAGAAGTTCTCTACGAACCGACGGTAATAACCCGCGAACCCGAGAAAACTTTGAACTTCCGTGATGTCCTTAGGCTGTTCCCAATCAAGTACCGTCTGTATCTTGCTGGGGTCAACCGCAACTCCGCCTTCCGATAGCACATGGCCCAAGAAGACAACCTCCTTTAGCCAAAATTCACACTTGCTGAATTTTGCGTAGAGTTGGTGCTTTCGTAGCTTTTCCAGGACGGTCCGAAGGTGTACTTCATGCTCCTCTTCAGACTTGGAGTAAATAAGAATATCATCGATGAAGATGACAACGAACTTGTTGAGATATTCCATAAAAACCGAATTCATAAGGCTCATGAAGTATGCCGGTGCATTGGTCAAACCGAAAGACATGACAGTATATTCATATAGACCATAACGGGTAGAGAAAGCCGTTTTTGGAATGTCTCCTGAACTGATCTTAATTTGATGGTAGCCTAATCTCAAGTCAATTTTGGAGAAGATACGGGCTCCAGTCATTTGGTCGAACAAATCATCGATCCGCGGAAGTGGATACTTGTTCTTGACCGTGACCGCATTCAATGGGCGGTAATCAACACACATCCGCAAGCTATCGTCCTTCTTCTTCACAAATAGCGCGGGGCATCCCCAAGGTGAGGAGCTCGGTCGAATGAAGCCCTTCTCTTGCAGCTCCGTAAGTTGTTTCTTTAACTCGATCAACTCATTTGGAGGCATCTGAGAAGGTCGCTTTGATATCGGGGCCATTAGGGTAGAAGCTCAATAGCGAACTCAACCTCCGGTCGGTGGCATCCCCGCAATTCTTCGGAAATCACGGGGTAATCACATACTACGGGTATGCTACTTATTCCAAGGAATGGCTCACCCTTCAAGGCATAGAGGTGAGCATAATCTGAACTTGACGCAAACACGACTTGTTTACCATTTACATTGGTAAGTGAAATAGATCTGCTTGCACAATTGATGCATTCTTGGTGCTTGGATAGCCAATCCATCCCAAGAATAACTTCAATTCCCTCTGTTTTAATTATTATCAAATCAGCTAGGAACTCTACCCCATTGACTTCAATCTTTACTTCTCGGCAGACTCGATCGGTCCTTAATTCCGATCCCGGGGTTTTAATGAGAAGTGGTGGATGCATAAGTTGGATAGGGAACTCATGATGCATAGCAAACTTCTCTTTAATAAATGAATGAGATGCTCCGGACAGCAAGTCACACAATTTAAACCCTACATGTATGCAGCAAGAAAATATGCACCAAATCCAAAAGACATCAAAATAAGAAGGCTCTTAAGCCACAACATCACCCATGAAAACAAATAACAAGATTCCGATACATTAGCACAAGTTCACCACCCGTAGGTCAAGAGCGACAACTAAGGGTGACAAGTCCAAATATAAGAGCTAGCATAGGTTCATAAGGTAGCCTATTACATCAATTAAATCGGTTCAGCTCATCTCTACTTGCCCTCCACGTCCTCAGCACGGGTGACTAAAACCAATGGCCCAAAACTCATCTATCACGTTGAAAAGAATAAGAGGAATTAGAAACTTGTTTGCACAATCAAATGAATATAAGGGTAAGATATAGAACTAAGAGGGGTAAGAAATAAAGGAATTGCACAATGTTATCAGTTCTGAAATTATTTGATAGCAAAATAGTTTTTGACTCAAAGCATCCTCTAACTAGTCGTAGCATGGCCGTTCTAACCTACAGTCAGTATGGCTTTGATACCAAGCCTGTGGGGAACCATCCCCGGTACTCCACTGATTCACCCAAATGCACGGTACATCTCAAGTGAATCAAGGGAACCTCGGGCGTTCCACGATTATACCCGTGTTGGTCCCAGGATAGTTCGCCAACATGAGCATTCTCATCCAACAGTTGACATCACAACACATATACAATTATCGGAAGCATAAACGTTATTACATTCCAAAAGTAGGACTGCTGTCCATAACAACATATTTAGAGTTATTACATCAAGTAGAAGCGGAAATCATAAGATAAACAACAAAAGGGCTGGCATGGCATGCCCCCAAACCCTCAGGCAACCAACTGGGGCAAGAACGGCGACTAAACGTTAGAATCACCGAAATCTGCCCGGTAAAAGTCCTCAGGCAGTGCCTCATCGTCACCTGCAGCAAGTGGACAATCTGGTTGAGTACAAAGAGTGTACTCGCACAATAATATAAGTTGCATATTGATTTCTAACTACATGTGGTTGCTACATCAGAGATGTCGGGACCCGAATTCGCAATCCGGAAACCCTCTGAGTTTTCAACACTAGTCCCAGGATTAGTAGCTAGTGCCCACAGTTAACAAAGATGAATATCACAATCATACACAACGGAATAATAAAAAAAGAATTCATCTTTTAATATAACATATTGAACAACCTTAAGGTCAACTTACAATTGTGAAGCCTAGATGGCTTCAACTCAAAGTAAAATGAACAGTAGCGGAACGAAGAACGTCGGTGAATCCCATCAAAATACCACATGCATTTGACAAGGTTCAACTCCTAGATATTCGCCTTCTTGCAGAACTTCTCCCTTCTTCGAAGACAGAGACTTCTCCTCAACTGGTGATGTTTTGTTAAAGCAAGGGTGAGTACACAACCGTACTCAACAAGTCGTGCACAGAATGCAAGTCTAAATAACTATATGCACGGCTTATTCCAATTGAATGGCTGAATTGGCTATTTTGCATAAAACAACATTTACAAATGAATATCATAAATAGATTGAAAAGCAGTAAAACAAGTACTACCCATAATAACTTTCGTAATCATTCTCAAGTAAAGCATTCCTCTTCCTTAACCAATTTCCATATCACATTATCCACATTCCCAACCTCATTTTTATCAAAATCTAACCCTTGACTGTAATCCCCGAGCATTGTCCAGTACCGCGGACACGGCTATTCGAATAGTTTTTATACTCTGCAGAGGTTATACACTTTACCCACAAGATATAATCGACTCACCACGTCAGCCGTGAATCGCCATACAATAGTATGCAAATGAGCGATCATAACAAAGCCTTTCCAAAGATCCGTCTAAACCCAATATCTTGCGCTAAGGTTTCAACCTTGGTGGACTGGTTACCACATCCGAGGGCCCACTCTTGCGCTGTGAGTTTTACTACCCGTTCACTCGGGACTCACTCCACCACGACAAGATCGAGGAATAGATTTCACAATTTACTCGGCTAGGTCCGTCCCATACCGAAAACTTGTGGTTGTATGAATGACTCAGTCAAAGGCTCGCAAGGTTAAGTCCTTAGTTGACCGAGGCAAGACTAACCAAAAGTTCATCACATCAACATGTCATAAAACCAAATCGACCGCCCAATTGCCACTTTTGGCCCACGAAACAATCTAAAACCAAATCGACCGCCCAATTGCCACTCTTGGCCCACCAGAAACAATCTTGCCACTTGCCTCAGTCCAAATCACTTTCCCACCCCAGTCCTTTACCATGCACCACGTGCCATCATCAACTCAATAACACATGCCACATTCCCAAAAACACGTTCCATATCTTATTAAGTCAATATTAACTTTAATATTTCAAAATCATGATAAATCTACGTGGCAGGGCTAAGCACACTACATACGGTCTAATCAACCCATGTTGGCAAATTATTAATGTCCAACTATTAATCCACAATCTAGGGTGACAAATGAATCATGGCATACAAATAATAGAGACAAGGTGGCAATAACAAGTAGGTTGATTTTCTAATCCCAGATTAATTGAAATCAGTTTATTTCAAACTAGCATGCAATAATTTCAAACGAAGTAATTTTAAAACATGGGATCAATATGGTCAAAGCACAACTTGCCTGGCCCTTGCAATTTTTATTATTCTTTACTCTTTATCTTCGATCCTTGATTCTCGATCTTCAATCTCCGCTTGATCCTCAGCTCCTTCGAGCAACTTCCGGCAACGCGTCTAACGATAAACAAGCACAAATACCACAAAACTCAAAAAGCAAATCAAGTAAACTCCAAATTAAAAACGAATAGCATTGGGCACAATGGCTTAGATGAAATTAGGAACTTGAATGGATTAGGTCGATGATTAGACAAAATAGAACGGCTTTCGGAAAATACACCGAAGAGAAAGATTAATAACTGGGAAAGAAGGAATGATATTTCGAAGAATATTTCCTTTGAAGTTGCTATCTTGATTAGACAGACAATGACATATGGCTCTTGATCCATAGACCGGGTCCATGAAGATTTGTTAGTTCACGATGAACTAAGCTGATGCAAAAGTTGACTTTTGTTGACTGAACAGATACACAGTAAACAAAAGAAAGATAAGCTGATAGATTAGATATGGCTCAAAGATATGACACATGGTCAATGGTCTAGCGACCAAGTCCACAAATGAATTCTGGGTTAATGGCATATTAGATTTTCAGGGATAAGACAAGGACAGATGGAATCGACATCCACTACGGTTCGATCCGGAGGTTAGTCTTACATCGAGGACGGAACTCGACGACGACGAGGTGGTGATGACAGTAATACGAGGCTGAACTCAACGTGATGGGTTAGATCACAATAAGGCGATAGAAAAGGTAAGGACATGACACTAGGGCCTTTACTTGCATGCACACATGTGATGAGAGCGAAGCGTTAACGATGAAACGTTAACGGCGGAACGTTAACGATGGAACAATAATGGCGAAACGTTAACGGCGGAACGTTAACGATGGAACGTTAACGATGGAACGTTAACGGCGAAGCGTTAACGATGAAGGTGAAGCGATGATAGAACGCTCATGGAATAACAAGGTGGCGCCCGTCGGTGCAATGTCATAGCAGCGATAGAATGCTACCAAGGACGGCTAACTGAGACGCGAATCGATAACAAAGGACTAGGTTGAAAAGACGACGGTTATAAACCGGAACAAGGCTCTGACGGCAAACGGGGATCAAATGAACTTCGTCGATGGGCAAAACAGGGAATAATGGTCTACTGGACACAATGGCCTGGCCACGTCAAACCAAAATGGTTGGCGGCACAAGACAACGTGCGGCGGCGGCAAAAGGCGGTGGCCGACGAATAAAAATAATTTCGGTAGATGCAACAGCAAAGGGAAAATATCTATCGCGTAGAACGCGGCGACACGAACTCAACAATATTGCCGGATTTGACAGCAACCCAACGGTTTTATCACAAACTGCTGATGAACGACTCCCGGAGCTAATAGATCAAACGATCATAACTATTAAAGTACTGCACGAAACCTAACCAAATTTTACAGAGAGCTATCTGAGAATATTTGGCACAAAGTGACGTGAACGGATATGAGTTTTACCTTCTGGATCAACGGGGAACGCACGACGAAGATTTCTGTTGTCTGCAACGCAGTTTGATCGGAGAAAAGAATTTTTTGCGCAGAATCACAAGTTCAAAACCATGCGTTAGGGTGAGCACCATGTAGGGGATATCAAGGGAAGTCTACCATAAAAATTTCACGGCCAAACTCGCAGAAACGAGGGAGAACGGGCTCCGGCAAGATTTGATCTTTGGGCGGCCATAACTTTTGATCCAGTGGATGAAATTGCACCAAATTTAGATGGAAGACAGAGGGTACCTTGAGGCACGACGTGACATAGACGGATCTTGAAAAGAGTCGACGAGTTGACGGGAACACGACGCCAAAACTGGCTGACGTGGGGGCGGTGCTCGAGGCGATGCGGCGGCGCGGCTGCTCTGTTTGGAATCTTCCAAAACTGTTTTACAGGGGTGTTTCAAACATCATGGGGATGCTTCACAAAAAATTTGAGGATGAACGGAGATCGGGAGCGCCCGGTGGAGCTCGCCGAAGTTCTCACCGGAGTTGGGGAAGAAGGCTTGCCGAGGGAGATCCGTTGCGATTATGATGCTGATCTTTGAGTATGATGTGGGGAATGAGGAGAGGCGTCTAGGGTTCAATTTTCAGCTACAAAGGAGTGGTGGATCAACGGGAAAAGCTCGCCGGAGTTGGGAAGAAATCGGTGGCCGGAGGTGCTCCGTTAGGTATTTTCAAAATCTGATTTTACTGGAGGTAGATGACAGAAAGAGGAATCTCTGGTAATAATTTTAGATCAAAAGAAGTTCGGGAGAGACCAGGAGAGCTCGTCGAAATGTTCGCCGGAGTTGAAAAGAATGGCTCATACAGGAAGATCCAAAACTTGGATGGGGAAAATTCCAATTGGGTTGTAAAGAGAACGCACGTAAAAATCTGTGGTTCAATTTATAGGGTGATCGGACCAGCGGATCGTCTGACCAGAAACTGCCGGCGTTACTGTAGCATTATTGTTTATTTAATCCGAAAATCAAACAACCGTTCAAGAAAAATCGAAATAAATGTCAAACAACCGTTAAAAATTTCGAGAAATATCTGGAACGTCACCCACAGCCTTAGTAACACAAATAAAATATTATTACATAAAATAATAATTTTATTCATGTACAGTAAATATTTTTATATTCTTTTTAATATCTTTTTAATTTAGAAAATACTAAAACAACCCCAAAAATTCTAAGAAAATTCAAGGAGTTTAATTAGGACATTTTAAGATCAACTAAAATATTTTGGTACCACCAAATATTTTATTTTTATATCAACATATATTTTTATTTTGTTAAAGCTTTTAAAGGCTTTAGAAAATATATAATTTGACAATTGTAGGAAATTTACGAGAAATTCCCTTAGGTTTATTTATATTAAATAAGATAGTTTTAGCAAAACCAAATCTTTTACTTTGTCTCCAAAGTATATTTTTAATTAATGAAACTTTTGGAAAGGTTTTGAAATCGATTTTAACAAATAATGGAAAATTCTCAAGTTCCTTGTGATATTTTTTTTGAAATTAATTCCAACTTAAATAGGGTTTTCATTTTTCATTCATTTTTTTAACGAAATAGTTTTAAGTTTTTCTAAAAATAGGCAAAAGTCGTTTTCTTTTGAACTCTAGAGAAATTCAGAAAATAAAGAGGAAACAAATAAACTTGAGACAACCGATAAAAATAATAATTTAAAAATTTTTTATCCTATTTTTGAAATGAAATTTGGGGATCTTACAAACCTCCCCCCTTAACAGAATCTCGTCCCCGAGATTCAAGACTGACTATAGAAATAGGGTCAGGGAAACTCAACTCTTGGGCTTCTTCAAACTTCTAATCAACTGCACACTAGACAGGTTTGCTTCTGAACAGACGCTTGCTAACATCCAAAATTTGTAGGCTACTCTTTGCGGATGCGGTCCCCTTGCAACTCCACTAACTCCAACAGCGTCTGCTTTTCTAGCACAAGAAAGGACTTCTTCTGCTAAGGCTCTTGGAACACATCTCACATCCATGCTGACGTTTCTGGCAACTCCATTTATAGGTTTCCATACTTCTGTTCCTGAACACTTGATTTTCTGCTCCTTGTAGAAACTGAACAAGCTGCATCTGACGACGAAACTTACTTGAAATTATGCGGTCTTGAACGAGACTTGAACAGCATTCCGGTTTGTATTGCACTATCTTTGTCGGCTTGACTCTCGAGTATCGGCTTGAATTATATTTCAACTGGGTATTCCTTCACATTGGACTCAACTTCAATTATTACTAATGTAATGGTATTGGTTTGCTGGCATACACTGCGGTAGCTAGAGTAATTCTTCAGAAGGACAATTATCTTGTGTAGTTGTTAAACATACACAACAACTCTTTCTTTTGGTGTGATGGCTCGTCCACTTCCTTGACTCAACCATAACAGAATAGACAGTCCTCCGCTGTCTCCAACAAACTAAAGTTAACCTGATCACAACTTTATCTCAGGAACACTCTAGCTCCTCTTAACTGATTACATCTCTAGCCGAGGACCCAAACTGTCTTGCACATGGGTAACTAATTTAACTCCAGGCTTAAACATCTCAAGCATTGATTTCCAATATGATAAGCTTTATTAAAAACTTGATCTTAACAATGGACAAATTAACCATCAGCATTGCATTCTTGGCTCTTGCGGCATGGCTTCATCTTGAACTGCTTCACAATTCACTTTCTGGCGCAAGTGTCTCGGTAGGTGGAGGACTAAGGTTTAAGTGGATAGGTATAACACCCTTTTTTTCTGGGACAACTATTGGCAAAGTATCCCGGCTCATTGCATCTGAAGCAACGCTTGACCGACATCTGTTGGCTTCCTCTTGACATGGTACTACTCTTGGTAGGGGTAGAGCTAAGATCGACGTGATCCGCGGTGATCACTTCCTTCTAAGAGCAATTATTAGCGAGATGTCCTGGCTGGCGACAAGCAAAACAAATTCTAGACAATAAGCTTCTTCCTTGCGGGCTTTTCACTGGGGTGGTGTTATGGAAACTCTGACCAAGTGATGGTATGTTCATCCTTAGAGGCGGCGTAGAAACTCTTCCACCAGACTAATGCATTTCCTTCTAACTGGCACGTAGCGTAGGGAACTTTCTCTTTATCTTCACATTGCACCAAAGCCAGCTTCTCTTCTATGATGCGAAGCCAAATTTCTGCATCTCTGAGAGTGGCTGATCCATCAAACATGGGCGGTTTGGTCTTCATGAACTAGGTAATCTTTGACTGTGAACAGGAGGTTGCGACTTCAGTTGAGGAGGGATTGATGTTGGCACTGATGACATTCATCCGTTGCATCATTGTCTGTATAAGCAGAGTCTAAGCGGTGAACAATTGATCCAAGTTTTGAATTGTCACGGTTGAGTGCAGTGGGCATTCTTTGGTCACTATCTGCTTTAACACTCGCACCAGTGGTAGCAACTGAACTAACGTGAAATGCCCCAGAGTCACTGCTGCGGTCAATCCTTTCCAACGGTTGACCACTCTGAGGTTTAGGTAAGAGGAATAGCATAGATGAGGTTCATGAATCCTAGTCTTGGGGAACAGTTTAACCCAAAAACTTATACCAATATTATTAATAACTTGGTATGGTTGCTTATCCAAGCCTAAAAGCTCGCAACGCATAAGCGCACACTCGACAAACAAGGAAAACCAAACTATCCTAAACACACAATAATCTACCGTATAAGAGGGTAACACTTCTATCTTAGGCAGAACCACGACTCTCACACGAGTCTCAAGCAGCTCTGAAAGCTTGGTTCTTCTAGCTTCTGGAACACTTCATTGATCCACTTTTCCTGAGCTCGACGATTCCTGTCTTCACAATCTTCAGGTTCAACAACGGCACTCAGTGCTTTCTCCTAAAGTGTGAAACATCGTTATCTATTCAAGACAACTGAGGTAAGATTTTCAACTTAAATCAGCGGAGAAAGATAGAAATTTCAGCAAAAAGAGAAAAGAATAGAAGCATAAGATAAGTCAAGAACTTTTTATTCTTCAAGTTAAATTTTCTCTTTAGAAAATAATTTTGAAGTTCCTAAAGAACGGCCAAACTATCTAGGGTCAAGACCTACAGTCAGTATGCTCTGATACCACCTCTGTCGGGACCCGAATTCGCAATCCGGAAACCCTCTGTGTTTTCAGCACTAGTCCCAGGATCAGTAGCTAGTGCCCACAGTTAACAAAGATGAATATCACAATCATACATAACGGAATAATAAATAAATAATTCATCTTTTAATATAACATATTGAACAACCTTAAGGTCAACTTACAATTGTGAAGCCTAGATGGCTTCAACTCAGAGTAAAACGAACAGCAGTGGAACGAAGAACGTCGGTGAATCCCATCAAAATACCACAGGCATTTGACAAGGTTCAACTCCTAGATATTCGCCTTCTTGCAGAACTTCTCCCTTCTTCGAAGACAGAAACTTCTCCTCAACTGGTGATGTTTTGTTAAAGCAAGGGTGAGTACACAACCGTACTCAACATGTCGTGCACAGAATGCAAGTCTAAATAACTATATGCACGACTTATTCCAATTGAATGGCTGAATTGACTATTTTGCATAAAACAACATTTACAAATGAATATCATAAATAGATTGAAAAGCAGTAAAACAAGTAATACCCATAATAACTTTCGTAATCATTCTCAAGTAAAGCATTCCTCTTCCTTAACCAATTTCCATATCACAATATCCACATTCCCAACCTCATTTTTATCAAAATCTAACCCTTGACTGTAATCCCCGAGCATTGTCCAGTACCGCGGACATGACTATTCGAATAGTTTTTATACTTTGCAGAGGTTATACACTTTACCCACAAGATATAATCGACTCACCACGTCAGCCGTGAATCGCCATACAATAGTATGCGAATGAGCGATCATAACAAAGTCTTTCCAAAGATCCGTCTAAACCCAATACTGCCCGCTAAGGTTTCAACACTGGTGGGACTGGTTACCACATCCAGGGCCCCACTCTTGCGCCTGTGAGTTTTACTACCCGTTCACTCGGGACTCACTCCACCACGACAGTACCGAGGAATAGATTTCACAATTTACTCAGCTAGGTCCGTCCCATACCGGAACTTGTGGTTGTATGAATGACTCAGGTCAAAGGCTCGCAAGGTTAAGTCCTTAGTTGACCGAGGCAAGACTAACCAAAAGTTCATCACATCAACATGTCATAAAACCAAATGCGACCGCCCAATTGCCACTTTTGGCCCACCAGAAACAATCTAAAACCAAATACGACCGCCCAATTGCCACTCTTGGCCCACCAGAAACAATCTTGCCACTTGCCTCAGTCCAAATCACTTTCCCACCCCAGTCCTTTACCATGCACCACGTGCCATCATCAACTCAATAACACATGCCACATTCCCAAAAACACGTTCCATATCTTATTAAGTCAATATTAACTTTAATTTTACAAAATCATGATAAATCTATGTGGCAGGGCTAAGCACACTATATACGGTCTAATCAACTCATGTTGGCAAATTATTAATGTCCAACTATTAATCCACAATCTAGGGTGACAAATGAATCATGGCATACAAATAATAGAGACAAGGTGGCAATAACAAGTAGGTTGATTATCTAATCCCAGATTAATTGAAATCAGTTTATTTCAAACTAGCATGCAATAATTTCAAATGAAGTAATTTTAAAACATGGGATCAATATGGTCAAAGCACAACTTGCACGGCCCTTGCAATTTTATTATTCTTTACTCTTTATCTTGATCCTTGATTCTCGATCTTCAATCTCCGCTTGCTTGATCCTCGGCTCCTTCGAGCGACTTGAAAGCAAGCGTCTAACGATAAACAAGCACAAATACCACAAAACTCAAAATGCAAATCAAGTAAACTCCAAATTAAAAACGAATAGCATTGGGCACAACGGCTTAGATGAAATTAGGAACTTGAATGGATTAGGTCAATGATTAGACAAAATAGAACGGCTTTCGGAAAATACACCGAAGAGAAAGATTAATAACTGGGAAAGAAGGAATGATATTTCGAAGAATATTTCCTTTGAAGTTGCTATCTTGATTAGACAGACAATGACATATGGCTCTCGATCCATAGGCCGGGTCCATGAAGATTTGTTAGTTCACGATGAACTAAGGCGATGCAAAAGTTGACTTTTGTTGGTCGAACAGATATACGATAAACAAAAGAAAGATAAGTCGATAGATTAGATATGGCTCAAAGATATGACACATGGTCAATGGTCTAGCGACCAAGTCCACAAATGAATTCTGGGTTAATGGCATATTAGATTTTCAGGGATAAGACAAGGACAGATGGAATCGACATCCACTACGGTTTGATCCGGAGGTTAGTCTTACATCGAGGACGGAACTCGACGACGACGAGGCGGTGATGACAGAAATACGAGGCTGAACTCAACGTGATGGGCTAGATCACAATAAGGCGATAGAAAAGGTAAGGACATGACACTAGGGCCTTTACTTGCATGCACACATGTGATGAGAGCGAAGCGTTAACGACGAAACGTTAACAGCGGAACGTTAACGATGGAACATTAACGGTGAAACGTTAACGGCGGAACGTTAACGATGGAACGTTAACGATGGAACGTTAACGGCGAAGCGTTAACGATGAAGGTGAAGCGATGATAGAACGCTCATGGAATAACAAGGTGGCGCCCGTCGGTGCAATGTCATGGCAGCGATAGAATGCTACCAAGGACGGCTAACTGAGACGCGAATCGATAACAAAGGACTAGGTTGAAAAGACGACGATTATAAACCGGAACAAGGCTCTGACGGCAAACGGGGATCAAATGAACTTCGTCGATGGGCAAAACAGGGAATAATGGTCTACTGGACACAATGGCATGGCCACGTCAAATCAAAATGGTTGGCGGCACAAGACAACGTGCGGCGGCGGCAAAAGGCGGTGGCCGACGAATAAAAATAATTTCGGTAGATGCAACAGCAAAGGTAAAATATCTATCGCGTAGAACGCGGCGACACGAAATCAACGATATTGCCGGATTTGGCAGAAACCCAACGGTTTTATCACAAACTGCCGATGAACGGCTCCCGGAGCTAATAGATCAAACGATCATAACTATTAAAGTACTGCACGAAACCAATCCAAATTTTACAGAGAGCTATCTGAGAATATTTGGCACAAAGTGACATGAACGGATATGAGTTTTACCTTTAGGATCAACGGGGAACGCACGACGAAGATTTCTGCTGTCTGCAACGCAGTCTGATCGGAGAAAAGAATTTTGTGCGCAGAATCACAAGTTCAAAACCGTGCGTTAGGGTGAGCCCCATGTAGGGGATATCAAAGGAAGTCTACCATAAAAATTTCACGGCCAAACTCGCAGAAACGAGGGAGAACGGGCTCTGGCAAGATTTGATCTTTGAGCGGCCATAACTTTTGATCCAGTGGATGAAATTGCACCAAATTTGGTTGGAAGACAGAGGGTACCTTGAGTCACGACGTGACATAGATGGATCTTGAAAAGAGTCGACGAGTTGACGGGGAACGCGACGCCAATACAGGCCGACGTGGGGGCGGCGCTCGAGGCGATGCGGCGGCGCGGCTGCTCTATTTGGGATCTTCCAAAACTGTTTTACAGGGGTGTTGCAAACATCATGGGGGTGCTCCACAAAAAATTTGAGGATGAACAGAGATCGGGAGCGCCCGGTAGAGCTCGCCGAATTTCTCACCGGAGTTGGGGAAGAAGGCTTGCCGAGGGAGATCCGTTGTGATTATGATGCTGATATTTGAGTATGATGTGGAGAATGAGGAGAGGCATCTAGGGTTCAATTTTCAGCTACAAAGCAGTGGTGGATCAACGGAAAAAGCTCGCCGGATTTGGGAAAGCAATCGGTGGCCGGAGGTGCTCCGTTAGGTATTTTCAAAATCTGATTTTACTGGAGGTAGAGGACAGCAAGAGGAATCTCTGGTAATAATTTCAGATCAAAAGAAGTTCGGGAGAGACCAGGAGAGCTCGTCGAATTGTTCACCGGAGTTGAAAAGAATGGCTCATACAGGAAGATCCAAATCTTGGATGGCGAAAATTCCAATTGAGTTGTAAAGAGAACGCAGTAAGAATCTGTGGTTCAATTTATAGGGCGATCGGACCAGCAGATCGTCAGAAAACGCTTGCCGGAGTTATGGCTGGAAACTGACCGGAAACTGCCGACGTTACTGTAGCGTTACAGTTTATTTAATCCGAAAATCAAACAACCATTCAAGAAAAATCGAAATAAATGTCAAACAACCGTTAAAAATTCCGGGTAAAATCTGGAACATCACCCACAGCCTTAGTAACATAAATAAAATATTATTACATAAAATAATAATTTTATTCATGTACAGTAAATACTTTTATATTGTTTTTAATATCTTTTAATTTAGAAAATACTAAAACAACCCCAAAAATTCTAAGAAAATTCAAGGAGTTTAATTAGGACATTTTAAGATCAACTAAAATATTTTGGTACCACCAAATATTTTATTTTATATCAACATATATTTTTATTTTGTTAAAGCTTTCGGAAAGGCTTTAGAAAATATATAATTTGACAATTGTAGGAAATTTCGCAGAAATTCCCTTAGGTTTATTTATATTAAATAAGATAGTTTTAGCAAAATCAAATCTTTTACTTTGTCTCCAAAGTATATTTTTTAATTAATGAAACTTTTGGAAAGGTTTTGAAATCAGGATTTTAACAAATAATGGAAAATTCACCGAAGTTCCTTGTGATATTTTTTTTTGAATTTAATTACAACTTAAATAGGGTTTTCATTTTTCATTCATTTTTTTAAGGAAATAGTTTTAAGTTTTTCTAAAAATAGGCAAAAGTCTTTTTCTTTTGAACTCTAGAGAAATCCAGAAAATAAAGAGGAGACAAATAAACTTGAGACAACCGATAAAAATAATAATTTAAAATATTTTTTTATCCTATTTTTGAAATGAAATTTTGGGATGTTACAAAAGAGAGGCAAAATGGCAATTTCAACATAAAGCAATATTTGGGATAAAGCATAAACATGTATAGATTGACAAATTGCATTTAGTAAACATTTAGAAATTCTAATACATAATGTAACATCATCAAATCCACATTTATATCATGCCTTCAAGCATTATCCGAACCATGAGTTCCATCGCTCATGCTCGATTTCACACACAAGTACTCCAATACACATGTCTTTTTCCCACTCCCATCCCATTCCTACCAAGTCCTTAATACTCGCCCAGTGACTGACAATTCAAGCGATCGTCCTTAACCATGGACGCGGCTATTCGAATAGTTTAAACTCTGCAGAGGTACGACTTTACCCACACGACACGCCACACTTGTAAGCCAAGCTATTAACACATTTCCTTAGATGTGTCGGCCGAGGTGAACGTGACAAACCATTTTCCAGTATGCATGGTAGTGTATCTAAACCATCCGGATGACTGTGACCCTTGATCCCGCGTGCCCAGTGCTCGGTGTGTGTGGATCAAGGAGTACACCCATTGTTGGACATCCCCAACTCAACAAAGTTCGAGGGACTCCGAGGACATTCCCTGGCGCTCCACTAAGCCCAAGGAATTCCGGCGGTCATTCCTTGACGCTCCACTAAGCTCAAGGAATTCCGAGTGCACATGGTTTACATAACCTAGTCATACATAAGTACTTGGTTAGGCCGGTCCCATAAACGGCATGTGGTTCGCACGATAGTTACTCAAAAAGACGTCACCAGGATTCAATCCTTAAGGTCCTTAACCAACATCTCTACTCATTAACCAACATTTGAAACCATCATCATTAAATAAATCATGATCATTGCGACCGATGGATTAAGTCCATCTATCGCGGTTTCTAACGATGTTCTAAGCATGGCTAAGCAATTCGTACGAACCCATATACAATAGTAATAAACCAACCACCTAGGGCGACAATGGACATGGAAAGAACATGATAAGGGAATAACATCACAATGTGGTAATAGCTAAGATTTCTACCCAATCATAATTGTAGTTGAAAGTAAGCATGCAATTGATAAAATAATTCCAAAAATGTAAATTTCAAATAGTAGGAGCAATCATGGTCAAGGAGTAAAGTAGTGCCTTGCTGCTCGTTCTTGACTTCGAAGGCGTAGTCGTACTCGGGAGTGCCTTCCAAAGCGTCAACACCTAGCGAGAAAATCCAAATCCATGAACACCAAATCAAGAACTCCAATGGTGCACATGATTAAAAGATGCATGAAATGCTCATGATGTGTAGTACTAATGATAATATGAACATACTAATTGAGTTTTGCGTCAAAAGTTTAAGTTTTAGGGCTTTTTATTGAATTATGTCCGGAGTATCCGGGTTTAAACCCCGTAGTGTCCGGGCTGCCCATTCATGCCTTACATGTGGGGCTAGGTCCCACATGTCATATGGTGAGAAAAAGGGTGGGTATGAGTGATTGGAGTGGGAAAAGTCATGGATAGGATGTGCAGCCCATAAGTTCCTATGCAAGGTAGGTCCCATGTGTCATTGATTAGTTAGGTAAGTGGGTAGAGGTAGGTAAAGTGAGAAATGTTATAGTAGATATGTGCAGCCTACTCTCCTCTCTCTTATGAACATGGCCCATATGTCATTGACTAAGGTGAAATAACATGTGTGCAGTTTTGTAAAATGATTCGTTAGGGTTTTGTTACTCCCTCCTCATGCAAGATGAAGGTCCTAACACTTGTATGATTATAATTAAATGAGGATGTAATGACATTACGGAAGACGTTAGCATGACAAGCCTCGCTTACCGGATTGATGAAAATTGGGCTATTACACTTTCCCTCCAACGCCGCATATAAACGGCTAAAGAGGGAAGTGTGCGCCGCAACATCGAGCCCAGGGGCGGGTGGGATGCTGAAATAGTCGGAGGAGACGATCACTTTCAGTCGGGCTGACCACCCTGAAAGCACCACCGGCCTAGGACATCTCCCGATCGTGGTGTCGCCCAAAATCTGGAATGTACGGCTGGGGCGTGTGCTGGTGGACGGAGGGAGTTCCGTCAACCTCCTGTCCTCTTCGGCATTCCTGGCGCTCCAGATCCCGCTGCAGGATCTGCGTCCGGCTCTACCTTTCTTCGAGGTAGCCCCAGAGGCTGGTTTGATCCCCCTGGGTCAGGTGCACCTCCCCGTCACCTTCAGGGAGAAAGACAATTACCGCACGGAGATGGTGGACTTCGAGGTCGCTGATTTCAACCTCCCCTACAATGCCTTGCTTGGCCGGCCGGCACTGGTCAAGTTCATGGCGGCAACCCACTATGCCTACATGGTGGTGAAGATGCCGGGGCCCAGTGGCCCCATAACGATTCAGGTGGATAGGTCAGAGGCCTTGCGCTGCCACAAGCATGCGTGGGACCTGGCCGACGTCACCTGCTCGGGAGCCCCTCAGGCCCGGACCCGCGCCTCACCTGGCTCTGCCGGTGAGGTTAAGGTGGTCGCCCTGAGTGAGGGCGAGCCCCGAAAGACCGTTAACATTGGCGCCAGCCTCAGCGCCAAATAGGAAGACGCGCTCGTCACCTTCCTCCAGTCTAACTCCGACGTGTTCGCTTGGCAACCATCCGACATGACTGGGGTCCCCAGGGAGGTGATCGAGCACCGATTGGTAACGCTGCCCGGAGTGCGCTCGGTCTGGCAAAAGGTCCGGAGGTAGGCACCGGAGCGGCAAGATGCCATTCGGGACGAGGTAGAGAAGCTGCTGCGCGCAGGGATAGTCAGGGAAGTCTCTCACCCCGAGTGGCTTGCCAACCCTGTACTTGTCAAGAAGTCCAATGGGAGATGGCGCATGTGTGTCGACTTCACTGACCTCAACAAGGCCTGCCCGAAGGATCCTTACCCCCTGCCGCGGGTCAACCTCATTGTTGACTCCACGGCCTCCCTGGGGCGGTTCATTGCCCGGTTGGGAGAGAGAAGGTTGCCTCTATTCAAGCTGTTGAAGAAGACTAACCACTTTGAGTGGACAGATGAGGCACATAAGGCATTTGAAGACTTGAAGCAATACCTCACCTCTCCCTGTCTTTGGTCTCCCGCTAGTATGCAGCCGTTGCTCTCAGACATTCTTGCCACTTCTCGTGGTGAGCATGGTCTTGAATTCTTGAGAGAGGAAGGCGTTGAAGTCTGGTTTACTACATCAGCAAGGTGTTGCATGAAGCGGACACTCGATACCGTCAGGCTTAGAAAATGTTGTATGCGGTCTTGGTGGCATCCAGGAAGCTGCGACATTATTTCCAAGGGCGAGAAATCACCGTGGTCACGGCCTACCCTCTGTAAGAAATTCTCTACAACCGTGAAGCGTATGTCAGATATAAGTGGTCGGTGGAACTGGGGAGTTCAACCTAAAATTTGTACCCCGCACCGCCATCAAGAGCCAGAAGCTGGCGGAGTTCATCGCCGAGTGGACTCCCGCCACTCCTGAAGCCGAAGAAGCACCCGCACCTTCTCCCTGGACCTTATTCTTCGATATCTCATTCAGCCGAAGGCGCTGGGTCAGGGTTGTCTGGTCTCCCGACCGGTGACACCCTCCAAGATGTGGTCGCCTCAACTTCAAGGCCACAAACAACGAGCTGAATATGAGGGCTCTCGCCGGGGGTTCTTGATCGCTTTGCATATTGGGCATCCGGCATCTCCAAGTCAAGGGTGACTCCCTGCTAGTCATCAACCAAGCACGGAAGGAGTTCCAGTGTTCTGACCCCACCATGGCGGCGTACCTGGTAGAGGTCCAAAAAATGGAGCACCACTTTGAAGGATTAGGGTATGTTCATATCCCTCGACGCGACAACCACCTTGCGGACGGGCTTTCACAGCTTGCGTCCTCAAAAGTTTCTGCTCCGGTCGGGGTCTTCGAAGAAAGACTATCACGACCGTCCATCGCAGCCCCCTGTTCAGGTGGGGCTGATGGTGTCGCTGTCGCAGCCCCCAGTTCAGGTGGGGACGACGGCATGGCCGCTGCGGCCTCTGGCTCAGGCGGGGAAGGCGGCGCCGCTGCCGCGGCCTCCAGTTCAGGGAGGGAAGGCAGCGTGGCGCCAAATTTCTAGGTCGAGGAGGGAGGTGGCGGTGTCGCCGATGCAAACACCTGTGAAAAAGCTCGGCCCCCGAGTACCCGGGCGAGCACCGAGTGTTCGCCACACTTGGCCAGGAAGGTCAGTGGATGGATCCTATCCTAGCCTTCCTGCGTGACCAAGTGATCCCCGACGATGATGCCTCAGCTGAGAAGATTGCACGCAAGGCCAAGTGCTATACTCTGGTAGGTGGGGACCTATACCGCCAGAGCAGAAATGGAGTTCTCTTGGTGCATCACTCGGGAAGAGGGGAGCAGCCTGCTCTCTGATATCCATGGAGGCATGTGCGGGAGCCATATGTCCGGCCGAACGCTAGTCGGCAAAGCGTTTCGCCAAGGATTTTATTGGCCTACTGCCCTCTAGGATGCTTGTGAGCTGGTGAGGAAATGCGAAGCTTGTCAGTTCTTCGCCAGGCAGATCCACCGACCAGCCCAAGCTCTACAAACCATCCCGCTCTCTGGCGCCGCTTATGCAGGGCCGATATCCCGGCCCGCTCGCTGAGCCACGAGGGGCTTCACCCATCTCTTTGTCGCCATCGACAAGTTCACCAAGTGGGTTGAAGCCGAAGCGGTGCGCGCCATCACGGCTGCTGCTGCTGTCAAGTTCATGCGCGGGATCTTTACCCGTTTTGGAGTCACCAACCGCATCATCACCGACAACGGAACTCAGTTTACCAGCGTGGCTTTTCTGGAGTTCTGCGATGAAATGGGCACCAAAGTATGCTTCGCTTCGGTGGCCCACCCCAAGAGTAATGGTCAAGCATAACGCGCCAATGCGCTGGTGTTGAAGGGCCTCAAGACGAGGGCGTTTGATCGGCTCCACAAGCGAGACGCCTTTCTTCCTGGTGTACGGGGCGGAAGCTGTTCTCCCCTTTGAGCTGTCACTCGGTTCTTCGCGCGTCTCGGCGTTCAACGAGGAAAGCCAAAAAGATCTCTGGTGAGAAGAAGTCAACCTCCTGGAGGAAGTGCGTGATCGGGCCACCCTTCGCGCCACCCGGTATCAGCAAAGCCTTAGGCGGTACCATGCCACCCGGGTCTCCGAGAGAACACTAGCAGTGGGCGACCTAGTCTTGCGCAGGATTCAGACGCATGCCGGGTTGCACAAGCTGTCTCCCTGGTGGGAGGGCCCCTTTAAGGTGGTTTCAGTATCTCGACCCGGGGCGGTCCGGTTGGCCACTGAGGACGGCCAAGAACTGGTGAATTCCTACAACATAGAGTTGTTGCGGAAGTTTTATCCATGAAAGAATTGTAAGTATCCAGTAGTTCACTTTGGTCAGCCTCGAGGTAAGTCTTTCCCCCGGCTGATCGGCGGCTACTGACGATTAGTAAAGTTGTTGCCTTGAAGGCTTTTGCTTTACCATCTTTATCTCTTCTGCGCCCTAAGGGGCAGTTTTTCGTATGGGTGTTGTTAGTCCCGACTATTTGGAAATTCTTTGTCGATCCATGGCGGCGCCCGGCGCCTGCGTTGGGCAGGAACGGGTAACCGGGGGGCGAGTTTGGCACGACGCCCAAACACGGCTCGCACGCCCCGGGTTGGCTCTTAGAAGCACCGCTGGTCGTCACCGTGAGCGCCGTTGGCCTATTACCACCCCAGGGAGCCCGCTTCTTGGTCACGCATCGCTGTGGTTCGGTTCCCAGAAAGGTCGCACGGACTTAGAATCCAATAAGAACGGACCATAACGATCCCACGCGAGGATTTATGTTGTTTAAATCCTCCCTACATATGCCACACGTAATGCCTATTTGTCTTTGCGATAGTTGTGTGTGCGCACAGGCAAAAGATTAGAGCATCGGCCCGCTCCAAAGAAAAACTCAACGTCGCCCAGATGCCTGGGGGCTGGTCGCCCGATGCTCCAGGCTGGTCGCCCAAATGCCTGGGGGTTGGTCGCCCGGTCACCTGGGTTGGTTGCCCTGGAGTACATAAGCCAGATAAGTGTCTCGTGCTACACTTTTAATCCTTTGCTTATGTATACACTGAAATGGGCCAAGTTATGCGTGGTTATCGCGGGTGTCAGGAACCCGACAGCTCCTGGGTGATGAAAGGAAAGCGCCCAGTGTTGGCGTTCGGTAAGGTTAAGAAACCAAAGCGTAAGTTTGGCGTGGTGCTCAAGCGCGGCTCGCACGCCTCGGGTTGGCTCCTAGAAGCACCGCTGGTCGTCACCGTCGAACACCGCTGGCCCAAGACCGCTCCTGGGAGCTTGCCGCCCTACCGCGCCGCACTGGGATACGGTCCTGAGAGATCACCAGGATATAAGCTCCAAAGGGATCTGAGCCAACGATAACCCCGCATAAAAAACCCTAAAGCTAAAGCTGTTCTGCATTTCGCGTAAACTGCCAGGTTTAAGGTCATTTTTACCTAAGTTCTGCGTAACTTGCGTAGTTTATGCTTGCGTTTGTAGCCGGCTGCACGTGACCTAAAAGGGGATCCCGAAGTGTTGTCCTAAACTTAAGAGTTTACTTGACACTATGGCTAAGATCAAGGCTAGTCGCCTGGCAGCTCCAACAAACGAAACGAATCAAGCAAAGTAAACAAGCGCATAGGTAAAACGAGTAAAACATCCATTACGCTAAGATTTGTCCAGATGTTTGTGTACACAGGGAGGCAGATCAAAATAAGAAAAGAAGAAGC
Organism: Guadua angustifolia; assembly: GCA_036346375.1. NCBI lineage: Eukaryota > Viridiplantae > Streptophyta > Magnoliopsida > Poales > Poaceae > Guadua > Guadua angustifolia. Next base: position 40,506,596 of record CM070512.1, read on the forward strand.
AAAAGAAGCGAAGTGGCTGTTCAGCTCTTCACTCGACGCCTAAGTCAAGGTCGCCGGCACCCTCCCCCTCCTCCGCCAGCGGGGTGGAGACGTCCATGACCGGCTACTCCACCTGCAGTGACCCGACCACGTGCTCGGTAGCTACGCGCACCCGCGCCGCATCTCCCTCAATGCCGGCGGTCACCACTGCCATTCGATCAAAGGAGGCGTCGCGGCTGACGCAGCAGGACAGCACGTAAGTCGCGGTCATGATTGTGATTTCCCGCCCCTCTTTGGCGGAGCAGGCAGCCAAGGCAGCGGGCAGCCCGCGGAGTGCCTCTGCGGCCTGGTTGGTCGCATGGGCGAACTGTAAGGCGGAGTCTTCCAGGGGCGCGTTCAGCGTCACCCCTAAGGGCTCCAAACACCTCTTCGTGCGCTGGAAGGCCTTCTTGAGCATGAGGGCGAGATTGTGTCGCAGGCGGAAGGACTCATGTTCCAAGTGCTTCAGCGCCGCTTCGGCCCTCCCCGCCCGCAGCTGCATGGCGGCCGCGTTGGCCCTTTCTTGCGCCAATGCCGCCTCCGCCCTCTCCCGCTCCCGCGCCCGCTCGTCGCTCACTGACGCTAACTGTCGGGCTGTCTGGGCCCCATACCTGGCGGCTGTGGCAAGAACGGTGCCCAGCGAGGTGTGCATTTTGCCAAGTTCGGTGAAGAGCTCGGCCATGCATGGGGCAAGGCGATGGCGAGGGGCGAGATGGCCGGAGGCGCTGGTGCTGGGGTCGCCCTCCTCGACCCTCTCAACGGTGATGGCCGAAGGCACCTGGGCGGAAGTTTCGCAGTTGATGGGCGCAGGGATGTCCGCGCTCGGGCGTCTTAAGGGGTTGCCCTTGGCGCCACCCTCAGGCTGAAGGTGGCCTTCGGAAGCGTAAGCCCACCCTGTTGAGCGGTGGCATGGGCTCCCGTGGCTGAGGGTGCTGGCGCCGTAGTAGTCGGGGCCAGCGCCGGAGGAGAAGGGGCTGGTGAAGGCGATGGAGCTGGCGCCGCGGGAGGCGGCGCCTCTGGTGATGAGGTCGTGGTTGGGGTGGCCTGTGCCTCTGCCCCTTGCGAAGGTGCCGCCGCATCAGGGCTGGCGGCGGCGGAAATCTGACCCGTGGCGTGGACCTTCTTGGGGTCCGGGCCCGTGGCGTCCGGGACGAGTGGCCGCTTACTCGCGGGTCCGATCGCTGGCGGTGGTCGCTTCGATCACCGGCCGATCATGGCTGGCACCACGGCGGGTCTAGTGGAGTCCATCGGCGGAGCCGCCGACGACGGTAAAGCGCTGCGGACTCCAATCGGCGAAGCGGCGGGCCGCCGCCGAAAGTCCAAGCCGCTTGGAATCGGCGGCATTAATCCGGCAAGCCATTTGCTAATGACTTGCCCCTCCAGGTTTCCCGCACCTGGCAAAAGGTAAAGAAAGACTGCCAGTTGGTAAGGAGCTGCAGAAAGAAGCATGTATGCGAAAAAAGCCAAAGGAAAGCGAAAACTTACGACCGGGTACGCGCGCTTATGTCGCTGCCGTCGGTATCGCCATGCGAGATGGGCGCGTCAACGAGGGGGGTTGATTCTCCGGGTCACGAAGTCCCGGACCACCAGCGCCCCAGTTAATCCAGTCCCCGCAGCTTTGTTGATGCGGCCGTTGCAAGCGAGCTCGCCTCCTCTCACCGAAGTTCGATTGCTGAAAGGCCTCCATCGCCGTGAGGGCACCCTGTATGTCAACTCATTGCTATCGCCGATGTACAGCCATTCGCTGCGCCACGCCTTCTAGTTGGACCTGGGCTGGAAGGCAATGTAGCGGGAGGCCAATCCATCCTGGAGGCGAAAATAACAACTCCCCACTACCTCGCCGTCGGTAGAGCCGTGGCAAAGGAAGAAATAGCGGAAAAGAGGAAGATTCGGCATCACCCCCATGAACATTTCACAAAGGTGTGCGAAGATGGAAAGGAAGACGATGGAGTTGGGGGTGAGGTGAAGGTGGTGGATTTCATAAAAATGGAGGACGGTGAGGAAGAAGTCAGAGAATGGCGGGACCAGACCCGCCATCATCGCCTAGACGTGATGAGAATTTCATTGAGAGGCACCTGGCGTGGGGATCCCGACCGAAAATGGAAGGTGCCTCCGGGCGATGTGGAGATCCTCGCCACCGTGGCGGCATCAACGGTGGAAGCGGGGATGGAAGGCGCCATGAAGGCAAGGAAGGTAAAGACTTTGAGCGAGGAAGACGAAGAAGCTTAAAGTTGAAGTGCGCGAAGAAAGGTATATGAATCGCTGGTACAGATGTATCTACATATACACGTCACCCACACCGACGGTTCGCGAAGAGACAAGATCGTGCAACGTTTCGGGTCCCAAGAAAAATCAGCGGATACGGGAGGGAACCGAGGCGGTCGTATCCTCATGAGTGGTGGCCCCACCTAAGAACACACCAAACATTTAATGAAAGTCCCAAAAGGCTCTAGCACGCGCTCCAGGGCGGGCCTGGGGGCTACTCTCAGCGTACTTTACGCTAGGGTACCATCTCCGATGCACAAAACCGGCCCACGTGACGTTCGGGCGAGCAGGTGGGTGAGGACGCCTGCTGCCGCCGCGCCAAACCACGTGGCGGCTCGGCAGCGGTGGGCGAAAGCACGCCCGCCGCCGTGCCGCCCACGTGGCGTCGGGCGCAGCAGTGGGTGAGGACGCCGCCGCCAGCCGCCACCCCACGTGGTGTTCGGGCGGCAGTGGGTGAGGACGCCGCCCGGCGCCCGCCACCACGGGCGGCTCGCGAGACGAGTGGGCAACCACGCCTGCCGCCCACGTGGCGTTCGGCGAGAAGGTGGGCGAGACACCGCTGCCGCGGCGCCACCCCACGTGGTGGCTCGGCAGCGCGTGGGCGAGCATGCCTCGCTAGCTAGGTGCCGGTCCACGGGCGTCGGGCGAGCAGTGGGCGAGACGCCATGCTCGCCGGGCGCCAAAGACACGTGGCGGCTCGGCAGCGGGTGGGCAGCACACCCCGCCGGCAGTGCCGCCCACATGGCGTTCGGGCGAGCAGTGGGCGAGACACCTCGCCGCCTGGCCGCAAGGCAAAAGGTGGGCGGATGGCTTCACCTCAAGTCTCTTCCCTATCGCATTTCGCCAGAGGCAGCCTCAGGTCGATCTATCGACCGTGAGGATTTCGCCATAAGCCCATTTCTCTAGCGCCTCTCACCTACCCGTCACAAATGGGTCACATAACGGCGGACTGCAAAGCCAGGCCAAGATTTAATGAGGCTAGAGGAACGGGACAGCACGGGAATGAGTAATAAATGTATGAAGATCAGCATGATGACTCCCCTTTTACCTACCCCCGTTAGCCTGGGCTATATAAGGGCACTCGAGTGCATGGGGAAGGGGGATCGAGAGTTCAGCAGTAGAACCTAAGGAAGAACTTGTAACCTGAAAGCTCTGTACTAGCTTCAAACACTCTATAAAAGATCTAGCAGGACGTAAAGCTATTACCCTGGTTGAGGGGGCCTGAACCTGGGTAAAAATCTTTGTGTCATCTTAGTTCATAGGCTCCGGAGTCCTTCGGGTGGGAGTCATTAGGGTTTTCACTCGCTAGGGTTTGCCAGCCGCGAAGACGCCCTCCTACTGAACCAAACCCGGTCTGTAGACTCGGGCCTGTCCGGCGGAATACGCCGACAATAGGGTACTCATATGGTCGGTTGGACCGGAGATGTAAATAGATGCAACCGGTGGGAAAAGTCCCACCGGTGCGGAACAAGAAGTAAAAATGAAAGAAAATGCTTGCCGAGGGCACATTGCCCACGTATCCCTCGCAAAGATGCGAGAAGATCACCAGAACAAGGATGGAATTGGGGTTAAGATTAGAAATCTCGCACTCGCACTGGGCGAGTACGGATTCGAGAAACTCACTCTAGGGCATTCTCAGCCTGTTGATGGAGAGAGGTCGCAGGAGATGATCTCGTCTTCCCGCGTGCCGGAGCTTCCTCATCATCATGAGCGCGCCATGACCTAGCCTCAAAGCTAAGGTCCATGAGAATTTGGAGCCTATCCTTGCTGATCTTGCTTGCTCCAAACTTCGTCATGAATTCGGTGAAGGAGGGGATGTAAGCACGGAAGGGCTTTGGGGGCTTAAGAATCTCTAGGGGCTCAAAACAGAATGTGGTGAAGGGGTTCTCACCACTATTGCTGCCCTTTATAAAGGGGCAAAGAAGCCGAACGAACACGACCGTCCGAAAACTAAAAGACACTCCCGCCTATTCGCGAATTGGCGCATGGAGGTGTGACTCTCGAAACTATCCAATAAAAGCGTGGTTCCCAAAAAACTATCCAAACTGCTGTCGCCAAGCTTCACGAAGAAGGAATCGGTGTGATTTTTTGATTCTATCTTACCCGAGCTTCCTTTGGTCGGAGGCCGAGCTTATAGTTCGGTCCTTGTCGACCATGTTCGTCTGCAAGCCGGCATTGTTCGGATACTGCAGTAGTATTCCGCTGCAAGATTCCAATCCCTCCATTGAGTCTGAAGGCTCAAGGGGAAGGTCCCACCAAGTAGTTTTCTACTTGAGCCTCGGGGGCTAGCTGCCGGGGGTTGGATAATTTCCATAATGACTATTATACCCCGGCAACCAATTTTGACCGACCATGTATACCCTTGGATGACGTCCCCAAGAAGGATCCTTGGGTGGTCGAGCCAGTAGGTCCGCCCGACCATGTAGGCCTAAGCTCGCCTACGAGCATACCCATGCCCGTCTACGAGCGTCTGAGCTCGTCCACGAGCATGCGCAAGAATTAGTCAGAGCTGGGGGAATCTACGGAGATCGTGTTCATCCCACAATGGTTAAGCGGCGATAATTACGCCATAATCTGGGGCCGTTATGCCCACGACGGAAATGTGGCTAAGATTAAGGCTGCAGTTGCATCCACAGTTAATGCAGTAAATTGCGCATTATTCGGATGCAGTTTTTTTAAACTATAAAAATCCCTCCGGTAGATCGGTAAAGGGGCAGGACAACAAGCGAGCAAAGAGTATACGCACACAAGTCTTTCTGTAAGAATTCAACACATATAGTAAGATCACTGCAATAGGGCAATTATCTCCACAGCAAGAGGCCCGAACCAGTATAACCCCTGATTCCACTTTTCGGGTATCTGGTCATCCTTATAGCATCTTTCAGACGAAAACCCTTCACGGAAAAGGGGCAGTGTTGATCCCTCATTCAACAAGTAAGCTCGGCGAGGGCTTGTTTCCCAAACGTTGACAGAAACTAAACAAAAACTTGAGGTAGAAATCTAACAACTAAAGAGTAAGTCTGAGTTAAATAAAAAGATTTATGAGATGAAACAAGAACTGAAAGACATAGATGACAAATTACAAGATATTGAATTCCTTAACACGGCACTCGTCATTAAGGACCGCAGGGCTAATACAGAGCTAGAAGAAGCCAAAACAAAGCTTATAGAGGTAATATAAAGGTTTCTAGTATTTAATTCTATGTGGTTACTAATAATATACCAAGACACCCTTTTCACAATAATATGATCACTTTTGTATGGATTAAGAGATATAACTAGAGATCAATCGGTTATTGGTGTCAAACAAATCGGCATTGTGCTGGAGTTATGGAACTTTAGAGAGAACCAAAAAGTCTCCATTGCAAAAGCTATTACATATATGATGGCAGACATGGAAAAACCCTAAGGTCTTCTTATTTTAAACTATGAAATAATGTGGTTTCTCAATGTACACTTGTTGATATTTGTGATGTTATATTTTGTTAATGTATTATCATCTGAACTATGAAATATTTCATTATCATATTTGTGGCAAGGTCTTCTTATCTTGAACTAAATATAATGTTTTTTCGCTACTTCTCTTGGCAGAACTTTCATGATTAGTATCTATTGTTCGAAATTTTCTTCTCTTTAGATATTTCTGTAACGACATTTACAAGACACAACCAGTTATAGAGTTTTTAATTGAATATCAAAATATTCTAAATATATTGAGGCAACAGCTTATCTGAAGAGGATGGTCTTAAAATATGAACATTTGTAGCACTTTCATCAACTTTCTTATTCTAATGTTAATGGATTCCAAGGCAAAATCCAATTCCATCCACAGTTCATCTTGAAAGTTGTCATACTCTTATTTATCTTTCACTTCATCCTCATCCTCGAATGAGAATACCATATGCAACCTATTTTCACTCTGGTCATGTCATGTATAAGAAAAAGATCACTTTGGTCTTGTTCCTACAAAAGACCAGAGTGAAAATAGGCTGCCTATGATATTTTCATTTGGGAATGATAATGAAGTGGAAGATAAATTATAGCATGACAACTTTCAAGATGAACTATAGATGGAATTAGATTTTGCCTTAGAATCCATCAACATTAGAATTAGAAAGGGGATGAAAGTACTACAAATGTTTATATTTTAAGACCATTCTCATCAGATAAGCTATTGCCTCCATACATCTAGGATGTTTTGATATTCAATTGTAAAATCTATAACTAGTTGTGCCTTATAAATATCATTGTAGAAATATTTAAAGAGAATAAAATTTCGAACAACAGATACTAATCATAAAAGTTCTGTCAAGAGAGTTAGGAAAAAATATATCACAGATGGTTCTATTTAAAAACCGTCTGTGATAAACACAAATCACAGACGAATCTATTCAAAAACTGTCCGTGACTGCACATATCACATATGGTTTTAGTTAAAAACTGTCTGTGATATGTGTTTTCACAGTCGGTTTGAAAACCGTCTGTAATATGTGTCATAATATTATCACTGACACATGATTTCAGACGGATCAGAAAACCGTCTATGATGATATTTTTTAGCCTTCTGTGTCGGTGAGAGTATATATATAGCATACAATGCAACAACAGCCGTGCGTATCACTCCACTCATTTCTCAACTTCATTTCTCAACTTCCTTATCTTAGAAGGTACTACAGCTTTCCTTCAGAGCAAGAGGAGCAAACAGTTTAGGTCAGTTTCAGTGGTCACTTCGAGCAAGCAGTTTGGTCAGTTTGAGTGCTCATTTTGACTTATCAACAAAAGATCAGGTATAGGATTGGGATGCATAGAGGAAATGGAGTATGCTTTAAGTCTGTGTCATGCATCATACGTCAAAGACTGTTGTAGGTGCATGACTACATATTGTGAGCAAAACAATGATCAAGTCACCGCCGTTCGCAGCCTTGCTTAGAGACGGGAAAAAGACAGCACATATATGTGCTCTTCCTTTTCCTATGCTTTCCATGCATGTACAACGGAAACGGTTTGCTAATTAATTTTTAAGTGCAACTGATTATGTCACACACTGACGTTCTCTCTCCCGTTTCATTTTTGTTCTGTCAAGAAGGACCCCGTGGATGATGTACAATGGCCCAAAAGAAATAGGCTTGTAAGGCCTCGAATCTGTCATGCGTGGAATTTCAGCAAGTCGGCTGACAAGCTAATATATAAAAGTTGTATAGCGATACATGATTATCAGCTAATATATGGGAACTCAGAAGAGGCCATTTTTCTCTAAGGAAAAATACACCTATAAGCATAGCAGCAAGTTTGTCCATACTTGCTGGGTCAAAAAGACTGTAAAGAAGTAAAACTTAAAATTAACTATAATGCAATTATGGCGTACTGCAGTGTGGTAGTTAGGAGCCATAATGTGCGTCGTCGCAAAAAAAGGGCCATAATATGCACTAAAGGCTATTTGAAACTTGTATACACTACTATAGACTGCTTCATCCGCGACGCCCCATCACTGTCGGTTAGGCGCAAGCCGGCAGTGATAATAATATCACCGCCGGTTGAAATTAGAACCGGCAAGGATAATATTATCACCGCTGCTGAAATTTGAACCAGCGATGATATTATCACCGCCGGCTTGCGCCTAACCGACAGTGATGGGGTTCTAATTTCAACCGGTAGTGATAAGAATAGTAAAATTTTGCAGCACGAATGGAGGCAATATCATTGCCGGGTTTAGAGAGAACCGGCAGTGATAAGAAGATATCACTGCCGGTTTATATAAAAAACCGGTAGTGATCTATCATTGCCGGTTTTTCTTTTTTAACCGGCAGTGATAAGACAATTTTCACTGCCAGTTTTACTCTAGAACCGGCAGTGATATTACCCAAAATTAGTTAAGATACAGAACATATCAAAGCATAATTAGATAAAAAAACAGAACATATTTAACATTTGTTATTTATCTCTCGCAGAACATTTGTAGTCCATAATTACATATAGTCATAATTTTATATACAAAACGATAAACCCTATATCGAAAACTCGTCATCGCGCCCTCCTCCTCCTCGTTGTCGAGCTACCGCCGGATGACCGATCGGAGTTGCAGGTGCTCCTCCTCCTCTGAATCCGATTCGTGGCGGAGTTGGTCTTGCCCCAACGCCAAGGAGCTCGCCAGAGCTGCTGTCGCCGCCGCCGCCGCCTCCTCCTCCTCTTCCTCCTCTTTTCCTCTTCCTCGTCCTCCTCCTCCTCCGCCTCCTCATCCTCCTTCTTCTCCTCCTTCTCGGGCGGCGGATCACTGTTTTGCCCAAAGATGCGTGCTCGCTTGGGGGTGCCATTCTTGCAAAGAATGGTGGATTGTGAGGAGCGCCACAGATTGAGGAGTTGCGATTATATAGAGAAGGAATGGGAAGTCCAACAATATGCGACAATGGGGAAGCGCAGCGGTTAGCGAGGAATGGGGAAAAGCGACGGTCATGGCGGCGGAGATGGAAGGTTCATATCATCACCGCCGTTATTAAACTCAACCGACAAGGATAATATTATCATCAAGGTTCAAGTTCAACCGGCAAAGGATAGGAAAAAGATATGTATAATCAGAATCGATAAATCATTTGGGCAGAAATGACTAAATATCACCGCCAGCTTTTAGATAGAGAACCGCAAAGTGAAAGTATTAGTGTCGGTTCAACAAAGGTAACCGGCAGTGATAAAGTGAATTGCGCGGGAAAAGGCAGCCATATCACTGCTGGTTTTTGAGATAGAACCGGCAGTGATATATTACTGCTGGTTCAAGAGAATAAACCGGCAGTGATAGTATACACTATATATACCCTGGCTCCCTTCCCCAAGCTATCCAGAATAGAGAGGAGCTCTGTTCTTGCTCGATTGGGGTGGAGAGGGGGCGAATTTTTGCTCTCAAATTTGGTGTCATTTATCGTTTCTAACTTCGATCTAAGGTTCATACATGCTTAGTTGGATAACACAATTAGATTTGTAATCTGGAGTTTAGATTTCAAATTACCAACTTTTATATGTATAGTGATTGCATTTAATAAGTTGATTGAATTTAAATGTGGTAGCACTTCATAATTAACTATTGTTTAATCTAAATACTTAAAACTGCTTTTATTTAGTGTATGTTAATTTAATACTTCGTAAGTAATGTAAATTTCTTTGGACGGACCATTATATATAACTAATAGCAATTATTTAATTGATTTTACAATCGAGATTTGGATATAGATTTATATATAACTAATAGCAACCACGCATCGTGCCAATCGCTCATCGATAAACATGAAGGTCGGATCGTAACTTAGTTGTATAATTAAAGATATGCTTTATTTTGTATGAAGGTCAAGCTTCAATTTGTAATATAAACATTTTGTACGAAGGACATGCTTCAATTTGTAATGTATGGAGTATTGATTATTATAATCATCTAGAAAAAGTAAATGTCCAATGGATGAAAAGGTATATAATTGATATAAAAAAGCCATGCATAAAAAAATTATGTTCCTCATCCAATACTCCTTGATAAAATAGTCTTCAAATGAGAGAAGAGGAGACAATAGTACTCAAATTTGTTGGACGGACCATTATATATAACTAATAGCAATTATTTAATTGGTTTTACAATCGAGATTTGGATATAGATTTATAAGTAATGAAAATTTCTAGATTAATTAGAAACAAATCTGTAATGAGCATCAGAGCTATCATGACGGTTATATTTAGAAACCGTCTGTGATATTTCTTTCATCACAGACTGTAATATAAAACCGTCTGTGGTATATAAATGGTACGGTTTGAGTACATAACCGTCTGTGATGTTCCATATCATAGACGGTTTTCCAGAACTCATCTGTGATCGTGCATATGATATAAGCCCCTGTCAGTAGTAGTGATAACAAAATAAATGTATAAAACAATTTGTGAGCACTTATTGATTTATCGAGATTTTATTTGTTGTAAATATTTGTAGATGGATCAAGATGAATGTATGAAGCGGACCGTCGCGATAGAGAGTACTTTAACGCAGTGACTAGTTTTTCGAGCGGCTGGGCGCATAAGTCAAATAAGCCGATAGACTATATTTATTGCCCGCATCGATTGCAAGAATGAGAAGCAATTTTGAACCTTAAGGCGATCCGCACACTTGCTTCAAAGGGTTTCAAGCCCGCCTATACCGCTGGACCGAGCATAGTGAAGATGAGATTGTGCGTGAAGGGCATCTGATTGATGATGATGAAGACAACGACTTGACCGCGGTGGCAAATAGTTTCGTCGACACCCAAGAAGAGACATTCATCGATAACCATGAAGATGATTTAGAATAGATGTTGCATGATGGGGAGGAGGACCTCACGAGTGAAAGGGATTTTCGAAGTTTCAACAGTATGGTAGAGGATTCTACAACACCCTTGTACCCAAAGTTGCAAAGAGGAGTTCAAAAGTCGCATGTTGTGCTTACGCCGCTACAATTGAAGGCAAGCAATGGTTGGTCCGACAAGAGTTTCAATGAGTTAGGTTTCTTCAGAGATGTCCTTCCGAGGGTAACGTGTTACCAAAGAACCACGCATCGTGCCAAGCAGTTGTTTGTCTGCTGGGACCGGAAGTGCGTAAAATACACGATGTCTAAACGATTGCATATTGTATCGCAATGAGTTTGCAAATTTGGATGCATGTCCCGCTTGCAAGGCATCTCGGTATAAGCGGCGATGACGATATCGAGGGCAAGTAAGAAGAAAAGACCTCCGACCAAGGTGGTGTGGTATTTCCTATAATCCCCGCCTAAAGCGCCTGCTGTAGAACAAAAGGCATGCTCAATTGCTGCGATGGCATGCCGAGGAGCGTAAAAGGATGGAATGCTTAGACACCCCGGCGACGACCAAGAAGGAGGAATATCGACGTAAAATACAAGAAACACTTTGCAAATGATATGAGGAATATAAGGTTCGGACTCAAGACGGATGGGGTGAACCCTTTCGCAACATGAGTAGTCGCCATAGCACTTGGCGGTGACTTTATGTATGTACAACCTTCCTCCTTGGCTTTGCATGAAGCGGAAGTACATTATGATGCCGTTATCGATCCAAGGGCCGAGGCAACCCGCAACGATATTGATGTGTTTCTCAAACCACCGTTGAAGATCTTCCGTATTGTGGAACGATGGTGTACGGGTATGGGATGAGTCTGTAAGAGAGAACTTCATGCTACGGGCGTTGTTGTTCAGAACCATCAATGATTACCCCGCTCTTGGCAATCTTTCGCCGGACTATAAAAGGATTCAATGGATCGCGCATTGCATGGGTGATACAGGAGCCGTGGCTGAAATATGTCGAAAAATGTGTTACATGCGGCATCGTAGGCTCCTTCAGAAGGACCACCCGTGTCGCAACAACAAGAGAGCTTTTGACGATACAAAGGAGATCGCTTCACTCCAAACATCGCAACAAGCAAAGAGATATTTATGCCATAAAGGATATTAAAATTATCCATGGAAAGGGAGCCGAAGTACATCGCCCCGAAGTTCCGTGATTCACCTTTGTGGAAAAAGAGATCAAGATTTATGGACCTACCTTATTGGCAACACTGGATGTTCGACATGCTATCGATGTCATGCATATAGAGAAGAACGTGTGACAACTTGCTTGGTATTTTACTAGACATACCGCAAAACAAAAGATACACTCAAGGCACGGATGGACTCGAAAGATATGAAACTCGTAAAGGAGCTGCATCATGAAGATCTGGGTCAAGGAAAAAGTACCTTCCCGCAGCCTTGCTACACTTTAAGCAAGATTGAGAAAATTAGCGTGTGAGTGCTTGCACGGAGTCAAAGTTCCGTCGGTTATTCTCGCCAACCTAAACAAGGCTAGTCTTAATGAAAGACTTGAAATTAGTTGGTATGAAGTCTCATGATTGTCACGTGATGATGACACAGATGCTTCCTCAGAGCAATTAGGGTGTTCTCGCGGAGAAAGTGCGAGATCTAATTATAAAGTTGTGTTCATTCTTCAACGCGATTTCACGAAGGTCATCGACCCGCTGAAACCGGATAAGCTACAAGAAGATACAAAGAAGACGTGATCCACACTCTATGCCGCTTGAGATGTGCTTCCTTCATCCTTCTTCGATATTATGGTCCATCTCATTGTTCATATTGTGAAAGAGATACGATTTTTGGCCTGTGTTTCTACATCGATGTACCCTTCGAGAGGTTCATGGGGTTGTGAAGAAATATGTTCAGAATCGACATCGGCCGGAAGGGTGCATTGTCAAGGTTGGGGAACCGAGGAGGTCATCGAAGTTCTGATCGATTACATGGATCTCAAACCGATTGGTGTGCCGTGATCTCGCCATGAAGGGAGGCTACAAGGGAAAGGGACACTAGGTCAGAAATCGATCCGCATAAATGATCGTGCTTCATTCACGCAAGCACATTTTACAGTTCTGCACCAATCAGTTGTAGCGGCCCCGTATGTCGACATGCACAAGAACATGCTACGAAGACAAAACCCATGTAAGTCTGAGGTTTGGATCGCGAGAGAGCACAGAGATAACTTTGGAGATTGGTTGCTTAGATACATGATGCATACGCAAATAGAGTGCGCTCAATTGAGAACGCTGGCTAAGGGACCATCATATACAATTTTGACATTTGAAGGATACGACATCAATGGGTATACATTTTATACGAGAGCACAAGATAAGAAGAGCACCAACCAAAACAACGGGGTCCGTATAGATGCTTATGACAGCAATGGCAATATGCAGACGTACTACGGATTCATAGAAGAGATTTGGGAGCTTGACTATGGGCCTTTGAAGGTCCCCCTCTTTCGGTGCCAGTGGGTCAGGCTACCTAGGGGCGTGAACATCGACAAGTACAGTATCACTACCGTGGACTTCAAACACGTCGGATACAGAGAAGAACCATTTGTACTTGCTAATGCCGTTACACAAATTTTCTTTGTGAGGGATCCAGCTGACAAGGAACGCCACGTGGTTCTTCAATCAAAAAGAAGGATTGTGGGAGTTGAGAATGTAGTCGACGAGGAAGACTATAACCAGTTTGATGAGCTTCTCCTTTCGGTGAGAACATCGACCTAGGTCTCATGGAAGACATAGAGAAGCTACATACATACGCCGCGATCATAACGAAGGTCGGATTGTAACTTAGTTGTGTAATTAAGGATATGCTTTATTTTGTATGAAGGTCAAGCTTCAATTTGTGATATAAACATTTTGTACGAAGAACATGCTTCATTTTGAAATTTATGGAGTATTGATTATTATAGTCAATCAGAAATAGTAAATGTCCAATGGATGAAGATGAGATAGTAAGAGTAAGTTTTTATTGATTATTCCTAATTAACTCAAATTTTAAATAAAACAAAAAAGGAAAACTCCAATGTTTATATTTGGGGTTTTTTACAAATAAATTAGCAATTTGTATGAAGCCCTAAATAGCTCTTATTTGGTTGGGCTAAAGAAATTCCAATGTTTGTGTTTGGTTGGGTTAAAACAGTGTGCTAATTTTCCTTGTCGCAAGCAAGAAGTCCTTGCCATGGCAAAGATTTACCACCGCGCCACTTGTGCCACAGCAGACAAGGAACATCAGTGTCGGTTGACAAACGGGAACAGACACTAATAAAACACATCAGTGCCACGTCATAGTCTGTAACCGGCAGTAATAGATATATATCACGCGCACTACAATGGAACATCATGGGCACTACTATTACAACATCACTGCCGGTTCATAAATGACCGGCAGTAATATTTACATATCACTACCGGGTGAGAAATGCCCGGCACTAAAAATACATTATGTAAATGAACCGGCAGTGATAATGTATTTTTAGTGCCGGTCGTTTCTCACCCGGCAGTGATATGTAAATATTACTACCGGTCATTTATGAACCGGCAGTGATGTTGTACTATTACTGCCGGTTGTAGAACAACCCGGCAAAGATAACATATCACTGCCGGTTCACTTATTTGAACCGGCAGTAATACTCCCTATATATACCTTTTCATTCCCGCACTTAGCCATTTCGCAATTTGTTTGGACTTCTTCTCTGCGCCCTAGTCGCCGTCGACTCTCCCCACGCCGGCCTCCCGGCGGCGACCCTCCTCCCTGCGGTGACCCCTCCCGCGACCTCCCTCCCTCCTGGCGCGACCTCCTCCCGCTGTCCCTCCCTCCTCGCAAGGCGACCCTCCCTCTCTTGGGCCCTCCCTCCTGCGGTGCCTCCTTCGTCTGCTGACCCTCCCCGGCACGAAGCCGGTGATGATGCTAGGGTTCTCGATGTTATTGCTCTGTGATGTTGCGGCAATGATGTTGCCCCGTGATGATTCTAGGGTTGGCCGATGCTATTGCTCGTGATGATTCTTGGGTTCTCGGCGTTATTGCTCGTGATGTTGCTTTGTGATGATTCTAGGGTTGGCCGATGCTATTGCTCTATGATGATTCTAGGGTTCTCGATGATATTGACAATTGTTCGTAAATAAGGCCTTAAGTTGGTAGACTAACATGCATTGACAATCGATGATTCTTGGGTTCTCGGCGTTATTGCTCTCGTGATGTTGCTCGTGATGATTCTAGGGTTGGCCGATGCTATTGCTCGTGATGATTTAAGGCCTTATTTACTCAATTAATTGTTTTGCACATCCGTGATGAGATGAAGGTTCTAATCTTCATTCAAACCCAATAACTGAGAGCAATCGTACATAATTACCTCCATATGAATGACATAATGTTGTCTTTATGTGAGGAAATTTTGTTTGAATATTTTTACACCTTGTCGCTAATTGGATATGTATGTGTATGTGTTCAAGGTCGACCTTATGTATGTGAGTATCTTAAGTAATCGATTGGTCTTGTTTAGATATTTTACTTATGTGAGGATAACTATATGCTTGTATTGAATTTGTGTGGAAATGTGTATGCTAGTTTACAAGCTTATTTCCATTATCCCGTCAAGAGCTTATTTGCATACCGATTCATTAGATATATATTAGCACTCAGCCTCAATTAATTACTCTCTTGTGCATTAAAGTATTGAAATATTGTTTTTTTCAATAAGGTAAGGTTGTCACAAATTGTGGTAGCGCAAATTACCAAGAGACAGGGCCCAACTCATATATTCTTTAGAATATTATTGCTTATTGCTCAATAAAAATAATGAATCATTCTTATTCCACATTTATATGATTTTCAAAAATGAAATAAGGTTATAAATCCACAACTAGAATGTTAATAGTCTATTACACCAAAAGCGAGCAATCGGTTCCTTGTCAACCAAACACGTCACCTTGTGGCCTTCTTCACCAGTTGTATCGTATGCTCTCCTGGCGGCCATGTTTTGTCCGTCGGTGAGAACCTTCTCTAGCGGTCGGCACGATGTCGCCGATGGGCTCATAACGATAAACAGCATAGCGATCGTTACGGGCGTGAAGTGGTGAATCCATCAGCGGCATCGAGTGCGGCCATTGATAAAGAATCTGTCTCATTTGACCACTACTAACTGCAAACATGGGCGCAGAACCTTATTGCATTTGGTGCATTTGTGGAATAAGAATGATTCATTATTGTTATTGAGCAAATAAGTATATAAATGAATTGTCAATTGTATATGTATCATGTGTGAGTATATGTGATCTCAGATAAGTATATGTGAATTGTCAACTGTATATGTATATGTGTAAGTATATGTGAAATTGTATATGTTCTTTGTTACCGCCTCCTCCGTCCACGAAAGTAGGTTGTCAGAGAATCGATCCATGCGATTAAGATTTTAAAATTTACACTATTAATATATATGTGCGCTACAAGATTATCTAACGATGACAAAATGGTGATTACGCCTTTTATATGCACAACATTGATATATATGCGAAGATTCATCTCATGATTTTGTTAATTTAAAATTCTAGAAAACTTGCCACACATGGCCTCTCACAATGGACAAGTGCCGATGGCGCCGAGCCCATAGACCAAAGCCCAGAGCGAAGCTCGACAGAGTTCCTCAACCTCGAACAAGTCGAGGCAACAAATGTACATGAGGTAAGTCTTTACTAGGATTATTTCAGAGGATATGCTTCCGATGAAATTAGAGCAGAGCCAAACGACTAATGAAACAATCAAAATGCAGGTCGACATCTAGTGCACCGAGCAAGGTCATGACGAGGTCCCAAAGAAGATGCACAGTGAACGAAGGTGATAGTTGAGCTTAGTGTAGTCGGAGAACCAGCTATACCGCCATTGCTTGGGCCATATCGGACAAAGATGCGGGTCCCGGTTAGAGACAATGTGCCCATCATCTACAGATCATGGACACGTCGGTAGCGATTCTCCGTCAGATGTTCCCGGCGACATCAAGGAAACATTGTGGACAGAGTTGACAATAAGTTTCAGCCTCAAGATCGCTTGGAGATTGCCAGAAATATGCACTAAGCGCATGGGAACTGCATGGAAGAACCGAAGACAAAGTGAATAAGGAGTACGCCAAGAAGGATCAAACGCCGGATTTTAATAGATTCCCGAGGTTACAGCAATTTTGGGTTGAATTCAAGCAATATAAGATATCCGATGAAGCCCAAAGCATCACCCGCCAGTAACAAGGCAAATTCGGACAAGAACATTTACCCCATGTGCTAGGCACCGGTGGCTATGTGAAGAAAGTACCCCAAGTGGGATGCACGGAAGAACGGCTAGCACTTGATGGAGTTGTTCTTGTGGACGCCTCACATGGCCCCAAGATCAAGCACTAGCGCTGCGAGGGAGCTACTCGCTTGGATGATGGCGGCTTAAGTTTTAGAAGCGAGAAAGACGAGAAAATCTCGAGGAAGATCGCGGATGCCCACTCCGGCTATTGAGGGATCCTTCCCGCCAAGAAGGGAGGACGACGAGCTAACACGCGCTTTGGGTAATAGGGAGCACCCGGTCGCACTGTGAGGGGTTGGCTTGGTGTCGGGAAGCAAATTGCCGGCAGATTCCGCCCGACAGTCCGGAGGATGCAGACCGGTTTTGTTGGGAAGGAGGGCGTCTTGGCGGCTAAACCTAGAGGGCGAAAGCCCCGGGACTCCTACGAAGGATTCCAAGGCCCATGAACTACGGATGAACAAGAGATTTTTACCTGTGTTCAGCCCCTTCGCTCGGGTAATAGCCTTACTCTCGCTAGATTGCTTAGAGAATGCCTCAAACTAGTACAAAGCTCTTGGGGTACAAGTTCTTTTCTCTTGAATGCCCTCCCGCTTTCCCATGCACCGGAGGCCCTTATATAGGCCAAAGCACGGAGTAGGTAAAGGAAGTCATCATGCTGATCCTCATACATTTACTACCTTTCTCAGGTCAGGTCCGTTCCTCCAAATTTCATTAAATGCTTACGCTGTTTTGCCCGTCCGCGGATGGGACCCCCTGTGCGGCATGTAGGTGAGAGGCGTCGAGGAATGGGCTTGTTGCGTAAAACCCTTGTAATGATAAGCTCGCTATGGCAGCTCGCTGCTCGACATGGTACGGTAGTGGAAGGAGCCTTCGAGGCGGCCACCGCGCCCACCTTTTTGCCTCGCGACGGGCGCTCGCCAATCGCCGCCACCCGCCACGGGATCGGGCGCCGGCGAAGCGGGCGTGTTTCGCCATCCGCCACGTGGATCGGCGCGGCGAAAGAGGCGTGCTCGCGCCACTCGCCGCCGGCGCCACGTGACCGACGCTGGCCGGCGGCCGTGATCGCCGCCGATTGCCAAAGCCGCCATGTGGCGGCGGCCGGGCGGTGGCGTGCTCGCCACTCGCCGGGCGCCACGTGACCGACGCCGGGCGGCGGGTCGTGATCGCTCGCCGATTGCTGCCGCCACGTAGCCGGGCGCCGCAAGCGGCGTGTTTCGCCACCGCCGCCGGGCGCCACATGGACCGACGCCGCCGCGGGCCGTGATCGCCGCTTCGATTGCCGTGCCGCCACGTAGCCGGGCACCGGCGCAGCAGGCGTGTTTCGCCACACTGCCGCCGGGCCACGTGGACCGACGCTGGTCCGGGCCGTAATCGCCATCACGATTGCAAGCCGCCACCCGGATTGTACTTATGCGTGGAGAGGGTACCCTTAGCGATAGTACGCCGACAAGAGTTCCTGCCCGCCCTAGAGCGCAGCCTATGACTCCTTTTTTAGAACCTTCATTTAATGCACTTAATGCTTAGCGCTCTTGGGCAGGCCACTACTCATGAGGGTACGACCGCCGGTTCCCTCGCCAGATCTCGCAGTTTTTCCTGGGTCCCAAACGGCGATAACTCGCCTTTTCGCGAACCGCCCGACGTGGGTACGCATATATAGATGCATCTCAGACGAGCGTTTCACGCCGATTTTCTTGCGCGACTTTTGCTTTCTTGTTCTTTCGCTTCTTTTTCCCAAAGCTCTTCGCCTTCTTCGATCCACCATGGTGAACCCCATTCCAGCTTTCATCGCTGACGCCACCGCCGGAATCGGATGGGGATCATCGCACGGAAGGCACCTTCCGATATCGTCCGGATCACCACGCCTGGTGCCTCTCCGACGAGATCGCCCCGCACACCGGGCCATGATGGCGGCCTTCTTCCACCCTTTTCCAAGTTTTTCTCACCGCCTCCACTTCTACGAAATCCATCATCTTCATCTCACCCCAACTCTATCATCTTCCTCGCCATCTTCGCACACCTCCGTGAAATGTTCATGGGGTGATGCCAACCTTCCTCTCTTCCGCCATTTCTTCATTCTCAAGGCCACCAATGACGCATTTAAGTAGTGGGAGTTGCTATTTCCGCTTTCGGACGGATGGCCTCGCTACATTCCTTCCAAAGACAGTCCAATCGAGGACATGGCGCAGCCGATTGGTCAGACATCCGTGATGACAACAAATCGACGCTCTGGGTGCTCACGAGCGGGCGACGCTTTTGAGAATTGAGCTTGCCGGTCGAAGAGATGGCAGAGCTCCGCGCAATGGCGGTCCGCGTCGGCAGATTGCGGGACGCCGGACTGAACGGAGGGCTGGTAGCCCGGGACTACACGGCCCGGAGGATCAGCCCTCTTCGCCGGCGCGTCCGGCCTTCATGGCAGTACACGGGCGACAACGACCTGACGCGCACGTGGCCCGAACGTAAGTCCTTATCTTCTTCTAGTTTCCTTTAAGCACATGTTTTTCCTGCGGCTTCCTACCAACCGACCGCCATCTTTTTCCCTTTCTTGCGACAGGCGAGGGCAATTTCGAGGAGCCAAACTCGCGGTGGCTTGCCGCTACCGATGTCGCCGGTTCCCATCGCACGCTTTTTCCGCCGGACGCCGCCGACCGAGCACGCGGAGCGCTCGCGATCGCCGTCGGTGCCCCGCCGATGGACTCCACGGGCCGCCGTGATCCCGCCTGCGGGTCGGCCGGTGATCGGGGACGTGCTCGCCGCCGCGATCGGGCCGCGGCAAGCGCCATTCGCTGCCGACACCACGGGCTCGGACCTTAAGAGGGCCCGCCACGGACCAGCACCGCCGCCGCTAACCCGGCCGTGGCGGTATTTTTCAAGGGACGGGGCACAGACGCTTCGCTGGCGACTTCACCTCGGGGCGCCGCGCGCAGAAGACCTGCTCGAGTTTTACTAACCAGATTTTCTCCGGCGCCGACGATCAAGGGCGCTGACAACCTCGCCACGGAGCCTGTGCCACCGCCAACAGGTGGCCTCACGCCCTAATAGTCGGTTGAGCTTGAGGGCGCCACCAAGGGCGGCTCGAACGCGCCGAGGGTGCCAACACCCGGCGCCCATCGAGACGGGCGGAGGTCTTCGCCAGCGCCTCGCCGCCACCGCCGCAAGGGTCAAGATACTTCCGCAAGCCGCCGAGGTTCGCCTTAGCGCCGCCATCGCCGCTTCAAACAAGGCCGTCGAACTCTTCACTTTCACTGTAAACGACATGCGCTGCACTGGCACCGTTCTTGCCGCCGCCTGCATGGTGCTCAGACGGCTCAACAAATTTTGCCTCGTGAGCGGCGATGGAGCGGAGCGGGAAAGGGCGGCGCGAGTCGGGCGCAGAGAGGGCTAACACAACCGCAATGCAAAAGCCGGGCGGAACGGCCGAGACACGGCGGGGGCCGAGGCAGCGCCAAGACTTGAACTTGAATCCTTCCGCGGGCGCAACTCGCGATCATGTTGAAGAAGGCGCTCCAGCCGCACCAAGAGGTGCTCGAACCCTTGGGGTGACGCTGAACGCGTGCCTCGAGGACTCCGGCGCTTCAATTTGCTCATGCGACCAACCAAAGCCGCGAGGCGCTTACGAGGACTCCTCGCCGCCTTAGTCGCCGCTTCCGCCATGGAAGGACGCCTGTGTCGCGATCATGGTCGCGACTTACACGCCGCTCATCATACGCACCGCGACGCCGCTTTTGACCCTATGGTGGTGGTGACGGCCGCGCCGAAGGAGACGCGAGCAAAGGCTCAAAGCGAGGCGCGGGCACGCACGCGCCGAACACGCGGGCCGATGTTGCAGATGGAGCAGCCGGCCATGGATGTCTCCACCTCTGCCGCCGAAGGTGGCGCCGACGATGAACTTGACTTCGGCGAGGACGAGTGAAGGCGGCGCTTTCTTCGCTTTTTTTGTTGCTTCGCCGATGAACCCGTGTCCGTAAAAACCCCGACAACTTTTGGATGAATGTCGATGTTTAATCGTTATTCATGTGTTTGCTTATTTTCGCATGATTGAATTCATTACATTTGCTCGTTGGATGGCCGCTATTCGACTTAGACAAAACGCTTTTAAAACGCCTAAATTAGGGTAGCGGTTCTAAGCCTCGCTAAATGATTTCATGTGCCCACGCGATCGCAAGCATACATTACGCGACCACATAAAACGAGGTGGAAAATGGCCTTAGGTCGAATAAGGAACGCAGGACACAAGAAGGCCCCAAATACGAAGTTTCGCGAGATTATCGCAAGTTTCGCCTTCCGAGCTCGGACTCGATGATCGCCTCGAGAATGCACTACGGCGCATCACGGCGAACGTGGCGAGACAAGAAGTTTTGAAGTGCACTTAGGCCAAGAACACTCAACGGAGGCGATCAATGGTGCTTCGCAGAGCCAACCCGAGGCGATGAGTGTCGGCAGAGCGCTCAGGCCCAATCGACACTCCGATGACTCGGCCACGGACGTTAACACTTTAGCACATCTTCTTCTTTTATCATAAGGAGTCGCTGGTTTCCAACACTTGCATAATCACGCTGTAGCTTGACCCATCTTAGGATACGATCGTAAGGAAATGGCCAAAAATACGGATAGAGCGATTATCTTGTTTTATATGCCGCAGATAAGGAACTCGAGCTGGGCGGCAGCTCGAGGCGCAAGGCTTAGCAATTTCAAGTCATCGGGCGACTCAGCCTTTTCGAAGGCCGAGCGACCAGCCAATCAAGCGCCAGGCGAAGCACCTTTGAGGGCCAACAGCAGCTTGGGCATCAAGAAGCGAAATTTCAAACCATCAAGGCGATCAAATAAGATGCGGGGCTTTTTATGTAAAGTAAGCCAAAGACATTTATGCTTTACCCCGCACGCATGATGACTACCGGAAGGTGAGTAAACATCCTAAGGGCATACGCGAGGTAAGCCCAAAACACTCTAAATCCCAAAGATGAAGTGTCCTGCTCGCCTGCTTGGATTCTAGGTCCTTGTGAACTGCCAGAAATCGAGCCAGCGCTGCAGCCAAAGCAAATGAAGTTTTCCGAGGGTGGCATCAGCCAACGGTGCTCAAGGTGACGACTCAACGGTGCTTCAGAGAGCCAACCCGAGGTGTGCGAGCTGCTCGAGCACCGCATCTACCGCCTCATCGCCGGGCTAGCAGGTACACAGACGCCGAGGATCGCCATGGATTTCACGGGAATTAGCAAACGCTACAGAACCGGCGACATACATGCGCATAATTGTCACTCAAAGCACAACAAAGAGGAGCAAAGAACGGTGAAGCAAAAGCTTTTAGGCAACAATTTCATCGATCGCCAGAACGCCGACCGAAGAGGGACGACTCGAGGCCGACCGAGCAAGCCGGGTACTTACAATTCCCTTAAGGATAGAACTTTCGCAGAGCTCAATGTTGTAGGAGTTCGCCTCCTCGCCGCCCTCGGCTAACCGGACCGCCCGGCCGAGATATCGAGACCACCTTGAAGGGCCTCCCATCGGGAGACAAATTATATAACCCTAAGATGCGCCTCAATTTTGCGTAAGACCAGTCACCCATCGCCAGTGTTCTCTCAGAGACCCGTGGCGGGTATCACCGAGGCTTTTGTTGATAGCGGGCGGGCGCAAGGCGCCCGATCCCGACTTCCTCCAGAGGTTAACTCTTTCACGGAGATCTCCTTGGTCCTCTTCATTGAAAGCGAGACGCTGGCGGAGAGCCGAAAGCGACAAATGGAGGGGAGAACAAATTCGCGCCATACACCAAAAAGAAGGGTGTCTGTTGGTCGACGGTCGGGCGTGGTACGGAGCGACCACAAGATACCGGAGTTCCTCCGTCCATCTTGCACCCCGCCAGGAGTCGATCAAACGCCCTTGTCTTGAGTTCTTGAAGACAACAAGATTGGCGCTGCTCCGCTGACCATTGCTCATGGGATGGGCCCACGGGTTAAACACACCTTGGTGCCCATTTCTTCGCTGTAATTCTAGAAAAGCCGCGACCGGTGAACTCGGGTGCCGTTGTCGGTGATGATGCGATCATGACTCCAAAGCGGGTGAAGATCCCGCAAGATGAACTTAATCGGTAGCCGCCGTGATGGCCCGTGACCGCCTCGCCTTGACCCACTTGGTGAACTTGTCGATAGCGACAAAGAGTGTGTGAAGCCCTCGTGTTCAAGCTGAACGACTCAGATATTCAAATTTCTGCATCGCGAACGCCAGAGAGCGGAATGGTTTGCGAGCTTTGGCTGGTCGGTGGGTTTGCTCGGCGAAGAACTCGACAAGCCAGACATCCTCACCACCGCAAGCATCCCGGAGGGCGGTAGGCCAATAAAATCCTTGGTGAAACGCCTTGCCGACTAGAGTTCTACGACATATGGCTCCCGCACACGCCCATGGATATCGAGAGCAGTGCCGCCTCTTCCCGAAAGTGATGCACTTCAAGAGAACTCCGCTTCGCTCGGGCGACATAGGTCCCCACCGCCGAGTATAGCACTTGGCCTTACGGCAATCTTCTCACCGAGTCATCATCGCCGGGATCACTTGGTCACGCAGAAGGCCGTGATAGGGTCCATCCATCGATCTTCCCGCCTAAGGGTGGCGACCACTCGGTGCTCACTGGGTACTCACGGGCCGAAGCTCGGTGCCGCTTCTAAGAAGACCGGCCGCCTTCCCTCCCTGACTGGGGCCGAGGCGGGCACGCCGCCTTCCCTCCCTAATTGGAGGTCGTGATAAAGGGCACCGCTTTCCCCACCGAGCCGGAGGTCATGACAACTTTTGCCGCCGCCCCCACTGACCGGGGTCATGACAATGACACCATCGTCCCCACCGAATCGTGGTTATGCGATGGACGGTCATGTAGTCTTTCTTCGAAGACCCCGACCGGAACAGGAGCCCTTGAGGATGCAAGCTGGGACAGCCCGTCCGCAAGGTGATTGTCACGCCGAGGGACATGAGTATACCCTGACCTTCAAAATGACGCCCATTCTTCTGACCGCTGTGCACGCCGCCATGGTGGGGTCGGAACGTTGAACTCCTTTCGTGCTTGATTAATGACCAGCAGGAGTCTCCTTGACTTGAGACGCCGATGCCCAACGCCGGTGATGCGCAACCGCCAAAGCAGACCTTCATATTCAAGAATGTTGTTGGTGGCCTTGAATTCGAGGGTGACCACGCATCGAGGGTATCACGGCCGGGGAGACCAGACAACCCCACTTCCCGCGCCTTCCAAATCAAGGATCCATCAAAGAATAACGCCCAAGGGAAGGCACGGTGCTTTTTCAATGGAGTGGCGGAGTCCACTCGCCATTTAACTCCACCAACTTTTGACTTGATAGCGGCAAGGGCACGAATTTGATGTTGAATTCCCCACTCCATCGACCATTTAGCAACACGGCCTTCGCTTCACGATTGTGGAGGATTTCGCAAGGGGTAGGCCGTGACGACGGTGATTTTCGCCCCAAAATAGTGCCGCAGCTCGGACGCAACCAGACCGCATACAAGATCTTCGAGCCCGAGGATACCGAAGTTTCGCTTCATGTAATACCTTGTCGATGTAGTAAACCGCTTCGACGCCTTCCTCTCCGCAACTAACATCAAGGCTTACCACCTTAGGGGTGGCGTGATATCTGTATAAAGGCTCACCCGCTGGGGAAACCAAAGACCGGGAGAGGAGAGGTATCGCTTCAGTCTTCAAATGCCTTCTCGAGCTTCCTCCGCCCATTCAAAATGGTTAGTCTTCTTTAGCAACTTGAACAGAGGCAAGCCGTTCTCCCAAGCGGCAATGAATCGCCTCAGGAGGCCAAAGCGATCACCAGCATCGAACTTGCTTGAGTCGACTTGGCGGCTTCATGTGCTCGATGGCCGCTATCTTGTCGATTGGCCTCGATGCCCCTACCGACACCAGAAACCCAAAGAACTTGCCGAGGGCACACCGAACACGATTTTTCCGGGTTGAGCTTCGCAATTCTTCCTGAGGTTAGCAAAGGTCTCCTCCGTGTCCCGGATTAGTTCTTCACTCTTTTTAATCTTCACGACTAAATCATCAACGATACTTTCTAGATTTCGCCCTATCTCGGGGCGGAAGGTAATGTGCATGGCACGCTGGTAAGTGGAACCAGATTCTTTAAACCAAAAGCCATCCTTACATAACAAGAGACTCCCATAGGGGTTACAAAAGCGTCTTCTTCATCTTCTAGTGCCATACTAACTGATGGTACCCAGAGTACGCATCCAAAAAGCACAAGAATTCACACCCTACCGTGGAGTCTATGATGAGGTCGACCCATGCAGGATAAGGATCCTTCTGCGCAGCCTTGTTGAGGTCGGTGAAGTCGACACACATGCGCCACCTCCCGCTGATTTCTTGACGAGCACGGGTTGGCGAGCCACTTAGGATGAGAGACTTCGACTATTCCCAAGGCCGCCAGCCTTTCTACCTCCTCTCGAATGGCGCCCCGCCACTCCGGTTCGCCGCCCGACCTTCTCCGGATTAGGCGCGACGTCGGGAGCGTTGCAGAAGGCCGGTGCTCGATCACCTCTCGGGGACCCCACCATGTCGGATGGTTGCCGCTAACACGCTCACGCTTGATCGAGGAAGGTGACGAAGCGTTTTCCTATTTGGCGCCGAGGTTGGCGCCAATGTTGACGGTCTTCGGTTCGCTTCACTCGTATGCACCACCTTTACCTCACGGGTGAGCCGGTGAAGCACGGTCCGGCCCGAGGGGCCTCGAGGAAGTGGCGCTTGCGGCCGACGCAGTGGCACCGCCAGATCCCAAGCCCGCCAGGTGGCAAGCAGGCCTCGACCTATCCACGCTGATGACAATGGGGCCGCGCCCCGGCATCTTCACCATCATGTAAGCATAGTGGGTAACCGCCATGAATTTGACCAACGCCGGTCGGCCAAGCAAGGCGTTATATGGGAGGTCGAAATCGGCGACCTCAAAATCCACCATCTCGGTGCGGTAGTTATCCTTTTCCCCGAAGTGACAGGAGGCAACTTGACCCAAGGGAGCAAGCCCGATCCTGGGCTACCCCAAGAACGGCAGGTCGGGCGCAGATCCTGTCAAGGATCTCGCAACGCCATGAATGCCGATGCGACAGAGGTTGATGGAGCCGCGCCCGTCCATCAAGCACCGCCCACCAAGACATTCCGGACCGTGGGTGCTACCACGATCGGGAGATGCCCTAGGTCGGGTGCCCTCGTGGTGGTCGGCCCGATCAAGGTGATCGCTTGTTCACCATTTCAAAGGTTCGACCCATCCTCGAAGCTCGACGTCGTGGCGACACCTCCTTTTCACCGCCAGGCGGCGTTGAGGGAATGGTGGATGAACCACCATGGATGTACGCCACGGTGTGATCCGCTCGCTGAAAAGCCGGGCGGATCTTTATCTTGATCATCCTCGGCGGCGCCCTTGAGCCGCTTCTCCACTATCTCGCCCACGACCCGGTCAGCTTGTCCAGTCATGGGTATTGGTTTTATGTATTGGGCAAGAGGGCTCGCCTCCTTTTGATCGCGGCGGTCGTCGCGCCGATCACGGGCGATCACCCACGGTCACGACGGTCATCACGCCGCCACGGCGGTTGTGCTTCGAGGCGCGGATCTTCGTTGTCGCTACCGTCGCGCTCGGTGGCCAAGACCTGCCTGGTCTCATCCGCCAAGGCTTCGCTTCTTACTTGAGTGGCCGAACCCTTCGAGGTCCGGCCTCATCCTTGCTATGGCCACCCTTGGGGCCAAAGCGCCGCCCCGCCTCTGTCGCGTCAAGACACTTATGTGCGAGGGAGAAGAGCTCGGCGGTGGAGTTGATGGTGCGGGTAGCCATCTTCTCCTTCATCTTGCGGTCGCGTACGCCTCTCCTGAAGGCGATGACGACCGATTGTTCGGAGATGTGGGGGATTGTGTTGCGGCAAAGGGCGTAACCGCCGAATGAAGTCGGGTTTAATCCCCTTCTCTTGTTCCAGAGCGTGAAGGTCGTCCTCCACGCCGGGCTGCGCAAAGGAGCCCTCGAAATTGGCGACAAAGAGGTCGCACAACTTTCCCCACAAGTGCACCGATCCTCGGGGGAGATTTAGAACTGTGAATCAAGGAGCCCGCCAAGGTCATGGGAGCTAGTTGGCTATGACCTTTTCAGATCCGCCACCGCCCGCACCATCGCTGTAGATTTGGAAGAACTCCTCCGGGTTGGTGGTGCCGCCATATTTTTCTATGGTCACGGGCGAAACCTATCCGGCCAAAGCCACGCGCGCAGCCTGGCCGGAGAAGGCCTGCACCGACGCCGAGAGGGAGCCGAGCCGCCATCGAAGTCTTGGTCCGAGATCACGCAGATGGGAGCGCGAGGCTCGGCTTTTAAAGAGTCGGAGGAGTGAACCTCCTCCTTAGCCCAAGAATGAGAGCCATGGGGAGGACTTCGCTGTCAGACGCCACCGCCATCATGGGCAGCTGTTTTGTCCGGTGGCGCGGCGAAGCATCATGAGGTCATCGCCACATGCTGCCGGTGGCTTTCGGCCAGATGAGAGCGGAGGTCCCCACGGTTCTCGAGGAACCGGACCGGATTTTGCACGCCTTTTGCCCCGCCCCCCCCTGTGGTCCTTCTCGTGGGGCGGCTGAGGCTCGAGCGCCTCGCATGCGCTTTAGGCGCCAAGGAACGCCGACGCCGGATCGCCTGTGGAGCCCCACCCGAGCCGGGCCAGATACCAAAGAATGCTGCAGCCCACGGGTGGCCGGAGAATCTCGCGAATTCCACCGCGGTGGTCCAAGAGCACGAGCGGCGTGCAAGTTCTGGGCAGGGGTGGCCGCCTCCATGGCCAGCCTGCGACGCACGGGCTGCTCCTCAGCCTCCAAGGGAACAGCAGCGCCGCCTTGCAGGGGCGGGGTGAGACGGTCCCTCAACCGGCGCGATGACCGGGAGGTGCCGTGGTCGCCGCTCGCCCCCGCGATATTCTGATGCTGAGGATCCGCCATCTTCGGATGCGCGAGCTTGCTTCTGAACTGCGAACGCCGAAGTCCGCCGGGGAGTTAGCCGGAAAAGCCAACCACTAGCACCTTACTCGGCGCGCCCTGCCGGCCAGATTCCGCCGACAGTCCGGAGGATGCGCACGGGTTTTGTTGGAAGGAGGGCGTCTTGCGGCGGCTAAACCTAGAGGGCGAAAGCCCGGGACTCCTACGCTAAGGATTCCGGCCCATGAACTACTGGATGAACAAGAGATTTTTACCTGTGTTCAGCCCCTTCGCCTTGTAATCGCCTTACTTCTGCTAGATTGCTTAGAGAATGCCTAAAACTAGTACAAAGCTCTTGGGGTACAAGTTCTTTTCTCTCGAATGCCCTCCCGCTTTCCCATGCACCGGAGGCCCTTATATAGGCCAAAGCTAACGGGAGTAGGTAAAAGGAAGTCATCATGCCGATCCTCATACATTTACTACTCCTTCCTCTTTGTCCCGCTCCTCCAAATTTCATTAAATGCTTACGCTGCCTTTTTGCCCGGCACGGATGGGACCCTCATGCGCAGTGTAGGTGAGAGGCGCCGAGGAATGGGCTTGTTGCGTAAACCCTGTACCGATAAGCTCGCTATGGCAGCCCGCTGCTCGACATGGTACGGTAGTGGAAGGAGCTTCGAGGCGGCCACCGCGACTCCACCTCTTTGCCTGCGGCGGGGCGCTCGCCAATCGCCGCCACCCGCCACGTGGATCTGGCGCCGGCGAAGCGGGCGTGTTTCGCCATTCGCCACGTGATGGCGCCGGGCGGCAGCGTGCTCGCCACCGCCGCCGGGCGCCACGTGACCGACGCTGCCGGCGCGGATGCGTGATCGCCGCCGATTGCCGTGTTGCCACGTAGGCGGGCGCCGGGCGAAAGGTGGCGTGTTCGCCACTTGCTCACCGGGCGCCACGTGGACCGACGCTCGGCGGCGGGTCGTGATCGCCGCCGATTGCTAGGCCGCCACGTAGCCGGGCGCCGCGAAAGCGGTGGCGTGTCGCGCCACCGCCGCCGGGCGCCACATGGACCGACGCCGGGCGGGCCGTGATCGCCCGCTCGATTGCCAGCCACCACGTAGCTGGGCGCCGGGCGAAAGCGGCGTGTTTCGCCCACTTGCCGCCGGGCGCCACGTGGACCGACGCCGGTCGGGCGGGCAGAATCGCTCAAGACGATTGCCGTGCCACCGCGGATTGTACTTTATGCGGTGGAGAGGGTACTTAGCGATAGTATACCGACAAAGAAGATTCCCAGAGGATGCCTATATGTACAAGCGACCAAAGAAATCCAGACAAAAACAGCTTGAATGAACGGTACGAAATAGAAGACCGGATGCATAGAAGGGAAGTCGAATTTGAAGAACAGATGAAAGTGATGCGAGAAATGGTAACAAAGGTCCTGAGCGAACGCTACCACATGACGAGGTCATCACCACATGACGTAAGTCCCGCCGGGTTTTCAAAAGTAGTTACATCCGCTAACCCCCTCAAGGGACTCGTGTAGTTTTCCTATGGACAAAATCATAGAGCCGACACACCGCAACTGCACTTGCTCAGAAGCGTAACATTACCATCAAGGTGGTCAAGGGTGGCTTGGCCATGCAACGAGGGCGATATTGCGAATCGCCCAATTCCTCGGATACGCCAGAGTTGCAGATGACAAACGTGGTTGATGATACCGCAAAGTAGAGGTTGAGATCGCAAGCAGGAGGGCAAAGTCTTGGACAAAGCATAGGCACATTCTATCGCGTGGGCTAAGTGGTATATAAAGTTTGCCTCAAGATGACAACGACGATGATGTTAACAACGATGACGAGGCGGAGTCTCCATCTAGGAACATCCTCCTCCTCCTCCTCCGGCCATCGAAGAAAGCTCCTTCTCCGCTCTAGCGCCACCCAGAAAAGTCCTCCTCCGCCACCCAAGAAAACTCCTCCCGCCTCCAAATACCACAAGATACCAAAGAGCACCGCGATCCAGACATTCTACACGGTTAGGGGGAAAAGTTCACATCCGTGAAGCTAGCCAAAACTCTTAGCAAGAAACGACCATATGAAATGACCGACGAAGAAACAAAAAAGAAGTAGGCGCCTATGTAGAAGAGCACTTCAAGAAGACGCCACCACCGCTAAGATTGAAATCGAACTCGCTAAACGGATTTCTTCCTCGACTTAGCGAAGGTTAAACAGACAGACGGATAATCAAGCTCCTCAACCTAGCCAACTATCGACTACTTAACGATCTCTAGGAAGAAATCTAAAGGAGATGGTGGTAAAGCAATGCTGTGGAAGCCAAAGTGGTGTCAAGGGCAGCAGCACACCGTGAAGTGGCCATTCGTTAACGGGAAGCTTTGTTGATCCAAATAAGGAGGTCAAACTGACCACACAATTACTGGCGCTACATGAATGGTACCGCAGATGTCCAAAAGACACAAAACACCGCTTTCCAAATGATACAAAGATATGGACTTTCACAACAATGACGACTCTTTTCGGGTTGAACACGGAACTATATCGATGTACCAACGAGACGCCCGACATGTCTATATTAAGAATATGGACTCGTAAGTCTCTTGTATAATTCATGCCGATATTCACGCACTCTTAAACATAGGGTCCGACTTTTTTTTACGAGAATGGAGACAAAGACACTTAGGGCGGACAACAATGAAAAGATAGGATTCCGGACCCGCATGGTCAATCGCAAACTTATTGAAGATCCAAGAACAATAAATGATGTTGAGGTGTACGTACTCAAGGCGCCGCTAAAGCTACAACACAAGGACTACGATTTTTACCCTACAACTTTCAAGACGTGTTTCCTCGCCTACTAGTGTCTCATATTTGATACGCAACACAATGTGACGACTAATTGGCTTCTACAACTTTCATCGGATCGCCCTTGTCTTCATGTTAGACTTAAAGTAACATTACCGTCTTGGACTCAACGAGGAAACCGATAAAGTAATACCAAGACTTAATAGACTTGCTAACCAGGTAACTCGGTCGTTGCATTATTGCTCTAATAATCTTCCATCCCATTGCACCTAATTAATTTTAATGACTACTCAAAATCATGAACAGGGTGTACAAACAATACTGCAAGAAGAGCAAACGACATCGTCCATACGTGAAAAATTTCAGAATACACACCGATTTTCCATGCCTAAAACAACCCCAAGGGAATAATTTATGTGGATACTACGCAATGACACATATCCACGCGTTCATCACTGACAATACGGACTACAACGGCCAGCTGGTATATCGATCATTACATATTGACCCATACTTTTCTTTATAAAGACGATGACACTAATTAATGCTTCAATTTCTCCCATGACAATACGTCAATCGGGGCACCAAAGAATCGCTTCGACCACTAAATTGATGCCCTTCAAGAGCAGATAGTGGGTTCATAATTCGAGAAATTCTCCACACGGGGCTTAATTTTACGACCATTTCTCCATGGCAATAATTCGAATGAACAATTTAATGCTTCAAAAGTGAATGAACAATGTAATAATTAAATATTATGATGCTTCAATGTATTTCAATTACACTTTAGTGATGCTTCAAAGATTATTGTGCATAACGATACCGCATGTAATACATCTATCGTACAATATATATACATGCTACAACATATACCGCAAAAATATATATGCAAAAGGTTTAAAAACCCATCAACGCCAGCTTTTGGATATCAAAATAGACACGAGCTATCACCGCCGTTAACAAGAAAAGGGCGTTGATAGTAGTTATCAGTGCCGGATATTGATAACAATTGGGCACTGATAGTTACTTATCACTGCCGGATATTAGTGAAAATGTGGCAGTGATAGTTAGTTATCACTGCCGGTTCTAACTAATAACCGGCAGTGATAATATGTTATCACTGCCGGTTGGAAAGTATGAACCGGCAGTGATAATGATTATCACTGCCGGTTTACATCCGGCAGTGATAGTCCTCGACTATCACTGCCACTTAGGTTGTGCCGGGTCCACATCCGGCAGTGATGCCGATGTGGACCCGGCAGTAATCACATGTTCGGTAGTAGTGATATGCGCAAGTACTTTAGGAAGCTATAGAGATTGCGCCATGAGAAGCACAGAATAAATGTAGCAACATTCATTACTATCACCAGTGTCATTTCTCTGTTCTTCGGCTCTTTGCTTTCATCAGGAATGAACCTCTCAGGCGACTATCCCTTGAAGCAAGCATTTGTCTCCGGTGAAGCAGGCAGCGTAGGCCAACTCCAAGCTGCCGATAAACATTAGCTAGGGCATGGTACTGGGACACATCAGGAAAACCTAGCATGCTGCTCATAACTTTTAAGTATGTAATCAATCATCTCTGCATTCATAAGCTTGATTCATTGTTCAGAGGATTGGTCATTTTCGTGTTTTTAATTACTTTGAGTGCAGAAGGATGGGAAGCATTGAGCGGTGTTTCTCCTTGTGATCCACTTCCGTGACAGACGTGCTTGGCCCAGGTGGCAAAGAATGGCTGTCTTCTGTGAAGAATCAAGTTGCATTGGCACCCGGGGTTCACAACAACAGTTTGGCAAGCATATTACTGTGCTGTTCCCCTTTTTCTCATGTGTCTGATTATGTCGATTATTACAAATATTCGATGGGGAAACGATTTCACTGTTATAGTATTCTTAAAACCCTTGCTATGACTGAAGGGTGTACCACGATTTCACTGTGATATGTTCCCAAGTTCCTACATCCCCGCGCAACTGATAATTCCTTGGATTTTGCTTCAGAATTCTTTCCCCAATACAATTTTGCCCCTAAGTCATTTTGGTAATACGCTTTACGATCCCTAATTTTTTTCCTAGAAGACAGCACCGAAGCAAGCCCTTAATTAGTAATAAGGTTTATTTTACATGTTATATGAATCCTAAAAAATTGAATAGTAAGTGCAGAGCTAGGTAAATCATGAATGAGGCATGAGATCTGTACTGATCGCAGAAGAGACGCAACGTGCCTGCGCTTCATGGCAGAATAGCTGGAGACATGTGAAATAAAGAAGCTGCTACTTGTTCGAACTAACCATGGTGGACAAACGTTAGTCGTTACCATGTGTATAAATACAGCAATGGGTTGCCTCTCGGCCTCCTGTTGTAGCAAGTGACTTCTCAATCAAATAATCTCGGAACTCGCAACATATCTGAGCTGGCTCTAGGTTTGGGAGGTGCCAGGAAATGGAAAAATTAATCTAGTGACACTTAATTCGTTGTTTTTTGGTGATGTGTCTATGACATGTGGGTCCATCTGAGCCTATGACAGTAGGTCAGGGTGTCAAAAAGTGAATCACGAATTTTAAAAAGTGTCAGTGGCGCCAATCTCCCGCCAGAAAATCTGCTGCCTTTTGTTACTCACGTTTACGGTGATAAAAACAATTGCCTCTAACATTCAGAGTTCAGACGATCCTGGACCATCTCTACTACAGGGCATTTATACCTTTATGTATCACCGCATCGTGTTATCTTCTCATGTGCAGCACGCCATTGCCATGTTGTGCGTACGATCCTGTCCCCGGTGGGGATTATGCATCCTCACTTCATCGGCATCCGCCGCACGACCCTAGACCTGCAGTTCCCGACTGTGCCGTTAAATGCAGGATCATATATAGGGCTGAAGATAAGTCGGATATCTTCCGCCCGATTCGGAACGCAATCCCGTCGGGATTGGCTCTGGGACCAGATTTTATTATTCGATCAGATCTAGGATCGGATCCGGATACTTGAATTCAGATTCGAGATCAGATCCGGAGCATCCAATATCCGGCAAATACGGGACGGGATCTGGATATCCGGATTTTTACTATTCGGATATCAGATCGGATATTCAAATCTGATATCCGGATTTTTCTTATTCGAATATCAGTAAGACCCAGCTCATTTTCATCATATTTTTTTTCCATATCAGCCCATTTATATTAACAATTAGTTGGTTCTATTGATCCTCAAATAGTATATTGTATTATATTCTTTCTACGACGTTTGTTGAGTTTGATTGATATATAATTTGTTATTATAGTCATGTACTCATATGGTTTTAATTCAATACATATTACTCTATACATGCGTGTATTATTCGTATATCTTTATCCATTACCGACCTGAATCTATCACATATATATATTGCTTGAACTGTCTAACCTCCGCGCTGGAGAGACCATGTTTTTTTTGTGCCTGTATGTTGAGGTATATATTCTGTATATATCCTTTTCTTTTTTTCCCTTCTTTCTCTGTCCTGTTGCATCCATTGTCTTCGCTAATCTAAATGTCGAACATCGGCTTTGACAGAATTTCCTGGCACCGGCCGTTGTCTATGCATGCAGAATCTCCCTGCATGAACAAACGTACTAGGAAAAGGATTTCCGCAAATAAGCTGGCCTATACTTATCCGGTTGGATTAGATATTTTTTTTGTTTCTCTTTTTCTTTCGTGTGCTCAATTTTATATTTTCTACAATGAAATTGACAAAATTTAAATTATAACACAATATCAAAAAGTGACACATACATACCTACATGGGCACCATAATTTCAAATGCATGAATTCAAGCTAAATTTAGGTATATTTTTAAAAATTTCAGTTTTAAGGTATATACCCGTCTATAACAATTCAAATGAAATACAAACCTTTAAAAATAGGGAGATTTAGATATTTGCCACTCTTTAATTTCAAACTTCGAAGCTATGTACAAATCATGTCACTGGAGTGGCATTTTTTGTACATGGCGTCGAATTTTCACGTTGAAGGGTGGCAAATATCCAATTAATTTTAAAAAATATGCTTGAATTCAAAGATTTTGGACAAATTTAGATCACATGCTTTGCTCATTTATATATAATTAGCATATTCCTACAATCAAACTATCAAAAAAAGAAAAGCCTGCACACCATCAATGAACTCTCTCGAGCGACGGTCCGCATTGTTACATCCATTGCCGATTCATCTACACCAAGTTATAATTTCATTAAAAATTATAACAAATTTCGTTACAAAAATTATAACCTAACTTATAGTTACAATTAAAAATCTAAAGCTCGATCACAACCACTTAAATCCAACAAAAAAACTCCACCTACACCGTCATCCAATTAAAGACACCTTCCTTTCTAATTATTTTTTATCCTTTCCTACCTTTGTAATTATTTTTTATCCTTTTACATGTTTTTCTATTGGGAGATTTAGATATTTGCCACTCTTCAATTTCAAACTTCGACGCCATGTACAAATCATGCCACTGGAGTGGCATTTTTTGTACATGGTGTCGAATTTTCACGTTGAAGGGTGGCAAATATCTAATTAATTCTTTTCTATTTTATTTCGTACACCAATAATTACTTCCTTGCAATATTGTACCTAGATCTTCCCAACTTATTATGATATTTAAGATTCTAAAGCTAACAACCACCTAGATCTAAAGCTTCCAATCACCTTTACCTTGTAATGTCATATTTTGAACTAAATCTCCACCCTACATCTTCATACAACAACAAAAACAAGCATAGAAAATAAATTTTTGATCATGGTCTTGCCTAAAAAGTTCAAGATTTCTCCACATCCATTGAAAAAATAGCAATATCCAGGTGAGAAGGATGTTCACATGATGTTACTAACCTTGAAACACTTAATTTGGAGCTAATCACCACCAATTAAAAATTTGGACAGCACCTCCCCAAGAATAGCGTTGGGCCAGCCCTTCTCTGTTCGATCACCTCTGCTGGCTCGTGGAGGAAGAAGGGTTTAAATGCGCTGCGCGGGAGGGCTTCCAGAAGTGGTTTGAGACACGAACCACTAAATCAGAAGCGGTTTGAGACAAGAACCGCTCCTATAACGCAAGATCCAGAAGCGGTTCGTGTCTCAAACCGCTTCTAGAAGCCCTCTCCGGACCGTTCCCTATGAACCGCTTCTGGTGCGAACATCACAACGGATTCGTACCAAACCGCTTCTAATAGGCCGGTTATGATGCCCAGTTCTGTAGTAGTGATATCTTGGACTCAATTAACATAAGTTGAACCGTTTCCATTGAGACATGCAAATCTGACCCAATCCTCCCTCTCTCCATTGAAATGATGTTATACACTTGTACTCCAAAATTTCCATATCATATGAAGCATCCAAACACATATATATTTCAAATCATCTCCGTGTATGTTATTAATTTTTATAACATTCACTACACCTGATATTATTTTCCTCCGATTTGTCCAATATATGCTTTTCTTTCATTTTGAATTCAAATAGGCCTTCTGCTTGGAGGGAGTGTAATGGCAGCGGAAAAAAGGACAGAGATCAGATCACGTCCTTTATATAACACTGAATGTGGTAGCGGAAAAAAAAAGATAAGAGATCACGTCCTTTATGTAGCATTGAAAACTACCACAACCGTGTATGTATAAATCTAGCCGGTTCACTGCTCCTCCCGCTCCTTTGTAGCAGAAGACTTGTCCGTGATACAATGATTGTTGTTGTTGGGAAACCCAAACACGAGTGAGGGGTGGACGTTTGTCATTTAACGGATTCTCGTCTATGAGAGTGCAGATGACATGAGGATTTATACAGGTTTGGAGATTTGAGATTGTCACTCTACTTTTGTCGGTAAGCCTAAGGGGGATGCCTTTGAGGAGTAGATCCCCAAAGGCTCGCTATGCCAGTTTGAATGTGTTCTTTTATTACTCAAGAGAGTTCAAGTTAGAAATAGGAGATACATGGAGTATTTATAGATTCTTGAACCTATACAAATGACTGAAGCACACATTATTAAGATAACTAGCCTATAAGTACAAACAAGTGGTAATATTGTTTTTTTTTCTAGGCATAACTCTGATTCTTTGATCTATATATCATATAATCAGTACCTCATTAGGTATTCTCCAACAATGATAAAACGCTAAATATCGAGCCATTCGAAATCAGCATGCAATTCATCACCAACCTTCAAATTTTACAGCATATTGCCCTAGACACGACATTCTTTGGCTTTGATTTTTCCTATTCATATGTTTTTCCTTTGATTTCTTTCGTTCGAGTAGGCCTTGTACCTGTAGCCAGTGTATTGTGGTACTAGCTGGGAGCAACATATGGCCAGTATTTAGTGCGTAAATAATTATACGTTCACTACAGTACAGCAATAATATACATTGAAAACCATTTATGTGGCACTGAAAACAACCACAAACATGTATGTGTAAACCTAGCCATTTCACTGCTGCTAGCTCCGCTGTAAAAGGCTTCGTCCATCACTAAAGGAAGCATGCAACTCCTCACCAACTCGATACCATTTACCTATGGGTTTTGGGAGTATAGGATCGGGGTGCGTTGGGAAGATATATCATGCTATTTTTGACGCTTCAGGTATGTCATCAAATGTAATGTGCTGTTAAGTGATAATTAACCAAGGTGCACTTGTTTTTCTTTTAACAAGCTAGTGTTATTTGCACGTACATGGCCAGCTGCTCTAATACCTCTTCGGTGACGAAAGGATGAGCAACAACGATCATCGTTCATGCCATCAGGTTTACCCTCTGCAGTGATCGCCAGGGATATAACTTTCATCGAAATTTGCCGAATTTTCACCAAACTTCTGGATTTCAGGTCACCACAAAATCGAAACTACCGGCCGGATATAAAAATGAAAAAAAATGAAATTGCTACAGTAACCACTGAAATTTCGTTTTTCAGCGAAATTTCTCCAAATTTCAATGAAATTTCATGATTTTTGGTCGGTTTTCAAACTTTTAGAGTCATATTTGACTGGATTTAGTCCAATAAACCTTAATAAAGTCATATTCCATGAAAATTTATTGAAAAACTGAATTTTTGAAACATTTTAAAATTTAGATAGAAATACTGTCAAATTTTTTATAAAATTATACAAGCTTGATAATGATTTAAAAAATTTACGGTACTATCTGTATTAGTGTAGGATCATACATAAAAATTTTATAAATAATTGAACTTCATTTGTTATCTTTAAAAAATCAAAAACAGAATGAACATAATTGGGATAGTAATTTTGTTAGATTTTTATAAATTTTTTGGGTGTGATCATATATAAAATTTTTATGAGAGATTAATAATTACCTCAGTACCATTCTATAAAATTTTCAAAAATTTAAATTTTTT
This sequence comes from Guadua angustifolia, assembly GCA_036346375.1. Lineage (NCBI taxonomy): Eukaryota > Viridiplantae > Streptophyta > Magnoliopsida > Poales > Poaceae > Guadua > Guadua angustifolia. The sequence continues at coordinate 40,544,633 of CM070512.1, forward strand.
GTTTGGTCAATCAAATCTATATAAGCACCGAACTTCATTTGTTATATTATATTTCAAAAGTCAAAAGAGAAAGAACATAAATGATATTGTGCCTTATAATAATTTTATAAATTTACTGGAGTGTGATCATGATCCAAAATTTTTATGAGAACTTAAAATTTTCCTTATCACCCTTCTGTAAAATTTTCAAAAATTTTAACCTTATTTTGATTGCTAAAGCAAATCTATGTATTGATCATCGGTCTTTTATCAGGACGTAGCACTGTCAGAATTTTTAAACATTCTTGAAGCATGATAATCATATAAAAATTTTATATAACCATTAATGCTACATCAGGACCATCCAAAAATTTTTTATAAATTTTCTAAAGTGTTTTAAAAAAGAAATCAATTGGGGCCTACGTACCCTGGAAGCTATTATGATCTCAACCGCGAGTTATTCTGGTATACACTTATCTACGAGTGGTGCCTACCCTGGAGGCTGGAGCCCTTAATATGTAATTACCACAGTGCAGAAACAGTAGGCATGCAGCGAAAGGTAGAGATCACACTAATAAAGTAGCACCGCGCACCAGAAACAACGATGACCTTGTGTATAAATGTAGCCTTTTTCCCCGCTCCATTGTTGCAAGGGGATTGTCCATATATGAAAGACACATCAGGCATCTATCACTGGAAGCATGCAATTCAGTTGCTAACTCCAAATCGTCTATGGTCTATGGGAGCATAGGATTGGGATGCACCAGGAACATATACCATGTTGTTTGTTCATATCGTGTCGCTTGAAGGCACATGATAAGCGGATTAGGTGATCTAACAGTAGCGGAGAAGAAAACCTACTCTTGATGCACACCGAGTGGGAGGCCCGATTGTCGAGACACGCGGCGGCGGCTCCTTCGATGGCTCGAAAGGCAATGGTCGATGAGGTCGCAAGAATCGAAAATTTGACAAGGCAATAGTGAGGTACTATAATTGTAATGATTATGGGCATTAGTGTCATAAGTAGAAGGAGGCGAAAAAAGCGCTTTTTGCTGAAGTTCAAAATGACGACGAACAAGCACTACTTTGATAGTCTCAAGTAAGAGAGTTGAGTCCAGAACGTTGAAGATGTTTATTCGCCGTCCTATGTCGAGTCTGTTAAAGATGACTCCGGTCGGGGTGTTAAGAAGGTGTGTTCGCCGCCCAAAGTCAAGTTCGTTAAAGATGAATCCGGGCGTTGAAGAGGGGTGTTCGCTGTCCAAAGTCAAGTTCGTCGAAAATAAGTCTGAGATGTTGAGGAGATTTGCTAATGGTTAGGTATGTCATAGTTGAAACCGACTAACTCAATAAGTTAGAGGTGTGTTACAAGATTAAATGGGTGATTGATAGATTTAATCTTGTAATTAGGAAAGTTTGTTTTATGAGAGGTTTCAGGATCTGAGTCGGCTGTGGGAGTCCGGTCGCTGTGCGATTCCGTTTGACGTTCTGCTATGTAAGCAGAACCTGTTTAGATTGTAAGAATAACAAGAAAAAAAAGCAATATTATGACAACAGAGTTCGTAGCTCGTTGGTCTGTGCTGTCCTGGTGAATTAAGAGATCAGTTGCTGTTCGAGTCCTCTTTGCTGCTCCTGAATAGGAGCGGAATATTAATAAAACCATGCCTATATTAACTCCATTCTACAGATGAGTTATTTTGATATACAATGATTCACGGATATTTTTGACCGATTCATGTTGAGCTAATGTTTTTTCAGTAAATTCCCCGGGTGGAGAGTAACATTCCGGCACTTCTCAAGTGCTGAAGATATTACCCCATCCTACCCTTTTCATCACTTTTACCATAATTTTATCCACAATTTCAGCAAGTCACCCTAAGCAATTTTCAACGATATTTAACAAGACTAGCAAGAAGTTGCATAATAACATAAATAGGAACAATAACAATCTTAGAACCACACGCTCAAGCACGCTTGAGACCACACACTCAGGAATGCCCAAATCCTCGTGCTTGGGAATAGTCAGGTCCACGCACCCAAGAACGCCTAGATGATCATATATGTCCGGAAGCAATCTTTACCTTTTGTGCTGTTTTGTGGTAGTGTAGAAAAATATTGCCAGTTTTTTCACTAGAATCTGCAAAGGTTACATCACTTACATGCTATTGAAATTCTGCGGAGAGTACATCTATATTGCCTTTATTCTTGCGAAACAAATTTGCGCTATATTGAACTACGAGCTGCATCAGCTTGTTAAGATTATTCACTAAGACTGCAAATGGTCCAGTGACTGATTCGTTGATCCCCAGGGTAGCACCTTCACAGTTATTACTAAGCAGACCAAGCTATCCTCCATTCCAGCAGAAACTGGTCGGTCAGGAGCTCTGAACATTCCACTCCAACACGCCAATATACCAATTTACCATCTGCTGTTTAAGCTGCTTTGTGATTCCAGCGCATTGGATTAGGAATGAATTGCTAATATATATCAGGTGCAGGCTGCAGCAAACGTCCCAGTGTTATCTTTGAACTGTGATATACCTGATGGTAGTCTGCTTAGTGATTCCACTGCAGGTCTGCAACATGCCAACATACAAAATAATTTTCAGAAATCCATCTTCATGGCAAGATACCGAATAGGGAAAAGGAAAGGCAGGTGGCCTTTTATCTTCAGAAGAGCGCTCATCATTCTGAACTCATGCCGATTTCCCCAAAGGAAGAATCACCGTGTACAAGCCTACTATGGAGCTGAGTCTGGAGGCCGGAGATGAGGCCGCCGACAATGAGCCCACTTGCCCGGAACAGCCAGCGCCGCCAATGAGCATCTTCTGTCGCGCTGCCCCCGACCTTAAGCCCGCGTGCTCGCCTTCCTCATGGCAGGGGCTGAGCCACCCCACTGCTTCTGTGGCCGCCGCAGCTTCGTGCCGTCGTTCGGCCGCCCTACGGCCCGACCCGGTGTGGCAGCACCGCTCCAGTCTCCACCGCCTCGGAGCGCCTAACATCTTTGGTCGCCTGATGCCGCCGCACTCAACCTGCACTCTGCTCCGCCGCCGTCGCCGCGAGCCGCTTGGGGAGGCCCGGAAAAACATCCCGTCAAAAATAGATTTAACGGCGTCCGTGTTCTTCTTCATTTACTATAATAACCTTGATTAATAAAACTCCCACCTTTTAATACGTACTCGGATCAACGGTTCAGATCTATCTAAGCGTGGTTATGCCGTTATGGCTGGATTGTGCAGACCTTACCGGAGGAAGCCTAGCTCGAGAGTTAAACGTTATGATGTGCTACACAGCGTGGCTAACCAAATAATTTTGATAGGTGTTTCTATGCTTTTTTTTTGAAAATTATATAAATATTAAAACATAAATAAAGATTAGATGGTGATTACTTATCCCTCCATTTGTTTCAAAATTTGCACAATTTGTATTGGGAGGAAAAACATAGAAACACTGATTAATAACTTTAGAGAGGTGTTTTCATGATGTTCCCTTTGACAGTTGCATAAATATTAAAGCATGAGTGAATGGTAGATGGTGATTACTTATCTCTTTGCTCGCTTCAAGATTTGTGCAACTTGTATTGGGAGGAAAAACATTGAAGCACTGTTCATAACTTTATCACATAGTACTTTACTTAAAACAAGAGTGAAGCACTATAATATGAGCAACATATTTTTCAAAACTATGGTAATTTTTTGAAAATTTTTCAAAACTTGCACACGTTAGTTTTACAAAGTTTTCACGATAAGAAGGAAACCGCTACCGTAAAAACTTTGTGAAAGCTACATGTAAAAGTTTTGAAAAATTCTCAAAAAATTACCATATGTAGGGGAGGTGAGTTTTTACAATCCCGCAAAATTTGAAGACTAAACTTGATTACATTTGAAAGATATGAAAAAGATAAACTGATTTTCACTAGATATGTTGCCTATGAAGTGCTACACGGCGTGGCTAAGGGCCATAATATGCACTAAAAGTAGTTCCGCAGATGCACATGCCCAAGTACAAATTTATAATCCTACCTTGATTGCTAGCGCCTCAAAAACTAGATAATGAAATGTAGCAAGGACATCAGCTGAATATATAACTCATCCACAGAACAAATGGAAAGAATTAATTGGATATTTGCCACCCTTCAACGTGAAAATTCGACGCCATATACAAAAAAATGTCACTCCAGTGGCATGATTTATACATAACGTCGAAGTTTGAAATTGAAGAGTGGCAAATATCTAAATCTCCCAAATGGAAAAGCTCTCAAGCGGTGTCCTTGAGATGTGCGTTCATCTGCCAATGAACTACGTAGTTTTTTCTAATTCGATGTTCTCTATGGACTCGTAGAGAAGTGTGTGCGTGTAGAGGTGGGATGCATCAGAAAAATACATTGTATTCTTGCTTGACTTACTCAATCACACATATATAATAAGTCCTGCTCATAGTCTAGATTGACTTTTTTTTCCTTCACAAGAGAATCACAGTCGGTTTGAAAACCGTCTGTGATATGTGTTTTCACAGTCGGTTTAAAAACCGTCTGTAATATGTGTTGTATTATCATTGTCACATAATTTTAGATTGTAACACCCCGGCGCCAACTGCACCGCGAATGCTACCAAAAGACCCTAAACCTCATACTTCTACAAGAAAAAAATTGAACCAACCTTGGAACTCCCCAAACCAGATTAAAACTAAGTCACCGAAATTTAGAAAATTTCGGCATGACCTCTCTAGAAAACAGGACATCCACTCAGCAGACAGAAAACAAAGGCAGTAGGATATTATTCTAGTAGGTCCTTAGTTAACCAATCACAAAACCAATAAAATTTAATAAACTCCACCACGACGCATAACACATTACAATCTTATTAGATACATCAAGACTGAATGAATCGGTTAAACGATTTGGTTGGAGGTCAAGCCGTAAAAGCGTAGCATTACTCCCAACCCAACGGGCCAGCTTCAAAGTACCTAAAATAAGAACACAAACAAGCGTGAGTCCAAGACTCAAAGAAAGCTTAATCAGTATAAAAAATAATGAACTCGGCTAGAATATAAATGCTACAAGACATAAAGTAAAAGTTTCTTTAATTGATGTCCGTAAATAAAAGAAACAGTTTGAATTCATATACAACCAAACATAAGAGCACAACTACTTCATCTTTTGACATATCCAATACTTAATTGAAATCATCCAGTAAAAGAAGCAGTATCTATCCCCATTTACCACATCCAACTCGGAAACATAACTAAACCGTACTCATGCCTCAACAATCATTCCAGGATGAGTCCACGATTCAATCCTTAACCTGATATTTCCATTCTCATCAATTAACACTTAACACTTGCAACACATATAATGAAATGCGATGCTTTTATGCTCTCATTCTTTTTCTCATGAATCATAAAATGAATGCACCATGCATGCTCATAATGCACATTGTCATAGCGATACCAAGATAATGAATGCACACCCGCCGGTGTGCACCCTCAATCCCAACCATCCTGGCGGGCCTACTCTTATCGACTCGCTCCCATTCACCTCGATGAATGGGACTACGAGGTAGGACTTTTGTGCTCACTACGGTGAGCACCGAGGCCCAGATCAACATGGGACGCCTCGTCCATCATGAATGCAATTATGCAATTGACGTGAATGCATTTCACCCTCATTCATTTTCACCACACATAGCCATAACCAATATGGAAGTACCAATTAACTTGCTATTTCCCAGGTGACTCATTCGAGAGTAGATAAAGTCATGAATAAAATTCAGGGAAAGGCATCATATAATTTCTATAAGGTAAATTAAATTGACAGATATGACTAACTAGGTGATTTTAGTGCAAGCTTGTTCCTACACTTGCATCAACATAACCATACCCATTCGTACAATTTCGTAACGCAATGCAATAAATGGGAATTGAGTAACTTACTTACCGTTTGCTAACATTCATCCATCCTCATCACCATACTAAAACAACTTCTAGACATGCTATTAAACATAACCACATCATTAGAAGTTTCATAATCTTATCGCAAACAAAGCATTTAACACCCTAATAACACTCTAGGGGTTGCACTTGCCTTTTATTGAAGACGGCGCGAGGAGGGGTCGAGGTAACCCCCAAAGACCCACTACCGCTTGAACCCTCCAAACATCCTAAAGTGGAAACTTCTCCTAGGCCAAAATTCAGTGCACTCAAGCCTCGCAAGAATACGAAGAACATTGTTGCATCCGGGTAGGCATTACCTAGCTTGAAGGCCCTAGCATACAAAGTCCCATCTATAGCATATCAACTGTTGTGGCGACAAAATAGGAAAAGAGTACCATATCTCTAGGACAGTGTCTCCATGCCAAATAATCTTGGCGCTACTAAACAATATATACAACATTGCTCCTAACCACATCTAATTGTGCAATCCAACGCCACAACAAATAGGTTATGTACGAAATGCATGTATTTCAATGGGTATCATACATTCTGCTTTCAAGAGAGTATTATGCATTAGTCTAGTTGTACTCTTTGTTTGTTTTACGATAGTCCATTAGTTCTTCAAAGAAGCGTAAATTGAAAAATCATCACTACCGAAACCACCAATGTTTCCTTTTTTTTCTC